>JAUTXW010002402.1:0-434612 GCA_030620095.1 Kuschelorhynchus macadamiae | reverse complement strand
TCTTTTCAGTGTATTCCTAATCCTATCAATCTATATGATGAGTTGAATTTTGGTGGTGAAAGTTTGCCATTCTGTGATATTTTAAACTATGATCCTACTAGTTTGTGATACTAACTGCAAGGATAGGTTTTCAGGGGGATGTAAAGTTTAATCTTTTAAGACAGGATAGGTCCCAAGTATTTAAATATTTTGGAGTGGAAAGGCTTTTGATTATATGTACTTTCAAAAATCTCTGTATTAATTTTGTTCTTTTTTAAAAAGATACTAAAAATGATAGAGGAAACAGATTTGTGGAAATTTATGGAAGAAAATGACTTTCCATTGTCCTCTCTATGTAGGAATTGTATTACTGTTATTTGTGGCTCAAATATAAAATTTTTGTCATTGTATTGAAATCCACCACCATTTCTTGAAAGTGATTTGGTATTTCACCATTTTGAAATTAGAGGCCAACAGTTTTTAATTGCAGTGTCTGGGATACCTCTCCTCTTGAAGGCTTCAGGATCTCATGGCTTACCAGATGGTCTTTCCATAAACTAGTGAGTTCCCCTGAAAGAGGACAAAAGCATATGTTTATTAGGTGGAGAAATATAATGGCTTTCCAACAATCATTCTCATGAATGATGGGTACCATGGTTGACTTGTCCAGTTTGGCACAATTACTATTCCTTCGGCCTTATCCACAATAATTTTGTTAAGAACTCTTGATATAATTAGAAAAGGGGGAAATGCATAAAAAATAGTTGGTCCAAGGTATGGTAAAACTATCTGCTATAGAGTCAGGATCGGTTTCCATGACACATATTGGTTGCATTTGCTATTTAACTTTGTGGCAAATAAATCGATATCCGGTTTTCCAGTGATTTAACAACATTTTCAAAACATTGGGGGATAATTCGAATTCAATGTATTCTGGATTTGACCTTGATTCTCTGTCAGCTTCTAAATTTTCTTTTGTATTGATGCTGGCAAGGCAGATACCCAAATATTTTTACTTTCACAAAAAAGCCAGAGTTTTCTACTAATGTGATTTAAAGTTCTATACTTTATACCCCCCATCCTATTAATGTAAGATACTGCCGTAGTGTTATCAATTCTTGAAGTAGAATGTTTTTATTCGAAATGTTCTTACAAAAGGATTTCAAACCATAAAAGGCTGCTGCGATTCCAGCCAGTTAATGGTTTTTCTTTTCATCGGAACTCCAGAAGCCATGTATTTTAGTCTCCCACAAACTGCCCCCCACCCAGTTTTTGAGCTGTCTGTGAATATTTCTAATTCGAAAGACCTTCTTTCCAACGTATTATTAGCAATTAATATATTATCTATCCACCATTTAAGATCAGTTTTTGCTTTGCCTGAGAGGTATATGACTTTTTTATAATTTTTATGTTTTTTTAATGCTAAATATTTTTCCCTTTCGAGTCTTTTGGTGTGTAAACACCCATATTTTATTGCTGGACAAGCTGCAGTTAGTTTCCCAATAATTTGGGCTAATTCGAGTAATATTACAAAACCCCTTGTTTAATAAGTCCCTGATTGATGTAATTAATTTATTTCCTTTTATGTGAGGTATGCTAAAAGACATACTTGAGGTATCGAATTGAAATCCTAAAAAGATGCAGTTTTGTGAATGGGCGAGATTACATTTTTCCCAATTAATAAGAAAATCCAAGGAAACTAGTAAATTAATTGTTTTTTCTGTATTAATTCTACTTTCCTCTAGGTTGCGAGAAATTATTAAAATATCGTCCAAATATCCAACGCATACAACATCATTTTTCCTTAAGTATTGAAGTACAGGTTTCATGAGTTTTTGTAAAGATATATGGTGCCACGCTAAGGCCGAAGGGCAAACAAGTAAATTTATACATTTTACCATTAAAGACAAAACTAAGGTATTTTCTGTAATTTTCTTCTATGTTAACTAAAAAATAGGCATCTTTAAGGTCTAAAGTGGTTAAATAAAAATCTTTGTATATGAGATTTTTTGCAACTCTATAATCTTCCAGTTTAAGGGGGGTTTAGGTATCTATTAAAATATTTGAGGTTAAGTATGAAACGGTGTGAACCATCGGGTTTTTTTCTGAAAATGAGGAGGAGACAAAAGTTCCCTCTTCACATGTGCATGGAGATATAGCTCCATTTTTTTTTTAGTTTTTCAATTGCTTGAATATATGTAATTGTTTTGATATTTTTAGTCCCTTGTGAGCAAAACTTTTGTCTGACCCAATGTGGTTTTGACACTGTTTTTAATCCACTTTAGAACTGTTGAATTACAGGTTATTTTTTCCCATTCAGTGATAAAATACTGTAAACGGCCGGCATATATTGTATTGCTTACCTCTAACGTTGGTACTTCTTGCGAAGATGAGCCTTGTGCCCCGTCACTGAAGAAGATGCTCTTCTGTTGTTCTGACCCAGGCGCTTGTCCCCATAAGTTTGGCGATGATAGGTCTGAGCGGGGCGTTTGAAGTTTCCCGAAACTCCTGGCTTATTCCGATTTGGCTCGTGCCTGGGTTTTACCAGGGATGGTTTTGCGAGTTTTAGTTCTATCATAGTTTTCTTAAGATCATTAGATGCTTTAAGATTATTGGTAAAATTATTACCAAAAAGCATTTCTTCGATAGGAGATTGCTCTATGACATTTTTGATGTTTGGGTTAAGGTGGGGGCTGACTAAGTATCTTCGATGTGCTGATAATGAATGGTGAACGTCTATTATTAGTCTTGCGGCGTCTGCCAGACCTTTAAGCCATGGATTTGTGTTTTCCGTTGGCTCCGTGTACATCTTTTCTATTGGAACTGCCATGGCACTTATCGCAACGCCTAATTGAGTTTGAATGTTTGCAATGAAGGCGTCCTGACGTACGCCGCCCTCTTTTAAGCAGGATTTCACCTCTTCATTCAGTACTGGACCATTTAATGTTTTCCCATTTTTTATGATGGGATATTTTGATAGAAGATCAACCCTTTCTTCCTTCTTAATTCCTTCCTTGGCGATGGCAAGCCACCTGGAGGTTATTTCTTCCCGAATTTCAGGCCCTTCAGGAATTGTACCTTTAGGATCGATCCCTAAAATATCAACTGGTTCTGGTGTAGGTTGTTGTTCCCATCACCTCTTCGGCTGGTAATTCATTGTCAGTATCAGAACTTGTTTGAAAGTCTGAACTTTCCGAACCTGTAAGGTTGAAAAAAGAAGAAAATACATAACTGTTTCTTCAACCAGTTTTATATAATGAAAAAAAATTTTTTTTTTCAATATAGTTAAATATCCCCGATAAAACTTAACAACATGGTGTTAAGTTGTAATTACCTGTCAATTATAGAACGAATTTTATGATCAACATAGTGACATATTCGTTTTTTTTTATTTCCATTGTAATTGATATAATTATTATTTCTTTTATTTAATTTAATTTATATAACTCCCTTATGCTAGACTATATACGTATATATATATATATATATATATATATATATATATATATATATATATATATCAGATAAAACTGGCAACATGGTGTGAGTCGTATTCTGTTTGTGCCCAAAACAAACGATGTGATCAACATGGTGACCCATTTATTTCAAGCATTTTTATGGTTCTAATATGTTTATGTTTACACAAGATAACGCCAGCACCGGCGATCGATATCGGCCTAAATAGTGACGCACCGCTGTGGGCGAATTTGAACCTTATGTCCTGATTGAACAGTTAGATGTTTTAAGATTTGAATAATAAGTAGATATTGGTTTTGATTGTCATTAGATTCACTCACAGGAATTTGGGAAATTAATATAACGCATAATTAACAAATCAAATGACTTACCTGTAAGGAAATTTGATGATAATTATACGAACAGTTCCGTCTGAAATATTACAAAACTTATTGTAGTATGCTTGTCGTTTCGAACGTTGTACAACAGTTGAAAGTGCTAAAACTCTTTTTATATCACCGGCCCTGCCTGGCCCTGCTGGTCGCTGAAATCATCACTGTAGTTGGAAGGTTAATAAACCTAGATCAAAGGGTTGGGTATGTTTCTGTTAGGTTCTTACTTTACTTTTATGGGTGGGTGTTTTGTAATATTTCAGACGGAACTGTTCGTATAATTATCATGAAATTTCCTTACAGGTAAGTCATTTGATTTGTTAATTATACTTCACAGTTCCGTCTTCATATTACAAAACTTATTGTAGATGTTTAAAGTCAAATCTTGATCTAGGTTCGGGCAGTACAAATGAGTGCAAATCATGTTTGTTTGCTGTTTAATTTTTAATATAAAAATTCACTGTAATAACAGAAATACCTAATAATCTAATATTATAAATATATAACATAATTGTAGTAAACAACAACTTACATACCCAATAATGTATTTAATATTGGGTACCTACATATTATAAAAATTAATGCAAAACTTATTATAAATTTAACATTATAATATAAGACTTAATTACTAAGGGTAACTTGTAGTAAACAACTTATATACCTTATAATGTAATAAAATGATTAAAATTTATTGATTGGTTTTTATAGATTTGTTTAGAACTGCTTTTGCATAAGTATCGTTGGATGTGGCAAGGGGTTTTATTTGGCTTTTGTTATGATTTATGAGGAACCCTAGAGATTGTAAAACTTCAATTGCTTTATTTGTATTATGTATGCCTTCTTCCAAAGATTCACTTATAATTAATAAATCGTCTAAATAGGAAATACATGTTATATTGTTAGACCTAAGTTCTTTAACCACTGGTTTAAGTAATTTCGTGAATATATAAGGAGCTGTGTTAAGGAGCTGTGTTAAATAAATATTTTTTTTGATGTTTTTCGTAGATAGGAACTAGAAAGTAGGCATCTTTTAGGTCAATCGAAGATAAATATGAATTTTTATATAATAAGTTAAGAAGTGATCTATAGTCTTCCATTTTAAAATGAGAGGGGTTCAAGAATTTATTGAGATTTTTGAGGTTCAGAATAAATCTAAAATCTCCATTCGGTTTAGGCCGCAGGAAAAAACTGGACAGGAATTCGGTTTTTGATTGTTTAATTTTTTTGATGGCCCCCATTTTTATTAATTTTGAAATTTCCTGTTGATAATTGCAAATTTCCGAGCTTTTTATAGTTACCCTAGGAATATGTTTTTGTTTGGGTATTTTAGTAAAATTAATTTTAAGACCTTGTATCCAACTTAGTATTAAATTACTATTAGTAATATTTTGCCAGTTACGGTAAAAATATTTTAATCTGCCAGCGTAATTGTCAGTTACCTGCATTATTTGGTTTTGTATTTGTATTGGGTCTGGTATTGTGGTTTGTTTCTTGTGTATACCTGGTCGGGCCTCTTCCTCTGAAATCTGGCCTTCTCCCCTCTGATCTTGTCCTTGTCTTGGGTTTTGAATTTGAATTTGGTAGTTGGGCGTTTCCAGTTTAAAGAAGATGTAGCGGGATGATATGGTGGACGCTTGTCCGGTGTCCTTTTAATTTGCAAAGTTGCTGCGTTTCTTTTCACTTCCTGTTTTTCCTTTAACTTGGTTTGTAAATTTTCCCCGTAGAGGTGGGAGTCTATTGGGCACTCATTAATTGTCTTTTTTGTTTGAGTGTTTATGTAAGGGCTTATCATAAACCTTCTATTTAATGATAGTAAATGATGAACATCACATAAAAATTTAGCGCTGTCTGCCAGATGTTTCAATAGTTTTTTAGATTCGTCAGTGGGATTTGTAAACAGTTGATTAGTTACTATGCCCATGGTACTGATTCCCGCGCCTAGTTGATGTTGAACTTTATTTAGAAAATCATCCTGTTTTTTAATATGTAGGGGAATGCAGTCCTCTATTTCTTGATTTAAAATTGGCGGTAGTAAATTTTTGCAATTTTTTATTATCCCGTATTTTTTGAGCAATTCAGTCCTGTCCTCTTGAGATATGCCCTTTGATGAATATTGTTGCCATCTGTTGGCAAGTTCTTGGTGGACTTCTTCACCTTCCGCCTCCGCTGCAAGGGGGTCTGATCCCAAAATAGACAGGAAAACCTCCTGTATTTGGGTTGAATTGCTTGGCGATGATGGTCGCTCAACCTCTGCCTCTGATTCACAATTATTAATTTCGCTCTGTTGCTCGTCCTCTGAAGAAATGTGACGGTCTGAAGAGCTTGAGCTACTTTCAGATTCAGAGGCTGAAAGAAAATGATATAATTAAGTTGGATCCTTCACCCAATTTTTTAAAATAATATGGGTCCTACACCCTTATTATTTGATTAATACTGAATAACAGTTTGAGCCCTGCGCCCACAATATGCATTCAATATTAAATAAAATCTTAGGTCCTTCACCTAATTTGAAAATGCTATGTGCCTTATGCACTTGTATGTATGGTTATTATATATACTTCTGCATATACAACTTACACAATATTTATAAATACTCAATAATAATGTGGGTCCTGCACCCTTATTGTGTAGTAAATATTAAATGATATTTTGGGCCTTATGCCCAATTTGTGTTTAATCATTAAATAATAACCTCCACGCAATAAAATAAAATTACTATATAATAAATAATATTTCCCTAATATCAATACCACACCACAATACCATTAGTAAACAAAGTCGTTTTAAAGATCATTGCTCGATGCTCCTTTCCTTTGGAATTTGTTTGTTTATGTTACGTTATCGATTTTTCGGTTCATCACGCCGCGGCCGCTCCGGCCAGCCGGCCGAGCGAAGTATTTAACTAAGATGCCAAGGTACCGCAATAATTAAAGAAGTTAATAAAGTATATCTATGTACTTACAGTCAAGTATCGTTTTAATTTGATTCTGCAATTTCCTTAATTTCGACTGTATTTTCCTGAGTGATTTTCCTTTCCTTTTATGAGAATGCGGCTTTTTGTTTCCCATTTTGACACAAATAAACACTACACTCACACTTTCGATTCGTCTCGTTCGATACAACAAACACAAGTGATGATTTCAGCGACCAGCAGGGCCAGGCAGGGCCGGTGATATAAAAAGAGTTTTAGCACTTTCAACTGTTGTACAACGTTCGAAACGACAAGCATACTACAATAAGTTTTGTAATATGAAGACGGAACTGTGAAGTATAATACTTTATTAAGCTAATAATTAGGTAGGTTGGCATATACAAATCAAGAAATTGATAATTAATTGATACTTACTTGATTCTGACGAAGACGACACCATTTCTAACATTTTCTTATTTTTTTTTCTTTACTTTTTGCGCAACTTTTTCTTTACTTGATCTTTAGATCGTTTGTTATTTTTTATTTTTCCCATTTCCAATAAAAATAACACTTGGATTTGATTACAATTCTTAAAAAAACGACGCGCACTCACTCTGCAAACAAAACAGAATGAAGGATACCGAAGAGCGGCAGGGAACGGGTACCGGCGGTGTTGCCGCGTCTTTTTTCTCTAAACGATTGCACAAAACTCGAACAGAACAGGACTACTTGGTGGAAAAATTGTAATAATGAGGATAGGACATGCGAAGTATAATTATTATTATTTCATAAATTAAATTAAAAATCAAACTTAACTAACATCGCATTTAAGCGAAGCAGACCATGATCTACGTTAAGAAACAAAACACCAAATTGTCAATCACGTTGATATTCATTTTGATAGTTCCTGCTATTGACATCTAATTTAATGTTATGTAAAAAGTATTTTTACAACAAATCATGCCTTTTACGAATGAAGAATGAATATGTTGAGAATTTATTTTCAATGTTTTGAAAATGCGGCGATTGCTTCTAGTCGGTATGCACTGCGTTATCCCCTCCGAAGACACCATTCGAGAATGGTTTTTCATCGTTTAGCCTTACGTTTAAGGCAACATGGCCAAGAGCAACCAACTCCAACTTTGAGAAGAAATCGTAGAGTAAGAAGAGAAGATAACATTATAAATGTGTTGGCTTATATTCATGCAGACTCCCATTTAAGCATAAGAGAGATCTCCAGAGATTTAGGAATATCCTATAGCTCAGTGTAAAAAATATTAATGGATTTTAAAATGCATCCATATTACATCGTGATTCATCAAGCCCTAAATGACACTGACTTTGAACGTAGGCTCGATTACTGCTACTGGCTTAAAGACTTCATTAGGGAAAACCATCATATTTTGTCACAAATATTGTGGACAGACGAAGCATCGTTTTGCAGTAATGGCAGGGTAAATCTTCATAACGTGCATTACTGGTCGGACACTAATCCACACTGGTTACGTGAAGATTATCAGCAGGGTCGATGGAGCTCAACGTCTGATGCGGTGTTATTAATGGTGCTATTATCGGTCCGCACATCTTTAATGGCAATCTAACCGGTGACATGTATTTGAACTTTTTATTTAACGATTTACCAGGACTCTTAGAAAATGTGCCTTTACAAGTAAGAAGAAACATGTGGTTTCAACAAGACGGATGCCCGGCACATTATTCACGAAATGTGCAAGATTTTTTGAACAGGCATTTTCCTAACCGTTGGATTGGTAGAGGCAGTCTATTTTTCTGGCCACCACGGTCCCCCGATTTAACCTGCCTTGATTTTTATCTGTGGGGCCGAATAAAAGATTTGGTGTATAAAACTCGACCAACTACTCGAGAAGACATGATAGTCCGAATTCAAAACGCCATAAATATTATACCAAGAGCGGAAATTGAGACAGCTGTCAACTCCACCCAGAAGAGATTGGACCAGTGCATTCAAAATAATGGACAACATTTTGAACATTTACGACAAAACTATTAATTTATTTTTAACGTTTATTTTTAAAGTTCCATGTTCTTGTTTTTAGTGTTATTGCTCCTGCTGTTGTTGGACAGTTTTATTAAGATTTTTCATTGTTAAACATCTTATTTTTTCAATACAAAACCGTTCGTCTAACGAAAAAAAGTCAAGAGGTTCTTTTTGTTAGCAACTAATAAGTGATTACGAAAATGATTTTTATTTTGACAAAAAGCAGTGGCGTGCCATTTTTTAATAAAATAAAATAATATTTTGGTCAATAACAACGGTTCAAAAAAAAAGTAAATGATAAATTATTTTCATTAAATTATAGAGAAATTTATCCCCTTTTAAAATATGTAAAAATGAATATACCATTACATTTGTTTTTTTTTTTGAAAAAAAACTAAAAAATATGCTACTAATTCAGTTAACGCCATCTAGCGACGCCAGCAAAAGTTAAAAATTCAAAACCAAATAAGCGTTTTGTAGTGCACATTATGCTCTTTCATATGAGCCTAAGTTTGCTAAAATGGGTCAAAAGAAACGGGAGACATCTTGGTTTGTTTGAAAAAACAATTGAACTTCCCCCACCGCTTTATTTTGATATATAGAACAAAACATTTTAGACAAAAAGTGTAGGGAAATGGTCATTAAATATGAAAATGATATCATCGATATATTTTCATTAGGCAAAATTCTATAAAAACCCCATTTTTCTACTTGGTGTTGGTTGTTACGCCCTCTAGCTGACGTTTGATAAACTCGGAAATAATTTTCAGCAATTTCTCTTGGCGACTTTTATTATGATTTTTTTTTCTCAAATCTATACGACCAATATCTTATGAGATATGACCGCTCGCTACCCTTAACTGATCACCCTGTACATTGTGCACAGTTATATGATATTTTTAAAAGAGTTTTTCCCCTTGCTGGCAACGTTAACATAAAAATATAACCTTGTATCCCCCGTTTTTCCCAATTAAATCAAGACTCAATCAGGGCTCTTAAAAGCGCGCGTGCCCACGCCACTCTAAAGGGACGCCAAAACGGAGATTTGAAGCCGCCTTGGGAAAAAATAAAAAGAACATTTACTTTTATACAACTCGAATTTTTAATCTTTAAACAATTTGTAAGAGCAAAGCACTAAAAATTACCTACTGAAGAAAACGAGATTCGGTCCATCTAATATTGATTCTATATTATCAATTAAGACATTAATTATTATCCTTACTATTAATGATTTGTGTAGAAATTTACAATATTAAAAATCGGTAATTCCCTTATGACTAAACTAGGTCTCAGTCAGTTGAGTTAGACCGAGACTTTGTGTCTTCTTTCTAGTTTAGTCATTTGAAATCAGGTCTCTTAGAGAATATGGACGCTTTCTTGCAGTAATCCCCTTACCCGAATCATATCTCCCATTATGAATCTTTTCTTTTATTAGGATTAGTGAACTGTGACTTAATTTAGTTCGGTGCAGTCATTTAGTAACATATACGTACTGTCTTTTCAATATTTTTATTGGGCGTCATCTTGTTCCACCATATTGGCTAGGTAGCAATATTTTACCAGGTTCTACCTATGCCACACTTGATTTTTTAATATAATATGAAATAAATTAATTAAGCAATTTTTTACACCGATTTCTTAAAAATTTCATTGGACCTTGTATATCACACACTTAATTCTTGGACGAAATTTAAAATAAAAACACATAAGTAGTTTTTAAATTTTATTATGCGTCATTTTATTTTGCTGTCTTGAATTCGAACGAAAATGTTACCAGTTCATTCTAATACTTCATTTTTGTGCAACATTTGAGGTAAATTGGATAATTAGGTCACCATTTTGTTCCGTCGTATTGAATTTTTACCAAAATATTACCAGGTCAACCCCAATATGACCCTAACTTTCGAGGAAAACTTCCAGCTACTGACAGACAGACAGACAGTCCGATGAAATTGAAAAACATGTTTTTTGCCATTTAAGGACACTAAAACGTGAAGACCCGGGAGTGTAATTTTTTTCTGAAACATAAACATTTTATTTTGCTATCATTTTATTCGACCATTTTAAATTCGTACCACGATTTTATCAGCATTTCTATATCACATTTAATTCTCGCATAAAAATTGAAATCAATGTAACAGGTAGTTTTTTCAGGCTAATTTTTGAAATATTTTATTATGCCACCCTTTTGATTCACCATCTTGCATTCATACTAAAATTTTACCATTTCATTCCTACATAAAACTTGTATTTTTGTGCAAAATTTCAGGTAAATTGGATAAGTAGTTTTTAAGTAATATTTTTTTAACAATTCACTAGGCCGCCATTTTGTTTCGCCGTCTTGAATTGGTATCAACATTTTTCGTTTGATTTCTACGTAATACTTGATTTTTGCGCAACATTTCAGGTAAATTGCATGATTAGTTTTTTTAGTAATATTTTTTTAAGATTTCACTAGGCCGTCATTTGTAACTTTTTAACAATGTATTAAATTTTAGTTTTTCAGATTTCTGTTGTTTCATTATAAAATTAAAATCAAATATACCTGGGTGTTTTAAAAAACATGTGCCAACATTTAAAGGGAGATTCTTCGTAAGAAAATAAGACGCAAAGTTCATATGTACATGAGTCCGCAGTTGTTTAAATTTTGTAAACAAATATGACTTTATTTAGTTATACCGAAAATAAGGAGCTATTTGATTAAGATTTAGAACCACCTCGTAGGTATCTAAGGGCTATATTTTTATTAAGTATTCAGCCGTTTTTACTTTAACTGTGTGTAACCGTCCTTGACTTTGTTAAAAAAAAATTGGTACGCCAATTATTAAAAAAAAACTACTGGTTTTATCGTTTATGGCAAGTAAAAATGCAGAAAAAATGTTTCTTAGTATTTTGTGACAAGTCGTTTTCGAAAAAAAAAACAAATGCTGTTTTGATCTATGCCTCTGGCACCTCTGATTCAGTTTTAGGTGAAGTTAGAATGGTGACGGTTCGTGGATATAAGAACGGGTGAAGCGCAGGTAGCTAGGTGGATAGCGTCATAGGAAAAAATTGCAGCGCAGACGGAAATTTTTCGGGGTGTCACGCTCAAAATGGCTGTTTTTTTAACCTTTTTATGGTGTTAATTATCTATAACTTTTTGAGCGTTTTTTAATACTTAGGGGAAATAATATGAATTTATAAGATTTAAAATATTTTTTTTTGTTCTTAAAAAACACTTATGTACCTATATCTTAAAGTTAATTTCGATTCCATTCGACTGATGCAAAACTGCTTCCGTCTCCAATGATCCGAGCGCACTAATTTACATTAATTTTATAACAAGTGAACAAGCGCCTAAAGCAGCAATTTATACCGCTCCCATCTTCATTTGACTTACAGATATTCACCACTGCGTTGCCATAGCAACTGCCGTAAACAAATCTAAGCGTGAAGGTCACCGGAGTCTGATGTGGAATTTGTTACTGCTGCTCAACGGGTCGCTCTCGTGAAAAGGTGTTCAGCGCTCTACGTTTTTTTTTTTTTTTTTTATATAGCGCACTAGTTTTGATAGAAAATAATGGTATAATTAAGTAAATGATGTGAATTTATATAAAACATACTGCATTTTTATAATAAAAATATCGATTATAAAACGCTTGTTTTAAAAATATTTGTATTTTTAAGTAAACTGATTGGAAAATGTAGGTGAAGCGTCGTTTGGTGAGCCGCCAGTGAGTTAGAACTGCTCAAAACTGTACAAAAGTGATTCTTTGGATCATTTCAAGAAAAAAAATTATTAAATATATGTCCGCAAATGCCCTATTTTTCAGATACAGGATGCTAAATTAAGAAAGAAATACTACATCAGTTAAACTTTTCTTGACAAAACCAGAACAGAAAATCAGGTTTAATAGGTAGAGAAGAAATAATATGTTAGAGAAGACAATATTTGAGAGATATACGAAAGTACAGGAGAGAATAACGGTACATTTATACCTGGATCAAACGTGAGTTAATGAAGGCGACTCTGAGTAAATGTCGGCAGGATAAAAGCAAGCACTGCTAACTTATATGACGCAACCCGTATACTTGTTCCATGAAGACTATGTTCGTTGGAGGGCAGCACAATAACGCTTGTCATTCTGACATTTTTCAATTTGAGATATTCAAATGTTAGAAATTAATTTTAGTATATGTTTTAAAAGTTTGGCGCACGAATCTGAGTCTATGACAAGAACGCAAGCAGTGGCGGCTATTCAGGTGAAGTGCTACTACACCAGAAAAAATAAATAGGCAAACATCTACCTATATTTATTATATATCTCTTAAAATTTTAGTTTTTACATTAATTGATTCACCTAATTGGTAAAAAATAAACTGTACATCTCGAATAAATATTTTAGTTGACCGTTGGCGGCATGTCTTTTTAAAACTTTCAATCGAACTTAATTTATATAACAACTCTAACAGTGGCGCAAACCGCTTTGACTTTGCCGGAGGTGCTATGTTTAGTTTACGATTTTCCTACCATGTTGCCATGACAACGCGTATCCCATGACGTCGAGCCCAGCGCCGTACAACGCCCTGTGATAAATTGCTAACGTAGTACACTACACCCACGTGTCGTTCAGTTTGGGGTGGTTATTTACTTTTATTTTCGCGGATTTCGCTGCAACCGGTGAGTTCCTTTGCAGTTAACTTGACTGTTTTGTGTTATATATATATTTATGATGTTGTTACAACTTCAAATTCGAAGTTAGTAAATGTTAAAGAAGTTAAAAGAACTCTTTGAATTTATTACAAACTGTGACAAATCTGATGAGAAATCAATCCGCCTTGCGAAAGGATTTTTAGGTGAGATGAACGATTTTGAATTCACGTTTCTGGCGTTAGTGTTTAATGACATTTTCTCTATCACGGACATACTATTTGACGTTCTTCAAAAAAAAACCGCTTGACATTCATTTTTGCATATCCAATATAAACGCTGTCGTGAGGCGCTCTGTAAAAAAAGAAATGAACATTTTTTAATACCATGTTTGATAAAGCAAATTCTATTACAGAAATAATTCGTTACAAACGTGAGCTTACTAAGCCTTCACCTGAAGAAATTAGGGCTAAGTATAGAACCCTTATTTTATGAAATATTGGATCATATTTTAATGAAAATGACACTAAGATTTCAAGACTGAAAAACTTACCTTTTCATGTTTGGCAGGTTCTGCTAAATTTTCCGACATATCCATAGAAACGCTTGACAAACGTCGTCGGGGCTTCAGATCCGTTCGGCGTACTCTGTTTGTTTACAGATTACCGCTGAAAGATCAACATTAAAACAGTTTATTCCAGATTGACGCTACAAGCGTATTTGTATTTAGTATGTTTACTATTAATGTAAAACGAAGTAGGTGAATTCATTTAAGAAATTTTATGCAATTAACATCCATATTTCTATTACCTGTTTGGTAATTTTTTACCACACTATTTACTTTCTCACCGATTTGTGTGATTTTTGGCGCATAGGCAGATTTCGGGATGCTGATCATTAATCCGAAGTCAAATCGGTTCTACAAGGTTTCGTTTTCGAATTATCCTTCTTCAAAGTCTCAAATTTAACTTTTTGATGGATTTTATTTCTCTCTTTCGGAAATGTCTTTTCTTTTAGCATACATTTTATGGATGACATTATACTGTGTAATTATTAGAAAATGACTATTATTTAATTGCGGTTTTATGGCTAAGAACCACAATAATATACAAGTAAAAACACCGTTTCTATGGTTTTTACACTACGTCAAAAGTAAGTTTTTTTTTATGTTGATGCTACTGAAAATTACGTATTTGAATTTGAAAACGTCAGTTTCAAACAAGTGAAAACACGGGAAAGCGTGTGTTAAATTGAAATTGGCGCCGCTGCTCGATTTGATACAAAAATCTAAAAGATTATTTTCGCAAAAAGCAGTTTAAGGTAATTATTTACTTTTTTACATCACCATGGATTTTGATGATTTTCTGTATGTTGGTGGTTTTTTAGGTCCTGATCACGAATCCGAAGTCAAATTGTTTCGGTCGCATTTCCTTTTTTAGTTATTCATCTTAAAAATTGATTACCATCCTAAAACCATTAGTTATTTTTCTTCTTCATTTTTATGAAAATACGCTGGATCTGAATGAAACTACTATAAACAATTATATAAAGACATAAAATAAACTCTCTTTCTGTGTTTATTACCTTTTTTATATAAAAAAATTGAGAAGCATCAAAAAAATTTTTTGGGCTAGTAACCTTTCTTTCATGTTGGCACATGAACGGGGCGTTAACGTCATGAAACACCATCGCGATGCAACTTTAAAGAGAAATATTAATCGGTATAAACTAATTAAGGACACTACTGTAACAAACATAGGTGGAAGGGTATCAGCAGGAGCGGGAACACACTAGGTAGATTGATACCGACTTAGCACCAGGTTAGATGGCGTAGGCATCGACGTTAAAGTTCTAACATAAAGGGCGAACAACCAGTGTTGCCGTTTTTAGTACAATTGTACTAGATTCAGTACGATTCATTACAGTTTAGTACGTCAGTACCTCTCTTTCATATTTAGTACAATTTTAAATTTTTTTCTTCCATATATTTTTATCGACTGGAACCGCTTTCATCGATTTTTATTCCCATCTCTACTTGTTTTGAAGGTTGCATAGCACTAGCAGATTCAGATTACTGTGAAGTGAAGCTTACTGTAAAGGACACTGGAAAGATTGCGCGACGTCAAAATTTTGTTTTGGTTGGGTTTGTTTTAAATTGTGTACTGTTTTATGGGAATCCCAGGTTGATCCAGCGAGCTTGTTTGTTTTTTCTGTTATCAGTGTCTGGGTCAGTGTCATTACCGGGTCGTATTACCGTATATATATCGTTGTTCTCAGTTTTAGACAATCGTATTAACTTCGATAATAAAGCAATAACAATGGACAAGTAAGTTTAACACTTTAATTTAACTAATTCATCAATTTATTATCTAATAATAATATTATTACAAATAAATATCTCAAAAATTACATAATTATATATTATAATATACGGGGTGATAGATAAAGTCGAGCAAAAAGCAAGTTTTGTGTGTGTCACTGTGTTAAAAAAAATAGTTACTACAATAGGATTTGTTACTAAGGTAATATCAATATTTAATATTTCTATAAAGGTTTTTGGCCAGTTTTTAAATTTACTATCTATATCTCAATTTTAAATTAAACTTTAAAACCATACCAAATGCAGTTTGACTGATTGAGAACGAATTGTGACGGGGGGTGTGAATACATAGTTGTGTTCGTTGTGTCATACAGTGTAGCAATACGATATACGATTTATAAACAAATATCTACCTACTTGTGTCATAATCACGTTTTAAAAAAATCACGGGCTTTTCACTGACATCCAAACAAGAATAAAAATGCTCATAAGTGCGTAATATGCATAATATTATTATAGGTTCGTAAATAATTTTCATTTATTTTTTTTGCGTGCAATTTTAAATTATTAAGGGAAAACTAGAAAACCCGTAGTTTTTGAAATTTCATAGTAACATAACTAGGATTGACAAAGATTTTCCTTTAGATTTTTGATTCGAAAATCAACGTCCACAAAAAAAATGACAATGAACAAAAAGAGCCTGAAAAAAATCTGTGTTTAAAGAATACCCCAAAACGGAAGCCAGAATCTTCTTCCATTTCTGTTGTTCATTCATCAACGCCATCTACGAGTAAAACTGTTGAGGAACCAATTCCGACCAATCCCGACGTAGATTCCGAATCCGAATCAATTGAGGAATCGAGGTTGGGACCAGGTCCTAGCAAGAAAAAATATGTCCAGAAATTTCGTTCCGCTTGGCAGGAGGCCTATGCTTGGGTAGAAAATAAAGATGGAAAAAACTTTTGTAAGGTGTGCAGTATGGCTATAAGCGGTGCTGGTTTCCATCTAAAACGCCATGAAAAAACAACTTTTCATCAAAAAAAAAAAATAGCAGCACTAAAATCCACTCCAAAAATGACAGAAATGCTACAAAATAACAAAGAGAAGCAGCATTTAAGCAAAAAAATTAAACAGGCCGAAGAAAAGTTGTGTGCTTTCCTTTGCGCAAAAAATTTACCTATGAATATAATCGGAGATCTAGTAGAAGTTAATAGCAACATTTATGATGATTCAATGATTGCTAAATCATTACATATTAAACGTACCAAAGCAACAAAAATAATAAATAAATCATTAGGACCAGCTTTGGAATCCGTCATTGCCCAAGAGTTAAAACAATCATATTTTTCAATTATAATAGATGAATCCACATCAGTTAGTTTAAAGAAAAATTTAGTAGTTATTGCTAGGTACTGGGAAAAAGATGTGGTCAAAGACGTTTTCTTTAAATTGATAGAGGTTCAAGATGCAACTGCACAAGGGTTGTGTCAAAGTGTAAGAGGATTGTTAGATTTTTATAATATTCCCTACGAGAATGTCATTGGTTTTGGTGCGGATAACGCGAGCACAATGATGGGCGAGGCCAGAGGAGTCCAAGCCAGACTACGCCAGTTTTGTTCAAATATAGTAGTCCAGAGCTGCAGTTGTCATTCGCTTCACTTGTGCCTCTACAGCTGGAAAGAAAATACCAGAAGATATTAAGCAATTCACCAGAAATATATATTCCTATTTTTCACACAGTAGCAAAAGAATTAGTGAACTGAAAGAATGTCAGATATTTGCCGAAGAAAAACCTCATCTCATGTTATATCCTAGCCAGACCAGATGGTTGTCACGGCAGGTAACTTTATTATGTTGTTAAAAAATCAATGCAAACATTTAATCTCTTTTTTTACAGCGTGTTGTGGACAGAATACTAGAGCACTGGCAATCACTCATTTTATTTTTTCAACGGGAAGCCTTAGAAGACCGTCTACCAGCTGCTATTTCCATTTTGGCGCATTTGAGAAATCCTGTGACTAAGTTATATATGTATTTTTTGTCTCACGTCCTAAACATTATTACAAAATGTAACTTGGAGTTACAGAGTGAAAGTCCTAAGGTTCCTCTACTACTAGATAGAATTTTAACTATGCACACATTGTTTTGAAAAGCATTTATTAAACCAGAAATTTTAAATAAGTATGCAGCCAAAGAAATAAGCGTGACAAATCCTCACAATTTTTTGGATATTGATTCGGTTTACTGTGGCACAATGGTAAATATTTTCTTAGCTGAAGCGAATACACAAATTAACAACGCCGATTTGCAGTCTTTTAAGGTAAATTGTTTGGGGTTCTATACAGAGTTTTGTAAGCAAGTGAAATCAAGGTTCGATTTTAACAATAAATATTTATTATTTGCACAGCAATTCACTCCAAAAGCTGCTGTTTTCGGAAATATCATGTCGATAGCACCAAACGTTTTAGAACTTTTTCCCAATATAAATTGGAATTTGATGGAAATAGACACCGAATGGCAAAGTATATCAATTCGAGAAGAATTTAAAAATATTGTCAATGTAGATATACAGAAATTTTGGTCTATTATAAACGAGACAAAAAATGAAAACAATGAACCAATGTTCAAAAACCTGATGAAGATAGTAAAAATAGTCCTATCTTTACCGCATTCTTCAGCAACAGCAGAACGAATTTTTTCAGAAGAAAATATAATAGTTAATAAAATTAGAAATAGAATGGCAGTAACAACCTGCTCTAATATTTTACATATTAAGCAAAGTGTTTCATTTGAGGGATCCATATCAAAATGGAATTTTGAAAATATTCGTCCTGCAACTAGGTCATTAGCGCCAGATACCGACCTAAATTCTAGCTCCACTTCTAGTGAAGAAGAAGGACTTTAGTCACATAAACTTGAATTTAGAATGCCCCCCTCCCTGAAATTATTATTTTAATATTTATATTTACTTTAGTATTTTAGTTATGTTAACATATTTTCTTTTTTATGTATTTTGTACGTATATTTGATATGACAAAATTATTTAATAATATACAATGTTTGAGTTGAATAATACATATATTGACGGCAAAAAAAGCAGAGTGTATTATTGCCCTACCTAAATGTTAAGCCCCCATCACTAGACGAAAGTCTAAATGTGCACCTGGTTATGCACTCTATTTATCGAGAAAAAGTAATAACTGTCAAATATAGAATTCATGTTTTCTCAAGGACTAATTTAGTACAATGATGGGAAATTTTAGTATAATTACAGGTCAGATGTCAGTACGATTTTAATAAGGACAGCGGCAACACTGCGAACAACAGCGGAGTACAACAAAGGATATATTCTAAACAAAGAAATCCATTAAAAATGAAATTTGATACTCGAAGAGGAATAACTCGAAAACGAAATGTTGCACAGATTCGTTGTCAGTGTCCCAAAATCTACTACAGTACTAGAAATCACGAAAATTGCCAAGAAATAGCAAAAAAAAATTACTAGTTGGGTTGGTTTTAAATCCGATAACGTCTAAGCACCTCTGCATCAAGTTGGTAACTTGGTAACAGAAGCGGCTTCTTAAATTAAAGTTAGGTTAGGATTTTTAATTAACTTTGTGATCAGTTATCTCTGTTTTTAATTATTTTGAAACCAAGTAATTTAAACAGGAAGTACTTCGCAAAATTGAGTGAAAAAGTGAGGAAAAAACAGAGATTTTTGTCCAACAAAAAAAACAAGAAAAAGCATCATACTATGGTTACTAAGAAGTAAGAAGTTAGAGTTAAATCAATTAAATCTTGTTTTAGATAGGGGAGAAAGGGCTGATTTTTAGCTTATTCGGCAACTTTTGTAATCACAGAACTAAGGGTACAACTCGTTTAATTCTAGAGCATCCAGGCTAGCTAGCAGTCATTATAATTTAGACTTTTTTACTTCACCTACTCAGGTTCTAATGCAACATAAAACATTTAACAAGTTTAATAGTTTAACAACTAATTAGGATACATTGCTTAATGTTTCTGGTCTGTTTTCTTGATTTATATGGAAATATTGTTTTATTGATATAGAAACCTTTTACTGTATTTTAGTGATTTACTGTTTTTTTTTAATATTGTTACTATTTTATAACTGTTATCTTTTGGAAATTTTGTATTTGTAATTGGGTAATGTACTCAATGATAAATAAATAAGTAAATAATTATCATCATCTTATTTTATTTTTTAGAGAATCCGAGATATCTGTGACTATCAAGCAGGACAATATAATGATTAAAATTGAACCAAATAATTGGGCTAATAGGTAGGTATATCAGATCTGACAAATTAGATAAAGTACAATCAGTACAATACATTATACAAATATGCCCCAACATGTCAAATGTGGGCATCTCCAAACAAAAAAAAATTAAAATGTTGCTTAGACCGGTTAATATTTGAAAGTTATTAAAAATATATGGAATACACTATATTAATTATTTAAAACAAATGGTATACTAATTTAATTTGCTATATTTTGCAGTTATGCATCCTAAATATATATGTTTTTTAAATGTACAATCCAATAAAAATCATAACTACAAAGAAATGAATGTGAACAATTTTGTCAGAACCAATTTAGAATGTGACAATTGCAATTTAGGGTGACTGCACCACTAGTCGGTCAATTTTGTGAAACTTTGATATAGAACTTAAATAGAATCAAATGATTTCAAGCCAAAATATTAAATGATATATGTTCTAGAATCACTGCAGCATTGTTATTACAATAGTGGTAGCGAAAGGTCTAAGTTTTATCTGTGTTTTTATATTTAACTAGTAAGTGGCCACTAATGCTGCACTAATCGACCATCAATAGACCAGGAGTTGGCAGAAGAAAATGATGTAATTTTGCACCAGGCTCGTATCTACTTATTTATATGTGCTCCCTTCGAGTGAGGTAAATGTCTAGATAGACATTTCAATTTATTATTATTATCATTATTATCACTATTACAGAATTGTTACAATTATTACATTACAGAGTGCTTGACTTCAATTAAATCAAATCTTATTGTCTATTTAGTTTTTTTATAGTGTACCTAGAGGACTAAACCTCCATATGTGCAGCAATCATAGCTCTAATTACTTAAAGACTATAAATACAATTACATCATATTTATGCTATGTTATCAAAATGTGTTAAAATTTAAATAATCACTAATCTGCAATGTATATAGTTTAATAATGCGATCAACCAATTGTAGATAAAATTCTAAACCATGTAAAATAAAATAACATACACATACTAAAACAAAACATCAAACTTATTAAAATTAGTATATATAAATAATCTATAATTTTTGGCAAATGTCTTTCCATGAGTTATATTTTTGTTTATTCTATTGCGAGTTTTGTGAGGATGATTGACATAATTTCACAAATGTGAATTCTTAGGAATAAAAACAGATGTTGACAACATATATAGAGACCTTACATGTAGTATTTCTGCTGAATATAATAAGTGGGTTGAGTAAAGCTTATTTTTGTTATTAATTGTCTTAAGAATAAAGTTCTGAACAACATTTAATGATTACAAGGCATTTTTATACAGGCCTCCCTAAACCATGGTACCATATCTTATCAAGGATTCTACTAAAGTTTTATATATTGTAATCAATAATTTCTTATTGAGGATTCCTCTTAATATGTAAAATTTATGGATCAATTTTCTTATACTTCTTGTTAGTTTTAAAATATGTGGTCCCCACTTAAGATGTTGGTCGATGATAACTCCAAGATACTTCACGGAACTGACTTCACAAATAGGAGAATCTAAGTTTTTTATTTTAATGTCTTTAAAAGTTGGACGATTTGATGAAGTAAGTGAGAAGGCAACATAATTGGTCTTAGATGCATTTAATGTGAGTTTAAAGGTGTTAAGCCAGTTTTTTATAATTTCAATTCCACCAATAGTCATCTCTCTCACTTGATCCCAACTATCACCTGCAAAGATCACTGCTGTGTCATCTGCATAAGATACAATTACACCACCCTCTATATTCATATTTGTCAAAGAGTTAATATAAATAATAAAGAGTATTGGGCCCAAACCACTTCCTTGTGAGGTATGACAATTTTTACAGTTAATGGATTACTATGTGCTTCCCCTATTTTTAGAATTTGCTGCCTATCATTGAAATAACTTCTGAAGACGTCCAACACAGCACCCCCTCACTCCATAAGAATTCAAAGTATTCAGAAGTAAATGATGAGGTACCATGTTAAATGCCTTTGCCAGGTCCAAAAAGAGTGCTAGGCATTTCTTACTTTTATCAAGTTGAAATGATAATTGACTAGTCAATTCATATATGGCATTTTCGTACTTACACCATTCCTAAATCCAAACTGATTATTTGACAAAACATTATTTTTCTGAAGGAAATCAATTAGTCTCTACTTCAAAAACTTTGGAAAAATTATTGAATACACTTATTGGTTAGAATTTAGATATATGAGTGTTGTCGCCTGCTTTATAAATTGGAGTGACAACAGAACTCTTGAATTTAACTGCAACTTCACCGGTTTTAAAAATCAAATTGATAATATGTGTTAACGGATCTATTATATAGGGGTCGGCAAATTTTATTGTTTTTGTATCAATTCCATCCAACCCAGCAGTCCAACCATTCTTAAGAGAGTTTATGTGAGTGATTATTTCATTTCGGTTAACAGATTTAAGAAACATAGATGCATTAACATTAGGATTTGTATTAAATTTTAGGGATGAATTTTTTTTTGCGCATTTTAAGGCCAATATTAATGTAGTAATCATTGCAATAGTTTGCCATACAAATATCATTCAAGAACATATTACCATTACTTTTTATCTCAATTTTATTACTTGATTTAGGTTTAAATTCATCAGTAGTTTCAGAGATAATCTTGTATATTTTTTAATCTCATTTTTGTTGTTTTCTATTTTTGATTTATAGAAATCATATTTACATTTATTAATTAGTTTATTATTGATTTTATTGTGTTGCCCTGCCCTGATTTCTTTTTTAGTTGTAGATTTCTCCAAGATCTTATGAAATATTTTATAAAATGTATTTGTTGCAATTTCTGTATCATTTGCCTCAGTAATATCAGACCAGTTTTCGTTTTTATGTAAAGGTTCTAAGAGACAATGATTAATATCATAAATAGTGCGAGTTGTATGCTCTGCAGGTAAGGTTGGTTGAGTGTTATCATTAGTAATATCAGCCATTACAGGATAGTGGTCTGTCATTGATGTGTTAAGAACAAAAGATCAGTATTTTATTGAATTTACTTTTTAATTTTCTCATAATGAAAATGTGATCCAGACATGAGCTGGTATCATGTGTGACATTAATGGCTGATTGATATCCAAAATGATTTAATATAGATATATAAGAACTGACATGGTTATTATTTTGGTCACAAATGTTGATATTTATATCTCCTATTAAAAAGTCCACTTGGTTGGTTAAACTTATTGAAAGGTAATTTTTAATGTCCTCTAGAAAAGATTGAACATTGGTTGAAGGAGGCCTGTACAAACAAAGTATTCCAAAACTTATATTATTAATAACAAACTTAATTTCAGTAAGAGTAACCCAACATTACAAGTAAAATCATATTTTTTATAAAAAAATTAACTTAAAATATACATATTTTGGTAAACATGACTACTTGGTAGGATTAACAATGGTAACTACAAACCTGCAAATCTAAATTTTAAAAAACATTTCAAGTTTAGCTCGAGCTCTATTTATTGACTCAGCACACCTAGTTGAAACTTATTGATGCCGATATCCTCTAAATATCATTTTTAACCTGCTCTTTCTTTTCTAGCACAATTTTCTCAACCGTCAAAATAAATTGATTATCCACTCTGCTATCTTGTTTTCATTTTCTGAACTTAAAAATGGCATTGGTCCTATTCTTGGTTTTGTATTTGGAATTTCATTTTTAAGCCGTTCCTGTAGTATACCTCAAGAAACACTGTACCAACAGCATGTTTCTTGCATTTTTGCGCTTTTATGCTCTGCTTCAAGAGCTTTTTGCATGCTTTCTTCACAGTAGTAGCAAAAACTAACAAAATTGCGCCTTCGAAAGAGCCGTAAAATTGTATGGCCGACTACTGGTAAACTGAGTAACCGATGCACATTCCCGTGGTCAGCTATGAAATTGATACTTTTATACCTTCTTGGTTATTGCCGTTACCCCCGGCTGGCTACCTGTACATAAAATCATTATATATCACACTTTGCAGTAGTAACAAAGAGAAAACATCATCTGTTTAAATGAATGCAAAAGAGAAGGAAATTAATATGGCTAATTTAATATTCTTTTATATACTAGTCGTGGGCCATGGCGTTTTTAACAAAAAAAATTTTTTTTTCATGTTTTAAAGAATTTCCAGTTATTATAACACATATTCTACCAGAAATACCCACCAGAAGGCCTTTATTAGTAAAAAATAAAATGTTTCTCACCCTAAAAATATTCTACACATATTTAAACAATGTTTAGGCTTAAAGGTGGAAAAGACAATGTTATTTGTGTTTCAGTAAATGTTGAAAGTTTTGGCCATTGCATTCCACTGCTTTTCCACACGGTGTGTGGTGGCTCTTCTAATTTCACTGTCATCAAGTTCTTCAATAGACTGAACTACTCGTTGCCACAATTCTTCCTTGTTTTGTATAGCTGTCATATACACCTTTCACAAAATCCAGCTGGTTAATTCCAAGATCCTAATGGTCTAAACCAGCGATCTTCAAAGATTTGAAATATTTCTTTAGGGGAGTGCGCCGGTGCTCCATCAAGGTGGTACCAACATTTGCGATATTCATCGAGAGTTAAATTTTCAAGGCAGTCACTTTCAGTAGATCTCCATATTTGTAGGTATTTTGCAAAATCCAAAGGTTCATCATAAATTTGGAAACTAATTTTTTCAAAAAACAAAAAATTTTAAAACTGAATTTATTTTGAAGTCCCATTTCTTTAATTCTATAAGGGTTTTGATCGACCCAAAAGTGTCTGTGTCTTCTATGAAAAATCCCTTCCCTTGAAAACTTAGCCTCATCAGTCCAAATAATATATTTTTTTAAATTGTGATCCTCTTAAATGCGAATCTAAATATTTCACAAAACTGAGTTCTTTGTACACAATCTTCTGGTTTAAGAGCTTTAGAATGGATGTATATTATACATCTACAAAATTCGCTGGATTGATGAGTATGATACGCCTAAATTTGACACTGCACACCGAATTGAAGTCTGTGAATTTGCATGGAAGTCACAGGTTTCGTTAAAGTAAAAGAATTCTTTAATCTGGAGGACTCCTAGCAACGAACTATCATGGCTACCTATGAGAAAAACGTCAAATGTTATAGATTCGCTAAAAATCGTGTTTTTTAGAAAAACCTGCACTTTAGGAAGAACATGCTGTATCATTTGAAAGCAAATTTATTTGTCGTTCAGTTTTAAAAGTAGGGAGTTCCAAAAAACGCATTTTTGTCATATTTTATAAATAACGGAGTTAGCAATAATTTTGGATCACCCCAATGGCGGCTTTTCAGGTGAAGTAGGTGAAGTGCTACTTCACCAGGGCAAATAAACAAGCAAACATCTAACTATATTTATTATATATGTCTTAAAATTTAAGTTTTTACATTCATTTATTCACCTAATTGGCAAAAAATAACTTTTCATCTCGAATAAATATTTTAATTGACCGTTGGCGGCATGCCTTTTTAAAACTTTCGGTCGAATTTTATTATATCAACTATAACAGTGGCGCAAACCGCTTCGACTTTGCTGGAGGTGCTATGTTTAGTTTACGATTTTCCTACTACGTTGCCATGACAACGCGTTCGCGATGAGACGACCGCATGGAAGATTAATGTTAACCAGCGCCATACAACGCTCTCGATGAATTACTAACGCAATACACTACACCCACGTGTCGTTCAGTTCGGGGTGGTTGTTTAGTTCCTTTGCAGTTTACTTGGCTGTTTTGTGTTATATTGGTGTTGTTACAACTTTATTTGGTGTCGGGTTTCTTAAGGTGCATTATTGGTGAATCCGATCACGGATGAGGTTTGCATTTTGTTGGAAAATCTATTTAATCGATGGAAGGAACAAGATCAGAGTTTTAATCGTCATCCTGGTTTTTGGCGTACATATTATTATGTAGTAGTCAAATATTAAAAAATTGTTTTGCTGGCCTTGTTTACTAGTATCCAATAAATATTCAGTGTGGAATAGGAAAGGATTTGCAGGTATGTTAAATATATGAAGGTCTTTACATAAACATGAAGACTCGGCGGAGCATTTAAAATGCGAATTAATGCTAAAAACATTTGTAAAAAATCAAAGCACTATAGCAATTTAAAAGAAAATGCTAAACTATATAAAATACATTTTAACGGCCATCTAATTGACGCAGTTTTGTAGCTTGCAAAACAAGAGAATGATGAGAAAAGTCAATAAATAGGGGGAATTTGCTTTTAGGTTTATTAATATCGTATAAGATCATCACAAAAAAATTAAAAATGTTTTTACTGGTGACTCGAAAACTATTCAAAACGAAATAATTAATTATTAATTGAATATAATTGAATACATTTCTGATTATTTAAATGATCATGTAAAAAATGAAATAATGAATACACAGTTTTTTTCTGTGCATGTGGATGACACTACTGATATTACGCAAACCTCCCAGTGCTCCATAATTTTAAGATGCGTTAATTCAGAAGGCTCAGTAGTCAAGAGATTCTTAGGATTTTATAATGTCAGCTTTCGTTTATATTCTCTAAAAATTTTGGACCAATTTGACTATAAACATAAACTAATAGGGCAATGTTACGATGGCGCAAGTGCAATGTCTGGCCATCTAAATGGCCTTCAAAAAAAAAAAAGAAAAAGCGCCGCAGGCTGTATTTATCCTGATGCAGCAAAGTTTAAAAATATTTCTAAATGTCGATTTTTTTTGCAAGCCTTAGTGGTATTCCCTCATTTTTTCATCACTCAGCCAAACGAACGTATGCTCTTACATCTGCATCTACGACGCGTATATCAACAATTACAGAAACTCGTTAGTCTTCAAATTCGAAGTTAGTAAATGTGATTGTTCAAGTTGCGTTCTTCAAAAAAAATCGTTTGACATTCATTTTTGCATATGCAATATAAAACACTGTCGTGAGGCGCTCTGTAAAAAGAGAAATGAACAATTTTTTTATACCGTGTTTGATAAAGCAAATTCTATTACAGAAATAAATCATTACAAACGTGAGCTCGCTAAGCTTTCACTTGAAGAAATTAGGGCTATGTATAGAACCCTTTTTTTATGAAATATTGGACCATATTTTATTGGCAGATTCTGCTAAATTTTCCGAATATAGTTTAAATTTTCCGACTGGCCCGTTTGAAAATTTGTTACAGTCATATGGGGAAATATTTTCAAAAAGTCAACGATTTAAAAATGAGCTTGGTCTTATTTTTGCCAATGACAGTATTTGGAATATATCGCTGCAAGAGCAAGTGAAAAAAAGTAATGAAAATAAATTTATTTTAACTGAAGTATATAAAGTGTTTTTCCTTATTTTGACAATACCGTGGACAAGTGCAGTGGAAAGAAGTTTTTCTTGCCTCAAACGTGTAAAAACTTATTTAAGAAATACAATATCTCAAAAAAGACTTACTTCTCTAGGCAATATTTCACTTCAAAAGGAATGTCTTAAGGAGATTAGGGCAACTCGTCCATTTTTGTAGGATGTTATAAATAAATTTGCTGCTATGAAGGATAGGAGAATTGATTTAGTATACAAAATTTCGGTAAGTCGTAAAAAAATATTCTACCCTTTCCACATATAAAAATTCTAAAAAAAAATTATTGCGAGATTTTCTTGCTTCATTTGCACTTCACTTACTTTTTCTGTACTGTTTGACATTGATTGAATTTGCATATTGAAGCTAAATACCCTGGACTTACTTAAGCCACTACCTAAATCTCAATTTTATATGAAGTAAAAGTATGGAAAAATCAAAGTTTCATTAAGGTCATGTTTTTTATTGTGTAAGTTACGAATTAATTAATATTTGGAAAACGGGTAGAGATAGGTATAGGAAAATATGAAAGGAAAATATTTAGAATTTATCGGCCATTACAAAAAAGTAACAATATACAGGATGTTCCATTTAAAATAACAAACTTGCTACGAATTTTAGATAGAAGTGACAACACTGTATTGTTGAAAATATTTTAGATCGATAGAGCCAAGCCCCCTTCAGTAATAAGCCATGAAGTTACGCTGGCAACACTGCATTTCTTCTCGCAAGTGGGTCGGTTTCTGTTCATCTTTTCCAAGCACTTTATATTGCGCAGTGCTTTTAAATTTTTAAATGTGTTCAGATTATTTGTTGCGTATAGATTGACAAACAAAAATCTTTTTTGGCTTTTTCGCAACTGAATAAAAATATTTAACTTTAAATTAATTGAAGCAAATATTTAATATAATTAAATACCTCAACATGTAGACAGACTAGTCTACATGTTGAGGTATGTAATTATATTAAATATTTGCTTCAATTAATTTAAAGTTAAATATTTTTATTCAGTTGCGAAAAAGCCAAAAAAGGCTTTTAAATTTGTTGAGAAAGGGTTTATTTAAATATATTTTAATAATAAAATTATACACTAAAGCAAAATAATGTTTTATTAGTACCAAATTGGGATACAGTTTACAATACAAATATCATACACTATATATATATTATTATATCTTATAAGCAATCACAATATAAACATCTGAAATAATTATTCTAAATAAACGTTTAAATGTAACTCAACTTTACTAAAAACCATACAATTTTTCAGTCAAATATACTTTTTACATGTGGAAAATGTTCTCAGAAACAAAGGTAAATAAAAAAATTATAATATAAAAAAATAAGTAAATAAAACAAAAAACCAACAGTACCTAAAAATGTGGAGTTTTTAAATGGTTTACTACTCGAACGTCATTAACTTCCTTTTGTCACAACTATTAGTTTTAGCGCTATGACATTCGCTGTTTTTCTTCTTACATAATTATTTAATAGGATGATCGTAAAAATTAAAGATACAAAAGTGTAAATTTTTATGAAAGGAGTTTCACATTTATTGCATATGCCACTAAAGTCTATTAGAAAGAAATCAGATTCTAGACTCAAAGACGCTAATATGTTTTTATGACAACAATATCTCTATTGTTTAAAATAAATTCAAAAATAGCATAAATATGATAATAAATATAATTAAAAGATTGGTCGACTTACCTGAAGGAAGATCAATCTTAATTATTCGAGCATCGTAGTCCTTCTATGATAGTATTGGTAGGTCTCATTTTGTGTCCTATCTACTCACAGTATTTAAAGAATGTGTAAACAAAAAATTCCCCGAATCATAAACAGTTCATTTGTGACGGAACTAATGGCACTGAAATCCGGGGAAAACAAACCGTATTAACCTAACTAAACATTACTATACATCTAATGATAGGATTCTGAATAGGAACTTAAGAAGTCTTACTAATACAGTTAACAATAGATTTGGCAAAATTCTCTGGCCTCTTGGCTAACGGCAGATTGTAAAAATTATTAAATACTGATGATTTTTCGGTCCACCCTGCTTTATTGCGAATTAGATCAATATCTAAACCCGATCTGAATGGTAATGAAGTACTCGCATGTCGTGTGCTAGGGCTTTTAAAAATACGTGTGTCTATCTTATTTTTATTTAAAACTACCTTTATCCACCGGCTTATGGTCTGGGTAGAAGCTGGATGGTGTGGCTTTTTATGTGTCAAAATTAGTTTATCGTTACCATTTCGAAAGATTCTGTACGTATTAAATAATGATTTAGTGTACTGGCAATACACAACTCTGGTTTATCCTTAAAATAAGGGAAACGGGAAAGGGAAAGGGACACGGTTGCTTTCTATTTTTTCCTGAAGTCTTAATTCTTGAAGGAATGCGTATTTCTATTTTTTCTGTATCTTGATTAATGTTATTCAATGAAATTTTGGATATAGTTTGTACTCTATAACCTGACGTAAGCAATAAAAATGTCACTAACTTGTGAGTAAGGTCTTGAAGTGTCAATGATTCCAACAGAAAAAAATTACCTAGAAAAACTAAAACGGGACTTGCATCCCAAGTTACTGAATATCTCGGAGAGGCAGGATTCTTTATACTCCTCTAAAAAATCTTTGTAATATTTTTTCATCGTCTGGTAAAATTCAAAATATTAATAATAAAGCAGATCGATAAGAATTAAGCGATGAGTGTGAAAGACCATTGTAAAAATTTATATGAAGGAAACATAATATTCTATCTAATTCATAGTGGCACGGATTATAACTGTGTTCTATACAAAATTTCCACCATTTTTATAAGATATGGTATATTGTTTTAAAGTATTTTCGGAAATTGATGCTAACATGATGACAATTTTATTGTTTCTACAAAGATAGTTTAATATAAATGTTGCAATGAATGTTATCATCTCCAGTGTGTGCAGTTAAAAGACTCTGTCGTTTAAGTATCGCGAAAAGGTTGGAAAATCTCGAACGACATGTAGCAGCTAATAATACAAGTGCAACTGAAATACTAATGAAATTGGAAAATAAGTCAAATTCACGGGACAGTGAAAGTTAGTATTCAAGTGTTGTAAAAAGGAATACATTTCTTCCACTTATTATTAAACCAAAAAAGCCTGGGCAGGATAGTGCAACGACAAAAAATTCTATAGTAAACAAAATAAATCTGTTCGCTTTATCAGTGGAGATAAAAAAGGTAAAATAGGCGAGACAAGATAGTGTTATCGAGTGCAATGATAGGGAATCTGTAAAAAAACTACAAGATAAGGTAAAATCTGAACTTTCAGATGACTATACAGTTGAAATTCCAAAGATAGCTAATCCTAAGGCTGTTATTGTAGGTATACAATCTCCCCTGTAAACAACGAGAACAGTTTATTCAAAGAATAAAAGAGCAAAGTTGTTTATCGCATGTAACGCAGATGGATATAAAAATCATTAAGAAATATATCCCGAGAAATAAGACACTAAATAATGTAGTTTTGGAAGTTACACCTGAAATTTTTGTTTTGAAATTGTTTGCTTAAGAATAAAAGAGTATTTATGGAATGGGAAAGCTTTTCAGTATATGAGTATATTGGGGTATTACGTTACTTTCAATGTTGGAGGTATGGGCACAAAGCCATACATTGTCAGCAAAAAAATATTGTGTGTCCATTGTGTAATGGCAACCATAAAAGCGATGAATGTAACTCAAATTTTAAGGAATATGTACAAATTGCAAACATGCACATGAAGTATTAAAAATCCCTGATATTGAATACAAGCATAGCGTTTTTGATAGAGAATGTATCTGCTTCAAAAGAGCACAAGAGAAGGTTAGGAGCCGAACATAGTATATATATATATAGCAACTAGCGAATTCCCCTAGGCTTCCATAAGGGATGTGGTCATGCTGCATGTCAACGGTTAAGGATTACTGTCACATATAAAAGAAATATGACAACTGTTGTGCGAGAGAAAGCCAGAAATTGTTTGTATTAGTGAGACACACATAACGCAGGATATTGACAAGGAAATATCTGTAGTGGACTATAATACAGCTATTTGTTATTCAAATAGCCGACACACTGGCGGTACTGTAGTTTATATAAAAAGCTCTCTAAACTATGCCCGGTTGTTCAGCGATTCCGTGGATTATAATTATTGGGCGCTTTGGATAAGGGTACAATTACAGAAAGAAGTGTTTGTAGTGGCAGCTGTTTATAGATCACCAAACTATGGGTGTACAGAGTTTCTAAAGTACTTAGAAGAAAAACTTAATGACTCGTTTAATAATCAAAAAAGTGTTATTTTGGGCGACTTAAACATTGATTTATCAAAAGATTATAGTGATGCTAGAAAACTGACTAGGATATTAGAAACCGGGGTGTCAAACAAATTGTGGAAAAAGCAACAAGAATTACAAACAAATTAATTGATCACATTATTACTAGTGATTTTAATGCCAAGGAAGTTCCAAGAGATTTTTCTGTGATAATGGACCATGAAATTATTGGCACGACATTTCAATGTAGACATATTTTGGAGAAAGACAATGTATATTACAAAAGACATTTTAATGAGAGAGCAGTTTTGAAACTGATTCAAGAACTGAATGAGGCAAGTTGGAACTATACCTCAACAGATGTAAATATGGTGTTCTCAGATTTTGTAAATAATATTGAAAAAGCTGTGGATAAAGTAGCACCAAAACAAAAATGTTGTGTAAAGAAATACCCCTGGATAACCAAAACTATAAAACAAGCTCAGTGCGAAAGAGGCAGAATGTATAAAAAATTTCGTTTAACGGGAAACAATGAAGACTGGAAAATTTACCAAATTATGCGAAATAGAGTAATCTCATTAATCAGGAACGAAAAAAACAAATATTATGACCAAAACATTGACAGATGTAAAGGAGATAGTAAAAAAATGTGGGCAACACTAAAAGAACTAATAGGCAACAAAAATCAGAGCACAGACTACACACAAATTGACTTTGGAAGTTATGTTGGAACGACAGAAGAGAACTTTAATAATTACTACTGAGATAGTATAACAGAAATTTTAGATAATATTGAAGTAAAACAATGGAATATTCCTAACCACCAATATTACCAGGAAAGTCACTTAACAGAATTTAAGCAGGTTAGCTTTTTGGAACTGAAAAACACTGTGTTTGGTCTAAAAAATAAAGGTACTAGTGATGAATACTTAAATGTAAAATTGGTAAAAAACTTGTTTTGTGTAATAGGTTATGCCCTTTTATATCTAATTAACACCTCCCTTGCTACTGGTAAAATTCCGAGTGAATTAAAAACCAGCATCATGATCCCTGTACCTAAAGTGCTCAAACATAGGTTTCCTGTGGAGTTTAGGCCTATAAATTTACTTCCTGTTGTCGACAAAATAATTGAAGTTATGGTATGTAAGCAGTGAAGAAATTATTTTGAAAGCAATCAATTATTGTTTGTTGGACAATCTGGATTTCGAAGCAATCATTTCTGTGAGTTAGCGCTGCAGTATGTGTGTGCCAAGTGGAGAAATGATATAAATGAAGAAAAAGTGGTTCTTAGTGTTTTTGTTGACTTACAAAGAGCTTTTGAAATGATCAATCTTGACATTTTAATGGAAAAGCTAAAATTGTATGGTGTAAATGGTAGTGCGTGGAAGTGGATACAGGACTATTTGTGTGACAGGCATCAGAAAACTAAAATACATAATAATATATTAAATGGAATTGTAAGCAAATTGGGCGTTCCCCAAAGAAGTGTTCTGGGGCCGTTATTGTTCGTTATTTATGTTAATGATTTATATACGGTTCTAAAAAGGTCATTTGTAGATTTATCTACGGATGATACGATTGTATGGGTATCTGGAAAAAAATTTGAGGATGTTGTTAGTGTTATGAATGATGAATTAGATTTACTATATAGCTGGCTTTGTAAAAATAGCTTAAAGTTGAATGCCTCGAAAGACTAAATGTTTGGTCATAGGCTCAAAAACAAACTAGAAAATTTAGAAAATTAGGTTTATCTGTTTGTATTAACAACTATCCCATTGAGTATGCGTCAGAAATCAAATATTTAGGAGTAATTTTGGATCCACAGTTAAATTTCTCCAGACAGGTGGATTATATTTGTAAAAAATTAGGCAAAAAAATTGGATTCTTTGGACGTATTTCTGGCAATTTGTCACAATGGGCTAGAATGTTGGTGTATAACGCCATTATATTGCCTCACTTTAGGTACTGCTGCTCATTGTTAATTTCTTGTACCCAGGAGGAAATGGATAGAGATAAGCCATGAGAGTCATTACAGATTCTAGTAAATATACACCAATAAAAAATATGTTAGAGTTGCTGAATTGGCTTCCTGTTCGGCAAATAGTGCAGCAGGCTAATCTAGTGTTAATATATAAAATAGAACATGGGCAAATGCCAGCATATTTAAATAAGTTTTTAGAGAAAAGGGAACATTTTTTAATATAATATTCGATCAAGACTAAACTATAACGTTCAATATGTTACAAAAACGTCTCTACAGAAAGCGTTATTTTATGAAGGCATACGTTTATTTAACTCTGCCTGATGAAATAAAAAAAGCACCTAGTTTAAGAGTCTTTAATAAGAGGATATTCGAGTATCTGAAAGAACGAACTAACTATAATATGTAAATGCTAGTGTGATTTTTTTTGTAATAATTAGCCAAGTCCTAAATAAAGTAGTTATTTATTTATTTATTTATTTGTTATGATTGGTATCGTTTCTTGAGGTATATTCTTGTTTTTCATTGAATGTTGGATAACTTCCCTGCTACCAGGGAAAGTGTCTTGTGGAGGGGATGGAGTTTCCTAAAAGGAGAAAGCAATAATTTTTTATCTGGACGAAAAATTATTTGTTCTTCTATTAACAATTCTAAAAACAGCGGATACCACGGTTGTGTGGGCCAGTCAGTCAACTAAAATACCAGTGGCTCTATCTGACTGTATTTTTTGAATAACTCTATCAATAAGATTGAAGGGGGGAATGCATAAAAATAAAGTTCCCCCAGTTTATAGTAAAAGCGTCAATTTCTATGCAATCGGGATCAGGTTTCCAAGATACATATTTTTTACATTTTGAATTAATTTTTGATGCAAATAGGTCGATTTCCGGAAAACCGAAGTGGCTTATTATTTTTAAGAAAGCATTACTATTTAATTCGAACTCTGTAATGGTATATTTATTTTTTGATAGAAAGTCGGTTTTAAAATTATCTGCAGTGTTAATGTAAGATAAATATCTCTTGCCTCGCACCATGCCCAAATCTGCTTGGCTATCAAATTTAAGTTTGAATGCCGAATACTCCCCATCCTATTTATACATGCTACGGCAGTTATGTTGTCAATCCGTAGTAAAATATTACAGTTTGACTTAAACCTTGCAAAGCACTTTAGGTCATAAAACGCAGCACATAATTCTAGCCAATTTATATGAGAAGAGCTTTTCTTTTTGCTCCAAAACCCCTGTGCTTCTTGATTTTCGCAAGACCCCCCACCCCCTTTTGGACGAATCTGAGAATATTTCTAGACAAAAGGTTTCTTGTTTTAGAGGCTTTCCTGTACATGTTAGCTTCCCTATTCACCAATCTAGTTCTTGATGTAATGTAATAGGAATATTCATAGTTTTGGTAAAATTAAAATTATTTAGTGTTAAAGCTTCCTGTTTTAATATTTCAAATGGTTTTAAATATTCTAATCTTTGAGTGGGAAATAATATGCCTTTTTCAATATTTATTATAAAGCCTAGTGTTAATAAAAAGTTTCTCATTTTAGAGAGGAAATATTGACACTCATTAAAATCATTTCCAATAATAAGAATATCATTCAAATAAATAATTATTTTACAACCTTGTTCCCTTAAATATTTGACCACAGGCCTTAAAAGTTTCGTGAAAATTAAGGGAGCAATATTTAGTCCAAAAGGTAAGCAATTAAACTCGTCTTAAAAGAAACACGTAAAAATATTTTCTGAATTTTTTATGTATTGGCAAAAAATAATACGCGTCCTTTAGGTCTATCTTAGCTAAATAGCAATTATGTGACATTAATTTTATGGCTTTACGGTAGTCTTCCAATTTAAAATGTTGGTTTTTAATAAAGACATTTAGCCTGTTTAGATTTAGAACAAATCTGAATTTCCCATCCGGTTTTTTAATCAAAAAATTGGAAGATAAAAATTGCCCTTTAATGTATTTACATTGTGATATCGCACCCTTATGCAGTAAAGCATCGATTTCGTTTCCATAATTTACCAATGTTAAGTTACTTATATTATTTTTAGGGGGTGAATGTTGCACAGGTTGGGAGGAAAAAGGAACTCTAATGCCCAGTGTCCATTGTAAAACTGTTGATTTACTGGAAACTATTTTTTACCATTCAATTATATAATATTTTAATCTGCCAGCATAGTTATTAACATTTACCTCTACTTGAAGTAAGTTTTTCGGTAACTGTTGTGAGGACGATGCGTTTCCATCTGCCTTTTGTTCCTGCTCTGTGTTGTTTCTCGTTTCCATGATCTTTCCTTGAACGTCTGTCTCGAGGTCTGTCCCCTCTTTCCTTCTTTGATCTTGTGTTTTTGGTATGGACGCCTGTAGTTTAAATAATTCTTACTGGTTGTTTCTCCTGTCGGTGTAGCCACTATGCACTTCTTTATTTCTGCTCCCGTCTTCTTCACTTCCTGGCGCTCTTTAACCTTCAAAAGAAAATTCGATCCGAACAAAAATTCATCAGTGGCACTGAAGTTTGCTGCTGCTCGTGACTCTTCATTCTTATATGGATTAATCTTGAATTTTCTTTTTAAAGAAATTGCGTGATGTACACTACCAACGAGTTGGCTAGCATCGATCATTTTTGTCAGGCTCATTTAATTTTTAAAACGTTTAAAATTCATTTTGTCCACAATTTTTGAATAAATTCAAGACAAAACAACAACATAAGATAATGTGTAAAGGTGGTCGAGAAGGTGATGTCTGTGGCACACCCTGCTTTTCAGTTTCCAGGACTGATGTTATTCTCTTATCGTCATGAGTATAGTTTACCAAACACTGCCCGTCTATCTGAAAAATATGATTTAATTAATCTTATTACAAGACCGCCAACATCAGAATGTTCAGGCTTTCAAAGAAAAACATGACACCATCATATGCCTTCAACAGGTCAAGATATATTGCCAGTTTACTATATGTAGTAGTAAAAATAAACTAATACAGGGTTTAGCTGTTTTACACCTTGCGATGATTTTTGTTACATATTCAACCGCACTTGGAACACTAAAATTCCAATTTTTACAAAAAATTCAATTAAGTTAAAACAAACAGTCAGATTTATATATACAAGAGCTATGTGGTGTTTGCTGTCCCTTATTATATTTTAAAATTAACAGATACAATTTTTGATAATTTAACATTTTCATAACACTTATTCTTTTTTATCAAAATATGTGTGCAGTCTGAACTACTTTTTTATATTGTAGAGACTTCGAGGCAAGTAATCATGGAAAATCATATATTAATAAAGAAAGCCATTTGGAGGATATTGATGTTAAAGAGGAAAGTGGTAGTGAAGAATGTTTCAATGAATACTCTATAAAACTTGAGGAAATCATTGTTAAAAGTGACAATGAAGAGGATACCTCTGAAGAGTAAGTCTAATGTTTAGTGGCAGCTTGCCCTTGGGGTCAAACGGTCAGTGACCAACAAAATGGCGGCCTAACAAAATATTTAAAAAATCAGCCTGAAAAAGCTCTTATTAGATTGATTTCAAATTTTGTGCAAGACCTAACTGTTATGTAGGGCTGATCTGTTATTGTCATATGAATTCAAGATGGCAGAACAAAATGGCGTCCAAATAAAATGTCTGTAGTGGTTAAAAAAAATCACCCCTCCAGGTTTTACATGTCGTATTCACTTTTTAGTGTCCCTAGATGCCGAAAACATGTTTTCTCAATCTATCTGTCAGTTCGCGGCATAGCCCCAGATAAACCTATATCTGGGGCATAGCTAAAAAACTACTTACCCGATTGACTTCAGATTTTGATCAAAAATTAAAGGTTAGCTTTAATTTTACACAAAATTAAGTGCTACATAGAACTGAAAACATTTTGGTACGAATTCAAGTTAAAAAAAATGGTGACCTAATAAATTATTTTAAAACTTAGTCTGAAAAAGTACTCAGTAGACCAGGGGGGGAGTACCCCTCATAAGACATTAAAAAAACATCGGCAGTTGGTAGTTAAAAGAGTGGGATTGCATTGTTTACACTATAAACTCTATTGCGAAATAATCGATGGTTTTGTAATGTCGATATCTTACGCCCAACCATACATTAACCATTCTCGAGTGATTCGCGCTCATTATCATTAGTCTCTTATAGAGTTAAGTCTTTTTGTTTGTCAGGTAACTTTTTATATTTTGTATTAATAAAGGTAATGTATTAATGAGTAGGGTATTGATATTTATGTATCGGGGTTTTGTAAGTCTTGTAACCTTTCAACTTACTTAGTAGTAATTTTCACATGACAATGAAAATTCAAAACACGTAGGTCTTTCAACATTGTCTATCAGCATAACCATTCAAAATTGCATTTTTTCCTGCAAGCGATTTTGTTATTTTAAATGTTCTTTTCCTCGAACACTGAACTAGATGGAATTAAAAAATAACAATAAAAAAAATACTAACAGGTATTAAAAAACAGGAATAGACATTTTAAGGGCAGAACCGCCAGAAAGTGGGAATCACTTCCTGATTGCTTTGCCCGTAACCTTTGTATTTCCGATCTGTTAAATGTTTCGATATCAGTTGGGAACATAGCAGCAAATGTCCAAAAGAATAACACATTTAGGTCGACCCAAGCAAAATGTCTATAGTCGCTGGCTGATGCTAATTCTATTTAGTTCGTTGTTCAAAGGTTCTTATAATATATTTTTTAAAAAATGTTTAGGATTGAAGTGAAATAATTGTTGAAACGATTGGAACCATACTGCTTAACAGATTTTTATTAGCAAATATAATAATAATAATAATAATAATCTTCTTTAATTGCCGACAAAATCGCAAAGCAACGTCAAAAACGCCGGTGTCTACGACACACTTAAGATATTTCAGGTATTTAAATTTAAAATACTACTTACCTTCTTCCAAACCCCCCCGTTAAATACGCCAGTGTGCCAAAACAAAGAATCATCTAAAAATATTCCCGTTATTTTGCAAGTCTTATCCGAGGTAAGCAACTTATTGCTACTTACAATAAGACTTTCTGTTTTTGATTGATTTTATTTAAATGTATTAGCGAGAAACCAATTTCCCGCTTGCTTTACAGCTATATGCTGTCAAGATTCGAAAACATTCAAATTCGTACTAACATTTAAGAAAGTCGTGTCGTCGACAAACAGAACGCACTTATCAACCAGAGGTCCTTCAGGGCGACTTTAGTGAAGACACACAAGGAAAGTTGACTTCGGAAAATATATTGTTGGTGATTGAGAAGTGGATAATTTTTGTTTTATAATTTTAAATTAATTTTATTTAAAAAACATAAAAAGGAGATATAAATTTCTATTCTTTACATGGATAAAAGGTTAAGTAAGTTGAAGGGACATGTAACTTTACAATGATTAAGTAGATCCTGATAAAGCTACTTTATTTCTGCAGAGTATTTAGAGCATTCAAAAAATATATGATCGAGATCACATCTAACGTCGCACATCACATTTATCTAACGGTGTTACGTTTATTTTGTTGAGATGTGCAGGATAACAAGCATGGCCAAATTGTAGACAGTTTAGCATATTGTCTGGAAACTGATAGGTTTTTATGCCAATAGTTTTTAGGAATGTGATCAGAAAGTTTTGTGTATCTTATAATTGAAATTCTACAGAAATCATTATATGTGTTTTTGAATTTGCAAACAATTTGAACTTGTGAGGGAGAGAGGCTACAATGAGTTGTTACTCCGCTTCGAATGCCTTCCTTAGCTAAGAAATCAGCAGTTTCATTTCCAATCAAACCACAGTGTTCCTTAACCCAAATAAAAGAAATTTCCATACCTTCCAACTCATTGAGACGTAGAGTTTTTTTGATGTCCCATAGGAGGGGATTAATTTTATGTGACCAATTTTTGACATTAGACAGATCTTTGAGAACAGACGTGGAGTCAGGTAATACGACACATTTTTTATTATTGTTTTCTAATGAGAATTTAATTTAATTGAGGAATGTATAGACCAGCACCATTGCCTTCTGGAGTTTGGGAAGCATCAGTAAATATTTGTATTGCACTTTTAAAGTTAGACAGTCCTGCCTTTAATATATTAGAATTAATTTGACTATTTTCTGTAAAAGGTGGATATTGCACCGTGACGTCAAGGAGTGCACTGTAATACACATAATCAAAGGAGGAAAATGGTATAATTTCGTTTAACGTACTATTATATTCTCTGTATGCCTCGCACTTCCAAATAAATAAACTTACAAGAAAGAGCAAAGCCGTGACCTTGACGAGACCGGGAAGGTCCCGAAATGCGATGGCCCGTCAAAATGACATCTTGTTTCCGGATTTCAGTGGCGTCTCCACTTTGATTTTTACTTTGAAATTTAGAAAGTAATTTGAAAGCTTATACTTTTGAAAGATAATTATAATTAAGGTATGGACTAAATTCAACACACCAATTATTGTGATACATTATTTCAGATGACAATTTAACAAAACATTGGTGAAACATTAAAATTCATGTCTTTAATAGCTCACTTTAGATATTAAATTTTACTTTTTACATAATAAACCTTTCGTACAAATACCCTTATATTTATTCGGGGGATAAACAACGTTAATTGTTACTGATACTTTAAAATTGACACTGACATTGAAATAGCGGCTTATCAAACTTATAACGAAATGTGGCAATTTTGCCGCCTGTAATGTGTGATTTTTTTTTTTTAATAAGCAGAATGGTTAATTTTAGTTGAACTAGGAAATTATATTCATTTCTAAGTAACTAAAATTATTTATAAAAGTTAAGTAGATAAAAAATATCAACGCATCTAAGACACAACAGGATATAAATAATTGAATATAAATAATTTTATTAATTAATACAGTACAAACTACGTTTTAAATAAAAACAAGCACAAGTATTATTTTAAAGGCAAACTATTTATTTCTCATATAAATTTACACAAATTTATTATAGTACAAAACATTAGAAAAATACCTAGATAAGAAATATCGACATCTAAGACACATTAGGTCAGAAGAAAACCCAGTAAAATTAATATTAAGTATACAAATATAATCAAAACATATCAGTGGCGGCTCGTGAGTATATTGAAGGGTGAGGCTACATGAGGTTAATTTTGTTTAAATGTGAATAAATGTCCACGTCACCCATGAGGTATTATTCTGCGACGCGTTGACCTTTTTTTTTAATGGAGGTCATCGCCAATAGCCCTACTAAACCATTAAAAACTAAAAAAATAAACTCTAAAAAAAGTAAATAAAAAGTAAACAAAACAAGTAAAATATGTACACCTATCACTAAAATATAGCGGTGATTGCGATAATAAAAACATAATTTAGTTTATTAAAACTTAAAATAAATAGTTGTATGAAATAAGATAAAAAAACTACTTTTTGTACATTAAATCTATACGTCTGTCTTTTAAGGTTGCAAATTTATCTATAATTTGGTCGTAAAAGTTTTGGTCTTCACTAAGTTCTGACAGTAATTCCTGCTCTATTGACATCATTGCTAAACCCGAAAGCCGTTCTTGTGTCATTGTGTTTCTTAGGTAGGTTTTGATCCGTTTAAGACATGAAAAATTTAGTTCGGCCGATACACTTGTTGCGGGAATAGTTAAAACTAAATTAAAAAGCTTATATGCCGCAAACATTGCTTTGAAATCTTTAAATAACAAAGCTAGACTTTTTTCGACATCTAAATTTGAAAATTGTTCATCCCTATACAATACAGAAAGCTCATTCTTTAATCTATCTCTGTCAAAAATGTTTGGATAATTTTTTAATAAATTATTTAATAAGTCGTCTGGAAAGCATTTAACATATTCCGAATATTTTGTGCAATCGACTAAAGCAAAGAAATTTAAATTATTTAAATTTTCAAACCGCGTCCCTAATTGAAGAATTATACAATCTATTATTTCGAAATATAATATTTTATATTTAGTAAAAATATCAAAGTCGCTAGAACATTGCCCTCGACGTGTGTTAGTTGGCAGAATAGTGGCTTTTTTAGCAATATTGAAAAGTTCTTTGAAATGGTCCCCGTTTCTAAATTCAATAATTCGTTGCTTGGCAAGGTTTATTTGCGAAATGCAGTAATTTATATCTAAATGCTTTAACTGTAATATTTGAAACAGTACATCAGTGCAACTAAAAATTTGTTTATAAATATGCGTTAAAAGGCAAAATTCGAAATCATTAAAATGCTTTAGAAATCCTTTTGCACCATTAATAGATTCTGTTCCAGAACTTAAGTCATTAATAATTAATAGTTTCAAATACTATAATTAAATTGTCCCATTCATTAGACACTAAGTTTTAAATTTTAGACCGTGTATACCATCGCGTTTCTACAGCTCGCGGAATTCTTTTACCTACTATCTGATTAAGCACAAAAGACCGTTTTGGTGATTGGTGGAAATAATTTGGTATTCCTAATAAAGTGGCAAAAAATATACGACTTTGGGTAATCAGTTTTGTAGATTTAATCTGTGGGCGCAACAATGAGTAAACATAGCTAGAGGAGCAATAGATCTAACTTTTGTTTGAAGCCCATTTATTTCACCTGCCATAACACTAGCCCCATCGTAACACTGCGCGACCAATTTATTTTTAAAGTCATAAGGCTCTAAGCTGTTTTGTATTAAATGAAAAAGGCTCTCTGCTGTTCTATTATCGCTAACGTCAAAAAATCCTAAAAATCTTTCTTTTAAAGATCCGTTGGTCACATACCTAACTGTTATCGAACACTGTGATTTTTCTGTTATATCAGTACTATCATCCGCAATTACGCCAAAAAAACAACAATCGGTGTCATTGATTTCTCTTTTTATATATTCTTAAATATAGTCATGTATGCAACCAATTAGTTCATTTTGTATAGTCTTAGATTGTCCCGTAAAAATATTACTAAATTTAGCACAATGTTCAGTAAGTTCGGCATTTCTTTTTATTAAGCATTCCTTAAAATTGCCACGGTTAAAAGAATCTGTTGTTTCATTATGACCTCGAAATGCCAAGTCCTGTTTACCCAAAGTAATAATAATCAATTAAATAATTTAATAATAAACGGTTTTTTCGAACATTTTCATTATAAACAATTTTATTAAGACTTGCATTTTCTTGTAGTGCATCTGCAATAGTCGCCCTATTTTGCTCCAGTCTTGTAAGTGCTACCGAATTTTTAATATGCTCTCTTGAACTTTCATGCGATTTTACTGCTCGTGAAAAATTTTTTAAATCCGAATATCCGCCCCCTGAACTCCAATTATTTTTGACGCAACCTAATAAAATACAAGGCCAACAATATAAGCTTTCTTTATAAATACTTCCGCATAGCCACCTATAAGTTTCGTACCAAGATATTTGAAAAGTTCTTGAATATTTTTTACCTTGCCTCTTATCGTTAAATATTGCTAAAATTTTCGGCGTCGGACGGCTACCTAATATCTGTTTCTTTTCAGTTTCGCTTCTTCTTAAAAAAGGCGTTTCAATTAATGAAGCAATAATGTCGTGAATAGGATTCATTTCAAAAGCAAAAAGCAAATACAAAAAATGGAACGGTCCAACTTACCAAATCAAAACAAAACAAAAACTTACTCACGCGTATTTATTCACCTTAAAAGACAGAGCGCCCTCAATCAGCGATTATCGCAATCTATTTCCTATTTCTTTCTCAGCCGCACGCACCACGTAAAAAGAAGCCGTTGGAATATTTCGCTAGTCATGTGATTTAAATAACCAATAAAAGCATATCCAAGCTACAGATTTATCGCCTCAAGAATGCAATAGAAAACGCGTGCATCGGCAATCGCCATCCCGCTCTGTCGTAATCAGGTGACTCGCCGGCATCGGCACCGGCCGTTGATAAATAGGTCAGAAGTCGAAACTTTCCAAGCTAAAATTATTTCGCCTCATTCGAGAGCACTTTCTTTAGGAATGGGTTTGCACGGATTGCACGGTCGGTTTTTTGATGTGGTCAGAATTTATTTTCTAAAATATTTATTATGGGACTATATTTTGTTTTTTTTTTAATGTTATTATGTTGTAAAACTGTTAAAAAGTATATTTCTAATTGGTAATAAATAAAAAGTTATATAAAAAAATTCTCTTTTCCTTTATTTTGGGGGTGAGGCGCGGCCTCAGAGGCCTACCCTGACGAGCCGCCACTGAAACATATCATAGAGATTCAAACATAATTTTGGCAACGTGAATAAAATAATTAAACTAAATAACTGCTATTATACGGTACCTAATAAATTTTATTAGTTAAAAAATGCTTTATTATATTTTAGAATAATATTAATATTAGGTATCCAAATTTTAAAAGTAATACTACCTTTAAACAATCTGTAATAGCAAAATAGTGCCGTCTGATGATATAAGTAACAAGAGTTCCTACGCTTTAATTTTTAGTACTTCCTAGTTTGCATAAATTCTTATTAAACAAACGCACAATATTCAACAAATACCTCTAATTATGATTCTTATTTCGAGATGTTTTAACACTCGCATAAGGTGCAAGTGCGGACTTTTTTTTGTCCAAAAGGTAACTTATTCTTTTTACCGAATTTTTAAAAAATTTTGAGATATTGGAAGCCAAACTAACCCCTTGATAATTTCCACCGTAATTTGAATTATTCTTCTCAAGTACTGTAATAATATAACCATTGTCATGTTATATCTATCCGAAAATACACTATTTTCTATAATCAGTGGTGTAGTAGGTGTCAAGCACATCAGTATATGATTTTAACATATTGTTATAAGTTGCCTGAGATACCATGACAGAAACATATTAATTTGTTTCAGTTTTGCAAATATGATTATGACATCGTAGCAGAGTGTATTGGAAGAACAAAAATGTTTTATTCAAAAGAGTAGTTCGACCAGGAAAACCAAAATTAAAATTCCTATTATTATCTAAAATGTAAAAACGGCTATTTCTTACAAACACTTCCACTATATTTGTTTAACAACACGTAACATGTTCCGCTACACAGTAGCTTCTTCGCATTTCGAATAATTTACATTCGAGATGTAATGTTAGTTTTTTTTGTGAAGACACCCCAGAATGGAAGAAGAAGAGGCCCCTTAACTTAACACAGTTGTTTAGTTAAGGCTATAGAAGAATAGGTAGGGTTAGGTTAATCCTTCTTTAAGTTGTTAGTGTTTTTGGGATATCTTAAACGATGTAAGGTTAGATTAGGTTAGTTTTTTAAATTGATTTAAATTACTTTGAGTTAGATTTAAAAAAATATATATATATAATTACTTTAAGAATAGTTCATGCAAGCAGAAATATTTTGGCTACTTAGGATTAGTTTGTGGCTACCTGCAATAAATAAATAAATTAATAAATAGAAGAAAAATATTATATTTTTGCATAAAACAAAATGTCCTAAGTGTTTATAGAAATGGCAAAATGTATCAGGTATAGGAATTCTATTTTTTCTATAAAGTCTAAAAAATAAATTAAAAGCATTTTTAAGGTAATTTAAATATTTTGTCCTAACAACATATTACATGAAATGTTACGCTACTGTGTTTTTTTATATACAACTTGGTTCCTAACCAAACTGTTTGACACTTTAACAATTACGATTTTCGATATAATAACAATTATTTTTGCCTTTAAATCGGATTTAAAAGTGTCTAGTTAATTTCTTTATTTAAATACAAATGCACTTATCGGTATAACGAAATTTCATTATCCCTTGTACTTTTAATACGGGTACGACTGCACGCCACACAACTGACCATTTTTCCTATTCAGGACACCACAAACCACCAAAAATGTGTTTGTTACGTTTACATACACACAACACAAATTATCAATCAACTTTTATATTAATGCAATATGAATATTATTTATAAACTGCTAAAACTTATGCTTATATTTTCAAAAGCGACGGTTTGACAATAAACGTCAACAGACCAAAATGTAAACGTCAGAAAAATAAGGTCCCAGAAATGACGTAGTTCCGTCAACAGCCTGCTAATTTAAAATAATGCGTGGGGCTCTTTCCTGTTGTCTATTTATTTAAAGGCCTCGCATAACGGAGGAGAGTTTTTGCGATGCCAATATTTATTTGTGTATTGGTTAAAGTTTTTGTTGCTTAAATCGGTTAACTAAAGATTAGTTCATGAAGATGGAAACGTTGTATTTAATTTATTCTACTATCATTTATCCTAAAACCTGAAAATTAACACCTACCCCCTTAAGGAAACGGCGGTTGCAACATTTGTGTTCGCGACTGCTAGTCGGGTGGGACTGGGTCAATTATATTTTGACCAGAACGCCACTAGTTTGTATCGCAACCCAAATTAGAAGGTCCTTGGTGTACAGAAGATCCTTGAGGGCTCAAATTAAGCAAAATATAACGAAACAAAATGTTTTGTTTAAGTCACTGCCAAGGCAGCTAAAACACACAGAGTTCGATCAATCACAAAAGTGTGTTTAATAAAAATAGTTTTTTTTTTAAACAATAGGTTTGATCTTACAATCTCGATATGGGTAACTCAGTATAATTTACAAGATTGGTAGTTTTCTAAATTAATAATTAAATTGTAAAAAAAATTAAGATAATGCCTAGCATAAGAATAAGAAAATCAAAAGGAGTAGCAATCACCGGAGAAAAAAAAATGGCTTATAAATGAAAATGTTAGACTTAAATAATTAATTTAAATGAACACCATTTATTCAGGTATAGCATACTCAGCAAAATAAAATATAAGTACCTATATTTAATACTAACAGTGGTACCATAAGACCTGAATATATACCCCGTATTCACTAAAAAGGTTTAAGAGTTAGACCAGCTCTAGTTGCCATGGAACTTAAAAGTCTTAGTTCGCCAGTTATGTTTCGCTTATGTCACTGTCAATTTGTATTTGTGATATTTAGAAAAAATATTTGTTCAATTGTTAAAAATGTCATCTTAAACCTATAACTGTCCCGGACTAAATTTAAACCTCTTTAGTGAATACGGGTGATAAAGATTAAAAGTATTACGCAATAATATGTACTATGGTATAAGTGGATGAATGAACTTAACTCATATGAGTAGTGCTATCTGGGTTTTAAAATATAAGCAAAATTAGCAATTAGTTATTGGAATGCTAATCAAATTATCCTTAAAATAAAAGTATCATTATTATTTAGATAGGCAGACAGTTTGTAAGATTGTCAAAATGGCGAACTTCAAGTTATGAGTTAAAATACATCTCCAAATTATTGAACTCACGAAGGGAACTCACTCTAAAGGTTTTCAGGGAAAAAGTAGAGATATTTCAACACGAGGATCGAAGTAGCAAAATCACTCAAAAAAATCACAGTTAAAACAGCCATATTTCTGTCTCTCTTTAGCCCATCACAAAAGACCGTACGCACTCTTTTCCTGCATACAGCAGAACCAACCACAATATCCTCCAAGTACCTATCATATGAACAATGATGACGTTATAGTTTAAATTTTGACAAGCTCTGATTTTAATTTGGCACATCACTAATATTTCAATTAATTACAGTTTCTAATATGACAAAACAAATGTTTAGAACCAGGAAAAATTAATAAAAACTAGCTAATCTACAAGGTTCCGGTTGCTCTAGGGTATTTGATTATCATTTGGTTGGTAAAACTAGCATGGTTCCATGGCTAGATTTTTAACGAGTTCGGAATTTAAGGCGAAGTTAAATAGAATCCCCATGGTTTTTGTCTCTTAAATTCATATTAGGATTACCATGGCATTATTGTGATTTTTCTGCTTATTATATTCCATTTAATTATTAATCACTAGGTGTTTTGGGTCCGAGATTATCGAGTTTAATCACCCGCCGCCAGAGGACAGTTAGATAGACGTCAAAATATTAACCAAAACAAAAACAACAACTGAATTAGTTTCTTAAAAACTAAAAAAAATGTTACCTACGAAATCGATCAAGAATTGTATTGAAACCAGCGAAAATATAAAAATGTGTGGAAAAGTTATGTGAAATCCAAACATGTTGATATCCAGTATGCCCCAATGTAATTGTGTCTGTATAGCTCATGTGTCTCTAAACAACCTTTTATGAAATATAGTATACTAGTGTAGTGATTCCCTGAAAATATAATACATGGAAATACCTGAATAATTGTAAAAACAGAAACAGGAAGACCCGTACAGTACATTTCATAGTGAAGGAAACTTTAAATGTGTATTTAGTCAGGCATACCACACATCAGAGTAAGATATGTAATTCTGCCATCATTTAAATAAATCCCTCTTTGTGATATACATAAGAAAAATTGTTGTAACTTAACTTATATGAATGAATACACTTGTTTACCTGATACTCACACTGTGTTCGTGAATAAACACATATCCCAGCGTTCTCAAAGGTATAGACATTATATATTATACAATTATCTACTATTAGCAATAGTATTTCTCATTTTAAAACTGTACTTTACCTCTCTGCAGTAATATGCCAAAAACCAACAAGCGATAAGGTAGTCGAGGACAAGTGTTTGACTAAGGTAAATTAACTTTAGGAAATACTGGCTCGAATTTATTTGACTTATTATGTTACATTTATTTGACTTATTATGTTGCATGTCGGATAAACCTCAAAGCGTCTTATGTAAGGTATACATTCTGATTTTAATAATCATTTTGTATATACATTACAATCCTATTCTACAGACAGCATATACAGCTCTTAATTCAGATGAAAAGTTCGTATTTTTATATAATCATCTTATGTATTGTACTATTTTTGTGATGTATACTACTACTACATAATTATTTTCAATAAATGTTTCAAATTGTTATTAAATTATAGTAATAGCCTTATGTTATTTTTTAGGTTCGCTAGACATGTGATGGTCTCACATGAATCGGAAAATGAAGTAAAACCGCATAAATGTCCAGAGTGTCCTTACCGGTCAGATGATAAGAGTAACCTTAAAAAACATTCGATAATTCATAAAACGCCAGATGAAATTGTATGGCACCACTGTCCAGACTGTTCATATAAAACAAAATGGAAAAAAGATATAAACCAACATGCCACTGTTCACCTTAAAGAAACTGGCATTCAGGAGTTCCATTGCCCCCAGTGTACATATAAAACCCATACAAAGCTTTATCTGAAAAGGCATACATTGATTCATAAAAAGCCAGATGAAATTGTGTGGTACCAATGTCAAAAGTGTTCGTATAAAGCGAAAAGGAAAGGATCTCTAAAGCGACATTCCATTGTTCATCATAGGGAAAATAACATTCAGAAGTCCCGCTGTTCAGAGAGTCCATTTAAATCCCATTCAAATGATTATATAAAAAAGAATTCAGACATAAATAGCCATCAGATGGACACCGATAAGAAGGCAGATGAGTATGAATATCAAGTTTTCATATAAAACAAAAAAAAATCCTAAGCAATATGCCATTGTTCATTATTTTTCGTCATTAACCTTTTTTTCGCAATTTAAAACTATTATTTCACAATAATTGAAGATAGTATGTTTCCTACACTGGTTTAAAAATAATTATGATAGTAAAAAGAAGTTTGTGCGGTGGGTTTTGTTGGGCGAGACTATTAATGACCATGGCTAATTTTGCTCGTAATAGGATGTCGGACAGCGGGGTTGGTGTCGGTAACGATATTGACAAAAATAATAATTTTTTGCTTGGACATTTAAATGTTATGTCTTGGAATAATGGATTTGATGAATTTTCAAATTGTTTATTTCACTATTCTTTCGATGTGCTCTGTCTTACAGAAACATGGCTGAATACAAATACTGACAGTAGCTCTTTGGATATACCCGGGTACAGGTTTTTTCGAAAGGACAGAGAGAGCAAGGGTGGTGGTATGTTAAAAAAAATTTAACAGTTAAAAATTATCGGACTTTCTTTCAAATTAAAAACTAAGTCTTGTTTGCTTCTTAATATTTATCGTCCGCCTTCTGGCAATATTCCTCTCTTCTTGGATAATTTAGAAGACATTTTGTCTTTGACAGTTCCTGATTTTGATTATATATTAATAACAGGAGATCTAAATATAGATTTTTTAGCCCAGACTCTCTATCCTAATAGATTAAAGACTATTTTGGAGACATTTAATTTATCTCAACGTATTTCTGAACTAACTAAAATAAATTTACATAATAGTAGCTCAAGTTTAATCGATATGATTATTGCAAACAAAAACTTACTGTCACTTGAGTTGGGGTCTTTACCAGTCTCTGAGACATTGACAGATCACAATCTTGTTTGCACAATCTTCAAGGAGGCACCGTCATTGATGCAATAGAGTATGTAACATATCGTGATTACAAGAATATCAATGAACACACATTTATGTTTGAGGGTGCCTGTATTCGCTGGGAAGAATTGTACTATGCTAGAAACATCGATGAAAAAATAAAAATTTTTAATCAGAATATCCTAAATCACATTAATAAGCATGCACCTCTAAGAACCAAAAAATACAAAGAAAAGACCTTTATGCCGTGGATCACTAACGACATAAAAACACTGATTAAAATAAGAGATAGAGCACATCGTAAGTATCAAAAAAATAAAACAGTAGGTCAACTTCAATATTGCAGACATCTTAAGAATTTTACTAAACATGCAATTTTAAGAGAGGCCCATCAGCATTCTACCATCTGTGTCTAAGATAATTGAAAAGCACATTTCAATTCAACTCTCTCATTTTGCAGAAAAACAAAATATAGTTCCTGAGTGCCAGTCGGGCTTTAGAAAAAGTTTTAGCACTTGTACAAGCTTAGTAAACATACTTAGTAACATTCGTCAAAACGAAGAGAAAAAAAATAGAACCAGTATGGCTCTCTTAGACTTTAGCAAAGCATTTGATAACTTAAATCATAGTATGTTATTGGCCAAGCTACGCTACTTTGGTCTATCAGAAAACGCTCTTGATTTTTTCAAAAATTATATCGATAATCGAGAAAGCCGCGGATTAATTAGTAAAGAATCGCGTAACCTAAGTTCACATTTTCAACCAGTCACTCGGGGAGTGCCTCACGGTTCCGTCTTATCTCCATTGTTATTCTCAATATATGTGGCAGACATGGACAAAGCCGTGAAACACACGAGACTTCAACAATATGCGGAGGATTCTCAAATATATTTACGAATTAACAACAATAACATCGACATAGTGCATGAACTCCTAATTTCCGACCTAAAAAACATTGACAACGGATCACAACTTAAAACTAAAAGCTTCAAAATCACAAATTATTATTTTTAACGCTAACAACAATATCAGAAAAAATATTGAAAATAATCTAAATATACATTTAAATAACAGCATAATTCCAATTGTCGATCATGCAAAAAATTTAGGTGTAACTTGTGACAGTGCAATTTCATTCGATTTACATGTAAAAATCATATATCTCCGTCTTAGGAAATTATATAAATTTAAAAAAGGACTTCCCTCCAAACAAAAATATTGTTTTGTGTGAAACTCTGGTATTATCATTGTTTGACTACGGAGATGTTGCTTACGGGGATTCCTTATCATCTCGTACTAAACAAATGATACAGAAAGTTCAAAACTCATGTATGAGATTTTCCTACAATATTCCTTATAGACACCATATTACCTCTTACTTAACTAATGAGAAGATATTAAACATGAACAATCGCAGAAAGTATCATATGTATTATTTTATTTATCGCGTAATTAAGACAGGCATGCCCAGTTATCTGTCAGCAAATTTTTCAACTTTTACACACACGCATAGTACTAGATACAATCAGCAGTTTGTAGTGCCGCAGCATAGAACTTCTGCCTTTCAGCGCTCTTTTACATTTGTCGCTACTCAAATGTGGAATAAGTTATCGGAAGATGTAAAAAATCTTTGCCTTAAGGACTTCAAAACATGTTAAAACTAACTTATTATATGAACAACACTTACTATAGATTAGTTATCCAATATCCGATAGTAATTAAGTTCTATATTAACGATGTATATACTCAATGTACCGTCTAAATTGTTGTTGCTGTTGTGATTTATCATTCTTAGTAGTAATCTGCCCGATTGTCGCATCCAATAAGACTTATTAACTCTATCTCCCACACCCCACCGCACTACATCGGCCAGCTTTCGCCTTCTTCTCAATCTCTCGTTTGTCTCACTCCATAAACACATTTAGAGAATAAATAATTTACCAATATTTTTCCTTGCATGCTTGCACAATCATTTACATATATTTGTATTAATTGATTAATTATATATACTAATTATTAATATTGTTCATAAAGGTTTTTTTTTAGGGTAGCCTCACATTGTGCACCTTGCTTAGGGGCGCAATGTAACCGGTTTTGTAATCCAGAGGCTATCCAATTTGTGGAATAGGTTAAACAATTTTTTTTTTATACCAATACCATGTTATAAATTGGTGTATCTATTTGACAAATAAATGTTTTTTGAATTTGAAAGTTAAGTCAGTTTATATAAAAAAAAAACAATCCACTTACAGACATAAAAAAAACTAATTTAGCATATAGCAGTTTTTCTTTAATAACGAATCCTTAAGCTGATTCTTAAAAATGAGAATATATTCACTGACTTTTATGTAATCATAAAAAAATAAATATCTACATCTCTAAAGGTAAAAGCTTTTTTGATAGGCTGTCGTTCTGTGACTGGCAGGAGGCAATATGTTTTTATTTCAGGTATTGTGGCTATGGGAAACATCCTGACCATGGATTGGATGCATAAGAATAGAATTATTATTAAGCAAGACAGTTGATGTATTTTTATGTTCTGATTAGTTTGTCCCGAAACTAGAAAATGCCGATTTAATTCATTTTACGATACTATATTTAACAAATTCCAAAACATCACCACTATGTCTTTCTTTTGGAGTTTCTTAATTAAATTCCAGGTGGCCTTAGATTTATTTCGAGAATTCGTACTGCACTTATTATGGAACACATATGAAGTAAATGTAATAAAAATGGACTGTGACGTTATTTAGGTCAATGAACGTAATGAGCTCAAAAATCTCTTATAAATAAGTTCAAAATTATTATACCTTTTGTGTATTAATGTGTGTATTAATTTATTTAATTTTGCATTAACTTTCTGCTAATAACCATTCTGGCTTGTTTTAAATTAGATCCTTTTACACTGAGCTTCATCAATAAGAATTTTTTTAGCAAACACTCCTAATAGATAATGCTAAAAAGCTAAAACTTATTTTAACAACGATTTGTTAGATAATAAATACCATAATTATTTAAATGAATTCCAAAGTATTAGAGCATAGGTATAAGAAAATAGTATACAGTCATAACAGTGTTAATTTAGAAACAGTGCAACAAGTTATGAAAATGAATAACTGTTATTTATTTCACTAAATTTATTAATAAATATGTATTTTTATAATTCTATTAAATCAAGACTGTTTACAGATATAATTAACAATAATAATAATAATAATAATTTATTCTTTTATTGTCAGAAATGTACAAAAACTTATTTCTAACCCATGATGAAAAAAAAATCTGACAAAGCGCAGAGTTCGCAACCTTAAACCGAAATAAAGTTCAGTAAAAAAAACAATACAATATAAGTGAGGCAGCTTAGAGTTTCCAGTAGTAAACATCAAACAAGAATATTAACTTCACATGTTTAGTATTGGTTTCCTGATATTTCATATATCTAATCTAGTAGTGTACAAAAGGATTTAAGAGATAATAATAATAATAATAATGTATGCTTTTATTGCCAGAAGTATACAAAAACTAACAACTTAATTCTAACCCAAGATGGAAAAAAAAATCTGACAAAGGGCAGAGTTCGCATTCACCGGCGTAGCGGTGACTAGCGCTTTTCAACTCAACCTTTAAACTAAGTAAAATTCAGTAAAGAAAAAAACAATACAATATAAGTGAGACAGCTTAGAGTTTCTAGTTGCAATCATCAATAATAAAAATATTCATTATTACATATTCAGAATTAATTTTCCTATATTTCATAGATACATACAGAAGGAGTAAAACATTTAGAATTTAAAAGTTAAGTATTTAAAAGCAGTTTTTTAACTTGCCTTTTAAAGGCTGGAATAGATAGAATCTTTAAATGATCTGGTAAATTATTATATTTTTTTGGAGCGTCGAATGAAAATGATCCACGAAATTTAATGGTTTTGTGCTGAGGTATAGTGTAGAGGTGCATTAACCGAGTGCACGGATGATCGAAATTTTAGTTTCTTAAAGAGATAAGATGGTTTTTTTAACGAGATTATTTTATGATAAAATATTAGTGAATGTAGTTTGCGTCGGTTCTCCATATTAAGCCAATTCAATTCTTTAAATGCCTGAGATACATGACCTCGTCGTCTTATGCCACATGTAACTGACTCACATCAACACGTAGTAAGTTGGGACCATATATTATATCACCATGAGATGTGACAGAACAAGCGCCTCGCATAATAAACTTTTGTTAAAATAATGTTTGTTTGTGTAAATAACTTTAAGGGTACTAAAAAGCTTTCTTTATAAGGGCACTGACATGCTTGTCAAACCTAAGCTTATAATCTACAAGAAGCCCTAAGTTTTTTGCCTCATCTGTTAGGATTAATCTGTCCGAATCCATATTAATATAGATGTGATCAATTGATGCATTGCGTGCCGATTTTCTACCAAACAACATTACTTTGGACTTACTTGCGTTGATATTTAAACCGTATTTATTGGAGATGTCCAGAAGACGTTTTAAGTCGTTATTAATTTTTATACACGCAGTGTCAACTTCTGCTGAAATAAAAGATAAGTATATTTGGGAGTCGTCGGCGTAGAAATGCGATGAACAGTGCTGGAGGATATTGGAGAACTGAGACGTATAAATAGTGAATAGAAGAGGTCTCAGAACGGAGCCCTGTGGCACTCCGCTCTTCACAACAGCAAAATCCGACATCACCTGACGCAGTTTCACTGCCTGCAGTCTTCCTACCAGGTAAGATGAAAGAGTTTCTGTTGAATTTTTTGAGAAGCCCAGATAACCTAAGAGTGCGATAAGAAGGGTGTGACTGATGCAGTCAAAGGCCTTGGAGCAGTCAATTAAATCCAGAATCGTCAATTTGTTATCATCGGTAGCTGTTAGAAGAATATCGTCGGTTACTTGAGTGGCAGTCATACAGATATGATTTTTCCGGAACCCTGACTGATTTTGTGGTAAAATATTGTAATTATCAATAAACTCCCTAATCTGGCTTTCGACAATTTTTTCAAATATTTTTGATAGAACACATACAATGCTAATTGGTCTAAAATCTTTGGGCTCTTCTGGGGAATTATTCTTAGGAATCGTTATGACGTGAGACATTTTCCAGGTTGAAGGGTAGGTGTTCCTAGCAGTAATAAAGTCAAAAAGATGTTTTATTACGGGTAGTATTATAGGACAAGGACAGGTGTTATTTTTTCCTTACACTTAAATATTTGGCATGACACGAGGCAGTGGTCTGCAATGTCAGATATGTTTAGAACTTTAGAGTTAATTCTTGTTAATGTTATTGGGCTCATTTATAATTTGACAGAAATTAAAGGAATCAAATATATTAAGTAATTTTTTGGAATATTATTATCATAGTCAAGTAAATCAATATTAAGATCACCAAGCATTATAATAGAATTGCATTGCGGATCTAAAACAGCAAGAACGTTTTCGAGTTCATGGAGAAATTCGACTACGGAGCAGGAGGGAGGACGGTACAAAGTACAGGGTGTTCCAGCGAGGACTGAACAGGGACCTATTTTCGACCTTCCTTGTATTTTGGAAAAATTCAAAATAGCCAATCGATGTATTTTTTCTTGTAGAATCCAAAAATGTCATCGAAAAAATATTTGAACCAGAAACAAAAGAGTTACGCTATGCATCAGGTGTTTTTTAAATGGAATGTATCGTTTTTTATACGATTTTTGGAAAGAGTGATTTTTTTATGTCCGTTTTGATTAAAAGATTTGATTTTGCGATAGCTGTTTATATTACATTTTAATGTTTTACAAACTAAAATTTTAGCTTCACCTGTTTAAAATATACGATAGGTTGGTATAGGTGATCAAGGTAAAATGACGTTTGAATGCTTTGTCAATAAAAATTGACATTATTTTAATTATTGTCGAAGTCTTCACCTAAAAAATATATATTTGACTCTGATCGAAATGAAATACTCTTTGGACGAGAGACTACAGATTGTTATGCTATTTTACAAGTGCCAAGAAAATGCAAGAGAAGCAAGAAGATTTATTGCAAATTTTCATAGAAATATATCCATCAATACAATTCTAAGGATAAAAAACCTATTTGAGGAAAATAAAACTTTACATGATAGAAAAAGAAATTCAATAAAAAATAATTTTTAAATAATAAAATAAAACTACTAATAACATAAGTTTTCAATGTGACCGCCGTTTTTCTCGAAACAACATCGATAACCCCTTTGTAGCCTTTCTAAACTTGCTGTTACAATATGATTTTCCTGGTTAAGGCGGTTTATTTCATCGACAATTTTTCCCATGATCTCTTGAATATTTTCGTTTCGTTGTCTGTATACGACGTTCTTCAAATGGCCCCAAAGAAATGTATCCAAAACTGAGAGGTCGGGGCTATTGGGCGGCCAAGCATATGTTCCATTTCGCCCTATCCTTTCGTTATGGCGCCGATTTAAAAATTGAACCACATCATGCACGGCATGAGGAGGCGCCTCATCATGTTGCCAAATTAAATTCTGATATTCTGCCAATGGTAAGTCTTCCAAAAAAATTTTCAATTTCGTTTTCTAAAAACTCATAATATCTGTGCCCATTTAAAGTCCCGTTAAAAAATATTGGTCCCAAAATTTTATTGTTTTTTATCCCACACCAAACATGAATAGAATTCCTCCCTTGAAATTTAATAGTCTGGAACTTTTTTGGATTTTCAACGGCCCAGTGGTGACTATTATGTCTGTTGAATACTCCCGATGTTGTGAAAGTAGCTTCGTCAGTCCACACAATATTTTTGAATAAATCAGGGTCTTGCCGAATTACCATTTGAGAAACAAATTGGAAGCGAAGTTCTTTTTGTGCCGGTGTTAGGTGCTGAAGTGGAAGGATACGAAAAGGCCTAAATTTATGAATTTTCAGAGTCCTGTGAACAGTCCCTCGGGTAACTCTTCTGCGCCTTACACCGCCACCGTACTGAACTTCCCGAACTGCATCCGAAATAGATTTGGTTGGATTAACTTGAAAATAATTTATAATGGCCTGGTCTCGATTTCTTCTTCTTTGTATATTTCTTTTTCTATCATGTAAAGTTTTATTTTCCTCAAATAGGTTTTTTATCCTTAGAATTGTATTGATGGATATATTTCTATGAAAATTTGCAATAAATCTTCTTCTTGCATTTTCTTGGCACTTGTAAAATAGCATAACAATCTGTAGTCTCTCGTCCAAAGAGTATTTCATTTCGATCAGAGTCAAATATATATTTTTTAGGTGAAGACTTCGACAATAATTAAAATAATGTCAATTTTTATTGACAAAGCATTCAAACGTCATTTTACCTTGATCACCTATACCAACCTATCGTATATTTTAAGCAGGTGAAGCTAAAATTTTAGTTTGTAAAACATTAAAATGTAATATAAACAGCTATCGCAAAATCAAATCTTTTAATCAGAACGGACATAAAAAAAATCACTCTTTCCAAAAATCGTATAAAAAACGATACATTCCATTTAAAAAACACCTGATACATAGCGTAACTCTTTTGTTTCTGGTTCAAATATTTTTTCGATGATATTTTTGGATTCTACAAGAAAAAATACATCGATTGGCTATTTTGAATTTTTCCAAAATACAAGGAAAGTCGAAAATAGGTCCCTGTTCAGTCCTCGCTGGAACACCCTGTACCTATGCTAAATTGTCGTGTAAAATTTTTAACCGAAATCCACAACTGCTCGCTGCCTCGTACCTCAGTGATATTTAGTGAAGAAGATTTGCACGAAGTACGTACGTACACAGCGACCCCACCACCTCTCAGACCACTAGTTCTATCACGACGATAAAGTTTATATCCATTTAAATTAATTTCGGGGACAGATATAATATCATATTTATTAAAAACTGCTTTTTTAAAACCTTCAAAATTTGCTACTAGTGAACGCACATTTATGTGGTAGCAGCTAAGCGACATCGTTACAATTTACATCGAACATAGAAGGAAAAAAATACAAAAAAATTAAATGTAATAATACATTTAGCACTAAAATGATATTAATAATATTTAATGAAAGATAGATATATCCAAGTAAAACGATAAATTCAATTACTTTAATGCTTAATAACTAAAAGAATTACTTTAATGCATAAAACTAAATTAATTACTGTTTTTTGGCAGCATTACGCGTGAGGATTTTGTTGAATGCAGATTTTATATCAGCCTTGTTGGGCTGAATCTTTACGCGCTTTCTCTTCTTAGCAGGTTGTTCTGGACTATTCTTCGATGCAGGAGGATTATCGGGTTCCAGATTACCTTCTTCAAGATTTTCTTCTGCTTCGGGTTCGAATAAATCACCGTCACTCTCAGTATTATTTTCAAGATCTTCAGCAGAAAACTCTTTGTCGCCAATTATTAGTTTATTACCTCTTATTTTAGCGTTTACATTCCGGGTTCTGGCCTCCTTTAAGTATTTCACAAGTATACGGTGGCTTTCCCTATCCTCAAGGCAAAGGTCGTTGGCAATTGAAATGCTAGTTGCTTTAAGCTTTGAAACATGTTGGAATATGAATGCTTTCTTTAAAAACGAAATAAATTCAATAAGCACTGGTAGAGTTCCTGACTTAGAATTTAGCTGGGTAATGTTATTAATAGCAGAGGCCGAAAAACTAACACCAAGAAGAGTATTTAATTTATCTATTGTGTCATTCAACAAATTTGTAGATTGAGGTAATCCAAAAACAATTATGTTATTTTTGCGTAATTTACGCTCATGCTGAAATGCTCTTGCGCTAAGGTTTGTTAGTTAAGTATTACATTCGGTAAATCGAAGATCAATTCCTTTGATTACTGAATCAATTTTATTAGTTAATTTCTCAGTTTGAATCTCATTTGCTGACGTTAATTTGTCATATAGTTCATCAGTAGTCATAGGCATATTAAGTTATATTATAGGCTGCGTTTTAATCGATGTAGAACGGCTACTATTTCAGCAGAAATATATCACAGTTGTTATGATATTTGTGTGCAAGGGAATATGAGCCTTATTGAAAATCGGCATGTGCAGATTTAATTCAAAATGTAAATTTGCCCAAAGTAGTAAATATAATGGCACGTACCTTACGTATTAAGGATAGCCATCTGCAACACCTATGCACTTTTTTCTAATTTATTTGCCGTATATTAGAAGAAAACTTAGAGATTTTAGCGGAAAAGACAGAACGGTTGTGACTTCTTCAAACGGTTGTTAGTTGTCGAATTCGATATAATTCGAATAATAATAAAAACTTATGATTTGAGAATTTAAGAGCAGTTTTTTAACAAGGCAGGAATAGGTAGGATCCTTAAGTGGTTTGGTAGATTATTGTATTTTTTTGGTGCATCGAATGAAAATTAACCGCGATATGGGGTGGTTTTATGCTGAGATATAATGAGATGTTAATATCGTCCATTAACCGAGTGCACGGATGATCGACATTTTCGTTTTTTGTAAAGATAAGATGATCTCGTCGTCTTATGCCGCCTATAAGTCTAACAAAGGATTCTGAATAAGCTGTAACAGTCTCACATTAAGACCTAGTAAGTTGGGACCATATATTACATCTCCATAGATGAGGAATAATGCACTCACATAATAAATTACGCATACTTTTGTTAAAATAAAGTCTGTTTGTATAAATAACTTTAAGGGTGCTAAAAGCTACTGCTACTGACATGTTTGTTGAATCTTATAATCTACAAGGAGGCCTAAGTTTTTTGTGTTATCAGTTAGGAATAATCTGTATGTACCCATATTGAGATTAATGTGGTTCATTGAGGCATTACGTGCCAATTTTCTAACAAACAACATTACTTTCGACTTATTTGCATTAATATTTAGGCCGTATTTATTAGAGATGTCAAGAAGACGTTTTAGATCATCATTCATTTTTAAACATGCGGGGTCAACTTCTAGTGGAATAAAAGATAAATATATTTGGGAATCGTAGAAATGCGATGCACAGTGCTGAAGGGTATTGGAGAACTGAGACGTATAAATAGTAAACAGAAGAGGTCCTAAAACGGAGCCCAGATGCACTCCGCTGTTCACCAGAGCAAAGTTCGACGTGACCTGACGCAATTTCACTGCCTGCAATCTTCCTACCAGGTAGGAAGAAATAAAGTCTATAGAATCTTTTTAAAAGCTCAGATAGCCTAAAAGTGTGATAAGAAGGGTATGACTTATATTATATTTATATTTTATTATAAATTAGAGCACTACAACAATGTGCTTATGAGGGAATATGAGATATTTTATGTAAGCCAATCTACTTTGTTTCGAATTAAAAAAAAATGGCAGTTCAATCAGATGAAACATATTCAAGCAACATGTCAGAAAAAACAACGAAATACAGAACCAAAATTTCTGATTTTATGATATATGTTTAGGAGAAATATGTCAAAGTGGCTAGTTTTCATAAAAAATTAAGTGAATATCAGCGTTATTTTCATATATATATATATATATATATATATATATATATATATATATATATATATATATAGGAGCAGATAAAAGGGATCATTTTGACTATAATAACAACATAATGTATCAAATTAGAAAAATGAAAGTTTAACACTGTAAGAATATTGTTATAATATAAGGAGGAAATGATTATTGGAAACTTAACATTATTAATTAATTAACATCTCAAGTCGAGAGAAATAAACAATAATTTCTATAAATAATTTTTATCATCAGAGATATAAACATCAGAATCATTTAAAAGAATAATCAGTGGCTGTGTGCCAGATGCATCTCAAGCTTTTGTTATATCTCAGGACTTTCGAATGATTTTATTCACATGGGCAATATATTCCTTCCTCCAATAGTCACTGGATATTTCATTCAGTATTTTATCCCACATAGCCAGTACTTCATTAATTGTTTGTTTTAAGGGTAATATGTACTGATTGAATTTCTTCTTACATTCCGTTCAAACCATTCCAATAGCATTATTCTGGCAATGGTATTGTGCTAGTCTTAAAATTTTGTGTTCAAACTGTAAAACATTCGTCAAGATGATTTTTTTCAGAACTTCTTTAGAAAGAACTAACGCCCAAATTTCGTCCTTCATCGCCTTTTTTTTGGATAATCGAGGTCTCTGTTTTTCAACCATTCAATTAGTTTATTTTGGCCAAGACTTATTGGGAATTTCCTCAGCAAGGCCAGAGTGATAACTTGCATTATCCAAAATAATTAAAGGTTTTGGAGGTAAATTTGGAATTACTTTAGTTTTGAACCATGTTTCAAATTTGTTTCTATTCATGCTGTCATGATAGTCTCCTTTTTTAGTTCTGCTTCGAAATACCAAGTTTTGCATTTTTAATAAATCCATTCTCGTTGCCAGCGTGAATGACGATATAACGGTGACCTGAAAAAGAAAGTTCCATAAATTTATTTCTAGAAATCTAAAATTATCCAATTGTTACCCCCGTTTGTCTGCATATAACTGGTACATCTGAAGGCCCTTTTGCTGAATATCCATGTTTCATCTAAAAATATTGGATCATAAGGTTCTTGCGATTCGATATTTCTTGTATATTCACGCAAACATTTCATTCTCTTCTTATGAATGTCGGGTAATTCCATTAAATATTTTCGGTTACTAGTTTTCTTCCATCTGAATCCTATACTACCGCATTCGTTTCATAGAGAAGAAAGGGAATAATTAAAAACCGCCGAGATCATTATTTAACTTCTTGTGTAAACTGACCATTGTAACGTATTCTTTTTTAATATACATCATGTAAATTATGACCCTAATTTTATTCTTCATAAAATCCGAAATTTTGGTTCTGTATTTAGTCATTTTACTGATATGTTGCTTGATATGTTTCGTCTAATAAACTTCATCTTTTTTTAATTCAAGTCAAAGTATCTTGACTTACTTGCCTCTGACGCCCTCATTAGTTTATTGTAGTGAATTGTAAATCCTTCTCTAAGGTGCTGCTTTTCTAACTTAGAAAATGCCAGCACATTTAAAATTAATAATTGAGCCTTTTGATTATATCGCGGGATTTTCGAATGAATGAGAATATTATTTTAGCAATGACATTGACGAACAGAAAATACAAATACAAATAGCTTATTAGTGTCAAAAAATACAGATGCATGGACAAGTAAATAAAGGTAACCAAATCTTGAGATTCTAGAACATATTAAAATAATATTCAAATACAGTTTTACAAATTCAAAGTTAAGTCACATGGTCACATTAAATTTAATGAAATCTTAAGATACCTCGGGCTAATACATATTTTAAAAATTACAATTAAAATTTAAGAATTCTGTCACTAAAATGGAATTCTACATAAAAACTCTTTCACTCTTTCTTTCGTATTTTTAAAGGGCAACTGTCTGACATGCATAGGCAGTTTATTATAAAGTTTGACCACTACATATTCAGGTCTGTTCTGGCACCTTTGAAGTCTACAATAAGGGGCTATAAGGTCATCCCTGTTTCTAGTGGCATAGCTGGTGGTAATGATGTTCGTTCTTTTTAATGTGCAAAATGCTTGCCAAGATGTAAACCGAAGGAAAGGTGAGTATATTGAGGCCAACAAAAGCATGTCTACAATCTTCACGAAACTTTAAACCTGCAAGTATTCTTAAAGCCTTTCTCTGCAACCCAAAAACTTTGCATGCACCAGGTGCACCCTACCCCCACCACACCGAAATGCCATTGTACATATTAGAATGAAAGAGTGCATAGTGCATGGTTTCCATGCTTACACAACCCTGCAGGTTATGGAGGAGAAAGGTATTAGTCCGAAGCCTTGAAGCGACATTGTCGACGTGAATATCCCACTTTAATTTTGGATCCAAGTAAACACCAAGAAATTTAACACTGTCAACCCCAATATTAACACCTTTAACACTTCTCAATGAAAAGACTATATGTTGAATTTTGACTCTATTTAACAGGAGCTGGTTCATATTAAACCAAGTTTCAGCCCTCGACTGAGCATCGCCCATCACTAAGAACATCCTGCAGCAAATGACCAACAAATGATAAGGTGTATCATCTGCAAAGAGTGTAAATTTTGCAACCGGCTCACCCACAGGGAGATCGTTCATGAAGCTTAGATATAAAAGCGATCCTAAGACCCCTGAGGCACATCAAATACAAATAAAAAAATCAGAAGCTACAGTTATTTTATATTAAAATGTTTTATTGCCTACATTTTCTATGAATTAAAAAGAAATAAAAGAAAATGACGCCATAGTCAAACCCTATTACGTTTACTTTATCAATTTTTTTTTTTTTTGAGGTTTAGGAGAATCTGCTAACAGACGAATTTGAGCATTGTATAGATGTTAGGGCTCAAAAACAGTATCGGGTTGGTGTGCATCACCTACCGACTAAACTCCCTTTCCTCCGCGCTCCCACTCACCCGGAATCATTCTGTTGAACTTGCGTCAGATGAGGGAGTGTTTGATCTTTTTATATAGCATGTAGTTCTCCCTTTTGCTTCATTATGCTATGTATAAGCTCTGTACCTATTTTCCATCCCCGCTCTGTTTCAATCATTTTTAGAACGAGTTCTTCTGCCATAAAATCATTTATGAGCAGTGCTCCTGTACATTGCGGCCTGTTCCTCTTCCTACATCGTCCGTTTCTCTGCAGTAGGTGCAAATGGCGTCTGTTTTTCCAATTTTTTGTGTATATTTTCGGAAGGATCCGTGGACTGTTAGGAACTCTGTGATAAAGTAATTTGTTGTACGGTGTTTACACTTTAGCCATTTTCGTATGTTTGGAATCAATCTTTTAGTCCATTGTGCTGTGGTCGTGTTTTCATTCCACCGGTTTTGCCAGTCCTCTAAAGTTTTATTATTTAATTCCTCGATGTTAGGCTGTAGTCCTAGCTCTCTCCTTTCAAACATATATTTTCTGTCGTCTACTAGTAAGTCAATTGGTGTGATGCCAGTAATGACCTGCAAGGCAACAGTAGACACGTTCCAGGGTTTTCCTAGGTTTTGCGATTTTGAGGCAGCTATGCCACACGGGTGCCCCGTACAGGACCGTAGACTGCATAACATTATAGAGTAGGATCCTTTTTGACTGTTTTGGTCCCTTTATATTAGGCATTAATCGGCATAGAGAGCCAGATCTTACTAATGCTCTTTTATGTATGCTCCTATTGTAAATCCTAAGTACTTTACTTGTTTGCTTAGTTCTATCTGAACGTCTCCTGGTTGAAAGGACAGATTTCTTCTGTCTCTTCGTCCACTTAGAAGCACAGCTTCTAAGGGACTTCAGGGCTTGGTTTGTTTTTTGTTGTAAGTAATATCTGTCTCTCGCGCTTACTAGTAAAGGCAGATCATCGGCGTATCCGAAGCCTTTAACTCCCTTCGGGTACTCTATTCTTAGTACTGGGTCGTAAAGTATATTCCAAAGTAAGGGGCCAAGGACAGAGCCCTGAGGTATACCAGCGCTGACCTGCTTTCTCTGTTTATCTATGCAAATAAACCTTTTGTCAAAATAGTCTCTCACTAGGTTGATGAGGTATTGCGATATGTTCATCTGCCTTAGCCATCGCAAGATGATAGCCCATGAGGCCGTGTTAAAGGCGTTTTCTACGTCCAGTGTTACCAATTCCCCCTCTCCATGGGACCTTGTACGATTTGCCATTTCCAATACTTTCTTAACAGCATGTATGGTTGATTTCCCTTTCGTGAAGCCGTACTGGTGTTTCGACACCTTTTGCTTCCACTTCATCTTCCAATCTCTTCTTTATTAAATGCTCGTAAAGTTTGGAAAGTGTATCATTGAGACATAGCGGTCTGTATCCGCTTGGCAGATCTGTTGGTTTTCCAGGTTTGTGAATTAGGATCAGCTTTGAGTGTTTCCAGATGTATGGATACTCCTGCTATTAACAGAATAGGACAATGGTTATCCAGTAATTTATTCATGACCTCGCTTATGTATATTGGGGCTAACTCCGCCATGTGCTTGATAGACTCAGGAGGTATACCATCAGGGCCTAGTGCTTTGGCTTTCTTTATTTTGTCCGCCGCTTGTTTCACTTCCGCCGTAGAGAATGGAGTTAGGTTTAGGGTGTAAATTCTGGTTAGTAATTTCTCTTGTCTTGTAGGGAATAGCTCTACAACTATCATATTTGTTTGTTCCTGTGCATTTTTAAACCGTAGGCCAGGGTCCTTGAAAGTTCTTTTGATTATTTTATACCATTCGCATAGATAGTCCCAGTTTTTTCGTTTTTCCTTATGTATCATTCTTTTTAGTTCTTTTCTTTTTTCCCTATAGTCCTCATGTAGTCTTGAAGGTGTGGTGTCGGTGTTTTGATTATGTGCTCCTCATGCAGGTTCTTCTTGCTTGGATGCAAAGCTCTCTTTGCTGCGATATTTCCTCAGCCCACCAGTATGGGGTACTTCTTCTTGAAGCATGGTTGTATTTTGAATTTCGAAGGCACGTTTTTAAGGATTTGGACGGCCTCTTCGGGGCTGGGGTTAGTAGATTAGCAATTTCTTCATCCAGTGATTGTTTAAATTTTTCTTTATTTGTGTTTACCTTTTCCTTCATTTCTACTCTTCTCGGAGTATCTGACTGTATTTCGAATGAAATATGTTTATGAGGAGAAAGTGGTTCATTGTTCAGCATCTTCCAGTCCTTCACTTTTCTTGCTATTTTTTGTGTGGAAAAAGTTATGTCTATATAAGATCTGCTGTCTCTTCTCACAAAAGTAGGTTCTTCTCCTTTGTTGTTTACTGCTAAGTTTAATCCGGCCATGCAATCTGCTAGTAATTGTCCTCTACGGTCATTAACCGGAGAGCCCCATTCCGGAGATTTTGCGTTAAAATCTCCCAATATAATCGATTCTTGGTTTTCAGTACTTATTATCGTCATAAGCACATTTATGTACTGCTGGAAATCTGCAAAGGCGATATTAGGTGATGCATAACAACCAATTAAGTTAAATTCTGGTGTTCCAATATTTATTAACCCATCTCCTTTTTTATTTACTTTACTCTGATGTTCTTGTTAAGGAATAAGACTGCAATGTCTTCTTTCTGATCGGCGATCCACTTTTTATTCTTTGTAAGTTTTTTGTTTGGTTCACTGGCTATAATTAAATTAAATTATCAAAATAATAGTACACAATATCGGAAAAATTGTTGAAAGCTTCATCAACGTCGGTTGAGCAATAGACGCTATGCCAATTCTCTCATTTTAAAAAATTAAAAAACGAAGTATGTTAACATTCTTAAAACTTATCTTAAAGTGATATTCAATTTTGTTATGTTTCTCTTCGTTGCTGTTAACTTTAATTTCCGAAAATTGAAAGTAAGATCTGATCTGAGAGAACAAATGAAACCTAAAAATGTATAGACCTTGCTCTGAAAAAATATTAATTTTCGTATATTAAATTAGAAACTTCAGGGGAGGGACATTGTTTTTAAATCTGAGTCCAAATAATTTTGGATTATTGTTAAACATTAAAAGATCTTAAAGATGAAACGTTTCTTCTAAAAAATCTAACCAACCACAAATCTAGGTCATGGATTACGAGTGGAATAAAAACTTATTCAGAACATAAAATAATTCTTTTGAAACCATCCAGAGCTACAGATGATTTACGTTTTAAAAAGTATGTTAATCAATACTGTAACGTCCTTAAAAAATCGTTCGAAATATTAAAAAAAAATACACAATGGCGACTTAATAATAAATTCAAAAAATAAAGTTAAGACAAAATATCATGTTTATTACTGAAAAACATCAAAACACATTGAGGGTAACTTGTTTTGCTTTGTCTTAGCATCTGACCTAAGCAAGGCATTTGACCCAGTATCTCATAAAGTAATTCTACAAAAGATGGGGAGATATGGTATGAGAGGCGCATGCACTAACTTGGTTTCAATCTTACTAAGATCACAATATGTCGAAATAAAAACGGGGAATGAAACGGTGGGTTCTTCGAAGCGAATGGTGGGAGTTCCCCAGGGCTCTCTGGTGGGACCACTGCTATTCTTACTCGGTGTGAACGACTTTCCAAGCGCGGTACCTCGTGCGAATGTTACCCGGCATGCGGATTCCTGCGTTTGTTTTAGACCCTTACACACTAACTGTCTTTCTTCAAATATGTCAAAGACTAATGTAATACTGAAGAATTACAAAAAGTGAAGATTAATAATGAACTATTGTTTCAAAAAAATAATAAATGTTCAGATAGGTAATAAATTAAATTGGAATATACAGGTAAAAATTATCTTTAAAAAATTAGCTACAGGATGTTACGGCGTTAAAGTCTTATTGAAGATCTACGATAATTTTGTTCTTAAGCCCATACTATTGTATATTTTTACTCTCAAATTTTATATAGTATAATGTTCTGGGGTTCTGCTAACAGATATGCTGCATGCTCATGAGTTGACGCATAGGATCGGCAGCTCGGCTGACATTAATATATTGTTATTTATAATGATAAATCATTTTATTTAACACTTTTATTTTTTTTAAGATCCACTTTTTTAAAAGTAGCGGATAGGAACTGTGTTAAAATGTTGCAAAACTAGCAAAAAATCCTTACAAACATATCTTCATTCGTATCCAATCACTTGGTCAAATCATATACTCTTCTCAAATCGGGGGTATCTATGATTTGAGGAAGTGACTGGATACCAGTGAAGATATATTTGTAAGCATTTTTTACTAGTTTTGCAACATTTTAATGCAAAATGAAAATATACATTTGGAAGCACGATAACTGAGTTTTAAAAATCTTCTTGAATTGAAATCGGCTAATCCGTGTCGCATCCATACCCGCTGGAAGTGAGCGCAGTAAATCATTCAAATTGCAATAGCTTAAAAACTAATTATCCGACGGCGCCCGTCTTGTGCTTGCATAATGCTCATGTCATTGACTACTATTTACCGGAAGGTCTAAGCTACAACTTAAGAAATATCCGACTAATAAATTTTTGAAAAAATGGCGAATTTTCCTGTTTTCAGGGTTTTCTTCGAACCTAATTATCCAATCGACTTGTTTATTAGCGCATTTTGTTCGTATTTTAATTTTCTGAAATTCGTCTCTGTATAGCATTGCAATTGCTTACGAGTAGAAAAAACATCAGCATGAACCAGCAGAATGTGTTTTAAATGATTGCACCCTTGGTTTCCGTGTAGTATTTTTGTCATGAAAGAAAAAATCTTTATTGATTGGCCTAGTGGGATACAATACTATGTAAGTATTTCTAATATTCATAATGAAATTTAAGCAAGCCATGACTTATCTCTGACAAACAAAAATGAATGTACAGGGGTTTTCCTTATAATTTGCCACCCCCATAAATCTTTTATTTTAAATGATATAAATAAGTGGTTAAGGTCCTAGGATTTCATCTGAAGATTTACACCACGCTAAAATCAAAAACAAATGACTATCGGAAAATATCGAAATCACCATGAACTTTGCTATTTTAAATGGAACACCCTGAATATTTTTAAAGTTTTTGATGTGCTTCATTGTCCTCTTTTCAAAAATATATAACATGGCTATATTTAGAATAGTAGGTTTTGAGCTAATCGTCTTCAAAATAACCCCTTATGAGGTGCTTAACTTATTTTATTGGATCTAGTTAGCCGTGAGTGGTCGTGAGTGCAGTTCCGCCGTTATGTGAATCACTCTAGCCATGAAATGTCAAATGAAACTAAAATTGATATATTTAAATAACAGTAATGTATTTTATTTACGTTTTACGTAAAATTAAAAATAAAAACTCAGAATAATTCAGTTATACTATGCAAATCAAAATAATGCATTGAGGGTAGTGCGTCAATACCGGGAACAAAATCCAGGGGTACGAGTGCCATCTAGAAAGACAGTATCATATATAGTAAAAAAAATTGTGGAAAGGAAAAACTTTTTCAGAAAGAAAAGATGAAATGCAAATTTAGAGGAAGAGTTTAATATTTTATTATATTTTGAAGGTAATTTTCTATTTATTTAATAAACATGAAGTTTAAAAGAATTATTTTTTAGAAAATCCACACCGGTCAATTTCCGACGTTTCAAGACTCACAGGGAAATCTTGGAATACAATGGTTATCATTGCTTTTAAATTAGGCCATTGCAATATTTAACAGAAAATAATATAAATGAACGACTTCAATTCTGTCAAGAAATGCTCAGGAGATTTCGAGATGACCAATTTTTTAACAAAATTCTGGAGAAAACACACATTTTTGGGCAACCCGAAATCCACATGTAATTGAAGAAAGGAATACGCAGGGGCGTAAGTCGTTGCATGTTTGGTGCGGCATATTAGCAGAGCAAATTATTAGGCCAATTATTTTTGAGGGTATTTTGACAGGCGAATGCTATTTAGATTTTTTAAATAACGAAATAGAGCGCCTTTTAGATACACTTCCCATTCGTCAGTACACTAGATTAATTTGACACCAAGATGGCGCACAATGTCCAACCAATTTTTTTAAATAATCGCTATGGTTTATGGATCGGAAGGCAAGACCCAATCCGGTGGCCGGCCAATAGCCCCGACCTCACACCCCTAGATAATTTTTGTGGGGATACTTGAAAGATAAAATTTACTTTAATAGGACTGATAATTTACAAGAATTACGGCAAAAAATCGAGCAAGAAATAGTAATTTAGATATCGAATATCCCTTCTTTGTTAGCGATGCCATTAACAGTATAGGACACGCGTTCCAAAATTGCTTAAGCAATGGCGGTGATCATGTAAATAATTTATAATACAGATTTTATAAATGTTATTGTTATCTTTGTTTATTCACTAGCATTTGTATTTGTTGTTTGTTAATTACACATATTATATCAATTGTTTTTTTATAACTTTTAATATTTAATTTGCTATAATTAATAATAATAATATAAATATATAAATTTAACGTAAAACGTAAATAAAATATATTATTTTATTCGAAAAGAATAGGTAATAGGGACATTTCATGGCTAGAGTGATTCACGAATCACAATGGCCGAATTGTACACACGGCCACTCACGGCTACCTAGATCCAATAAAGTTAAGCACCTCATAATGTGTTACTTTGAAGGTGAATAGCTCAAAAACTACTGTTCTAAATATAGACATGTTATATATTTTTAAAAAGAGGACAATGAGGCGCATCTAAAAATTTAAAAATATACAGGGTGTTCCATTTCAAATAACAAAGTTCATGGTGATTTCTATATTTGCCGATAGTCAGTTTGTTTATTATCTTAGCGCTATGTAAATCTTCAGATGAAGTCCTACAACTTTCGTATTAACCACTTTTTGGTATTTTTTGAAATCAAAGATTTGAAGGGGTGGAAAAATATAAGGAAAAACGCTGTACATTCATTTTTGTACGTGTCATATTTCAATAATTTGGTTGTTTAGTTGTCAGCTCAAAAAAAATTATTTACTCATACTGATAAATTATGGTTGTTTATACTAATAATGAATATGCAGACATGCACATAGTTCCTTGGAGAATGCAACGGAAATTCAGAAATGGCTGACAGGAGGTATTCTGAAAAATTTCTACGACGACAGATCCCAAACAGGAGAACTTTTGTTTCGGTTAATCTTCGTCTAAGGGAGTCAGGCACATTTAAATCTGCCGCACATAGACGTGGACGGCATATTTCTACCAGAACCCTTAGAAACGAAGCAAACATTTTAAACTTGTTTGAAATCAATCGTTCAACGTGACGAACATTGAATGATATGGGTTTGCATCCTTTCCATAAGCAAAAGGTACACGACGCCGACGGCCAATGGATTTTCAGACCAGGGTTGATTTATGTTAGCGGTACCTTCAGAAGTATCAAGAAAATAATAATTTTCCTGCATTTTTTATACTGACCAAGCTTATTTTACTCGAAACGGGATTTTTAATATGCATACTGTCCATGTATGGGCAAAGGATAATCCCTATTGCACACATGTTATGATTTTCCAGCATCAGTTCAAAATAAACGTTTGGGTGGGTATTATTGGAAATAATTTTATTAGACCTTGTTTTTTGCCCCCTTACTTGAATAGTCGGAACTACTTGGAGTTTTTGAGAAATAATTTTTTCAACTGCGCGCCGCCTCATTACTCAAGAGAAGTTAGGGCTTGGCTACATGTGAACTTCCCTCATAAATGGATCTGTCGCGGAGTTGATGCACCTATTCATTGGCCGCCTCGTTCACCCGACCATTAGATTATAGCGTTTAGGGTATTTTAAAGAATATAGCTTATTCGGTGTCAATTACCACCCCTGAACTTAATCTAACCTAACCCAAAGAATAGCAGATGCGAGTTGTCTAATCTAGGTAGATGCTAAGTGCTATTACATGGCAGTTGATCACATCTCTTGAAAAATATATACACGTTGAAGGGCGACATTTTAAAGACTTGCTCATGAATATAGTGCATAGTATTGTATCCTAAATGGTTTTGTGCATTAACTCGAATAAAACTCCGAAATGATAGCTCGTATGAAAAAATTCTAAGCGTAATAATTTTTAGTAAAGAAGCCAAGCTATAAATATTAAAAATAGGCAATATGCTGAGTGGTAAAAAAATATGACGATAAATGCAGGGCATTTGCACCCGTTCTACGTGTCTGAAATGACCCATATGGTTGTCGTTTGTTGGGTTAATGGGTCTTTACGTAGTGATAACATGTTTCAAAATTGAAATTGATATCTCACTCCTGACAGATATTACATAATAAAATGTCCTTTTTATCACACATGTTTAATGCTCTGTATATTTTAAACGGTGCGGCTTAGAGAAAAATATAAAACTTTAGAACGAAAGCTTTCACGGCTGTGGTTCTTGGGATTAGACCGTGTCAAAATGGAATCACTTTCCGACGTTTCGCCTTCGATTGAACGAGGCGTCTTCAGGGATCTTCACGAGATCGGAACACTGAATGAGCTCGGAGAGACCCATGCCTGCTATTTATAGTCGACCTGTGTTTACCGAAGCGTGACTCGATGTAACGATCGGTTTCCACGTATGATGTAGATTGAAGCCCGTATCTCTATTAAAATTGTTAGGATGCTTATGCATTTCAATAGATTCTCTAATTTTTCGAATCCCGAAACCGATGCAAGAACTTTGGTTTCTTTTACATTTATGACATATCCAGTAGAATCTTGGTGTTCAGATACAGCAGATTGTACAATTTGTGTCTTTCTGATACATTGTTCATGTTCCTTAAGCCTAGTCGATATGTATCGTCCAGTTTCTCCAATATGGACATCACCACAGGAACAAGGAATTGCATATGCTCCTTCCGTTTGGAAAGCAATAATCTCCTTTAGCGATCGCAAACATTGTCCAATTTTCTTGTGTGTGTGTTGAAGATTGTACGTATGTTGGACCGGCGAAGTAACCGTGGAATCTTCTCTGTGGTTCCGTGTATAAATGCAAGAACTACACTTCCCATCGGTAATTCCTTATTGGTATCCTTTCGTGGAGTAGGATTATTATATTTTCTAATTGATCGTCTAATATCATCAGTGCAATATCCATTCCGTCTTAAAGCTTGAGTCAGTTTCTCTGTTTTCGATTGTAAAGAATTTTGGTCACAAATCGCGAGGGCTCTCTAAACTAACGAATTAATAACTGATTGCTTTTGTGCTGGAAGATGAGGGGAATTTGCATTTAAATACCTGTTCGTATGCGTGGTTTTCTATATACAGAATGTCCCAAAGAACCATCCCCTTTCCTTTGTACAAGAACATCTAGAAAGGGAATTCAATTCTGATTCAATTTCCATTGTAAATTTTATATTAGCATGTTGTTAATTCAGATGATCAACAAACCCAGGGAGGTTTTCTGGACCATGTGGCCATATTATAAAAGTGTTGTATACATATCTGAACCATTCCTCTTCAAAGGCTTCCATGAAGATATTGGCTGTCACTGGTGACAGCGGAGATCCCATGGGTGCTCCTGAGGTTTGCTCATAGAAAGTTTCTTGATGCTTCAATAGATCTAAAAGTGAATTGTCAATTTTATTATGGTGAAATAAGTCTGATATTATGGAAATTGAATTATTTATAGGCACATTCGTATATAGCGATTCTACATCGAAACTGACTAAGATATCTTTGGAATATAATTGGATTGATTTTAGTTTGCTGCTTGGCCTTAACATCTTCTCTTCTGCTGGTGGGTTGGATGCGTTTATAAGATTGGTTATCCGTCTCTCAATTGTGTTGGTCGAGTCTGCTTGAATTACTCTAGATGTTGTCGTCCAAAAGTAGTTGTATTTCACGTAATCTGTTTTGTCCATGACAACAGTGGCATTTCCCTTGTCCGCTGGAAGGACCAAAATGTCTATATTGTTGTTTAATGTTTTTATCGCCGTTCTTTCCGCAGCTGATAGAATCGACTTCGGCGGGTTAAAATTTTTGATGATCTTCGCTGTTTCATACCTTATTGCGTCAGCTTCTTCTGCTGGAAATAATAATAATAATAATAATAAATGTCTTTTATTCAGAAAATGTACAAAATATTTAAATACATACAAAAAAGTTTGCATGTCGATGATTGGCGCAGTCTAGCTTTATAGCTACTCTACTGAACCAATCAATGACAAAGAATATTCTAAATCTAATCTAACAGTAGTCATGGTAAGCAGAGGTATTTTTATATATTTAATAAAGTTTGGGTGCAATAAGAACATATCTTCTATAAGTCATAGAATTGTGCCCTTGACAGTCATCTATTATTTTAATAAACAAAATTACCTGTGTTCTGCAAATCAAAAAGGTATTTCCTCTATTTTACTTTGAATACTGGCACTTTTAAATTTAAAAATTCGACAGGAAGTGCATTATAACATCGAACAGCATTGTATGAAGAAGATCTCTGAAACATGGCGCTCTAGAGGTGAGGCATAGTCAATTTATTTCTACCTCTTACATCTCTTCCATGTATTTCACCACGAAAAATTAATCGTTCGCGAACAGAAACAAGGGCGGAACGATCACTAATACGTTTAATTAAAAAACTACAAAAATGAAGGTTTCTACGAGCATCCATTCGTAACCAGTTGACTTCTTTATACAAATGTAAAGTGTGATCATATTTTCTTAATCCAAGAACCAATCGTAAGCAGTTATTTTGTATATGAGACCGACTCTCCTGATCCAGACAAAACCCATATAAAAAGTCGCAATATGAAAAATTAGATAGAACAAGAGACTCACATAAGTTCCTCCTAAGTTTTCTATTTAAAGCATGTCTGTTACTGTACAACATCCTTAAGGAATTGTAAGCTCTTTGAAACAATTGCTTTAAATGCTCCTTAAACCTTAGCCGCTCATCTAATACAACTCCCAAATTCTTGGCATTATCAACAAACTTCATTTTGGAACCATTAATTGCTATACTGAAGTTATCTTTTATAAAATTTACTTTATTTTTATTGCCAAACACCAACAGATTAGATTTTGAGGGATTTAAATGTAAATTATGTTTCTCAGAAAGTTCACTTATTATTTTTAAATCACTGTTAATAGCCGATTCAATATCTACCTGATCACTTACATCAAAACAGCAATAGATCTGAGTATTATCAGCAAATGCTTGTACTTGGTACAATGGTCCCAAGACGGACCCTTGACGTACACCAGAAGTTATTTTCGCTCGATCAGAATATTTGTTTTCAGAAAAGATTGTTTGAGACCGGTTCGTTAATTATGATTTAACGAGAAGGACAGACTCCTCATTAAAACCGTAATATTTTAATTTAGAAATAAGTAAATTATGATTAATAGTGTCAAACGCTTTTAAGAAATCTAAAAGTATTAAAATAGTATTTATATTTTTATCACAAGCCCTAAAAATATCATCAGTTACATTAGTCAAAGCTATCGATGTACCAGAACCTTTCAAAAAGCCACACTGCGTAGAAGGAATAATATTTTTGTTACAAAAATCATACATTTGATTATGTAAAATTTTTTAGAGAGAGTAGGGAGAATATTGATTACTCGTATATCATTAAAACTAGATGTCAATAAACGGACTGCAGTATTTTAGCATAAGAGGAGAAATTTCATCAAATCCAGTCGCATTACTTTTTATGGAATTTAAAACTTTATTTATATCCGACTCAGTTGCTAGATGAAATGAAAACTGGTGATTATTATTAAAAGTGTTGTTTTCATAAAAAAATAAATGATGCAAAAAAATTATTGATATCATTGGCATCAGATAGATTATTTGGAATAAAGTTATTTTTGCAGACCACATTTTTTTAGAATTATTTTCTCTACATAAGGAGTCGAAATATTTTTTTTTCTCTTCTAACAGCAGCTAATGTAAAATTTCTTAGGTATTGTAATGAACCCAATCTTCATTGCGCTTTGTTCTCCTATATTTTTGAAAAGCGCTATTCCTTTGTTTCATGAACACTTTTAAGTTTGTTGTCAGCCACGGTGCTCTCGGCTTAGTAATCCTGGATTCACGTATAGGGGCATGGATGTTAAAAAGGGATAACATTAATTCATTAAAAATATTAATTTTGGTATTCATATTGTTCTCAAAAAATATATTTTGTCAAGGTAAATTATACATATCATTGAGGAAATTATTTATCGCAACATTTTTAAAACAACGGGATTTTATAATTTTAGGAATAACAGGGGCCTTTGCCAGACTAATTTCACAAAAAAACCATTTTGTGATCCGAAATACCATCGGCAGATAAAATACCACATTTTGTTATTAAAGAGCGATTACTGACAAAGATTGCATCGATTAATGCACTTGAAGTATCCGTTATTCTTGTGGGTTCATCTATTATTTGTACAAGATTATAATTTTCAAATAGGCCTACCAAAGGATTCTCGACATTTAGCAAATTAATATTAAAATAGCACAAGCAAAAAATATTATCTACGGTGGGATACAAAAAAGCAAATAAATTGTCAAAGTCGTCTACTACGTTGTGGAAATTTAACTGTAGTGGTTTATATACAACTAAAAAGGCATATGTTTTGTTTAAGATTTTCAAGTTGTGCATTTATCTCAAAATCAAAAGTTGTATGTTCAAGTACATAGGTTATTTTCACATAAACAGCTACCCCTCCCCCTCTCCCTAGGCGGTCTTTTCTAAATAGTTGATAGTTGCGTATTGCAAACAAAGCAGTGCACATCAGAGAGCCACGTTTCAGACAACAACAAAATGTCAAAGTCGTTCTGCTCGACCAACAGTGCACAACGAGCGTACGTTTAAATGTCCTATTTTTATATTATTAAACATGACTAAAAGCACACAAATAATGAAAATACAATGAAACACAAAGAATGCCTTTATAACGAAAGTTGTAAAACTTAAATAAGATGCATATTTTTGCTCCATAAAAGTCACTGAAATAGCTTAGTAAGGTATTATTTAAAAAAAAATAAATAAAAAACAGCAATGACAAGTTAAGACAGTAGTACTAATTAGAGAAATACATCAATAATAGTTATAGCAAAAGCTACAATTATGCGTCTACAAGAAACAACCGATTTTAATCGACTGAATATTCGTTATTAAGAGCAAACATTAATAAGGTTTATTATTTTCCAAATTTATTTAATTACCACGTAAAAAAAATATATACATATATAGGTAGTACCAATATATGTAATACAACTAACCCGATGTACCTTCGAAAAAAAAACTATCTGCTTCTAAAGAAAATTTAGCAAATTAGACCAGAAATTACCTATGCACAATGATATAAAAACAAGAAACAATAGCAGTAATTAGTATCCCGTATAAGTTTATCAAATCCAGCCTTAACAATTTTAATCATATTTAAGATGTAAAAACAGACAATTTCAAAACATTTCATTCAACACACAATCTGTAATGCGGAAATACAAATAATATTTTATTAAAAATGTACTTACATTATTTTATTTTTATGTATTTGGAACGACTAACTACTATTAAATTCGAGTAGTTCGGACTCATTTGAGATCCTATGCGTTGTATCGCCACACTTCACATAAATGGTGTCATTTAGAACCCGCGAATTTTGATTTGTGAATTTACGTATTGCACAAGGCAAGCCGCCTTTTCGTTAAGTCTTCCTTGATCTGTATTCTCGTATTTTTAAGTAGTTTGCGATTTCTTAGTATCGCGACCCGTACAGTGTCAGAAACAAATCTAACTAAAACTATCTCCTGGGTTTTTTTGCACCAACTCTGTAGCATTTTTGTATATCACTATTTTTAATGTTTACCTTAAGTTTTTTGGCGCACAGGAAAATAACCTCGGTTGTTAGATTTTCATCATTATTTCGTGGAAGACCAAATATGCGCGAATTACGCATTGTTTGTTCCTGATTGTCAATCATTGTCCTTAATTGGATATTTTCACTTTCCAGGCTTTGAATACGTCCGACCAAGGATTGAAGCATGGTTTTTTGTGCGGTAGATTGTTCCTCGAATTTCTTTTCAAGCAATCGAGAGATCTTCTCATCAATATGAGCAAGGAATTTTTCGTTAAAAGTTTCAATAATAGTCTTCTTAATGACATCAAGATCAGTTTTTAACAGGCCCATTATGGCGGGAACTTAATACTGGAAATACACTCGGCAAATAATACCAATTATGTAGTACAATTTGAAGCTTGACTAAACAATTTTATTACTCTTTGGTAGCACAATATCTAATCTTCACTGCACTATAGAAAAACTTCATTTGCGAATTAAATAGACCACTTTAAAATAAGAACTTTGATGAGCAAACAAAAGCGTGACTTACACTACTCACGCGACATCTATCTTTTAATTGACGCTTTAACGGATGACACGTCTTCTACGGGGATGTCCTTTGGTATAATAGCGAAGACTTGACCTTTAGAGAGGACGGATTGTTCTGCTTCAGTAAGGATTTTAAAAGATAAATTTATAACTGTGTCATGTCGCGGTTTTATTGGTCTATGGCTGTCCAGCAGTCCTTTGCACTTTTTATGTTGCGTAATGGTAACTACTTGATGTATCCTTTCTGCTTGCGCATTGGTAATGTCATCGAGAGTTCTAAATATGTGATATTCAAGTATAAAAGCTAATTTTAAATGAATATTTAATAACTTACGAGCACTTATATTCAAATCACGTCGAGTAGCTCTTAGCCTTTCTCTTACCAATGCCATACTGGCTCGTTTGTAAATGTTCCTTGCACTTTTTGATGTTATGTGGTGTTTTATCTGTAGAGATTTTGGTACTACGTCTTCATCCCCGCGTCTAAGGAGAAAGGCTAGCTGGCAAAGTAGCTTCTTATTGTTGTTCCTGAGATCGACAAAAGTTTTGGCATCCTTCTTGATTTCCTCCTCATAGAGGTTAGCTAACATAGAACGGAAGCTTTCATGGCTATGGTCAATTAAGAAATCATGTTCCTAATTCCAATTTTATAACAACTTTTTTCATATTTCGTCAAGGTTTACATGCCTGCAAATTTTCGATACTTATTTCTGAATCACCCTGTATAATAAAAAGAAGTATTGTCTATCAGCATAAGCATTAAAAAAAGTGGCATCTTTTATTGCAAGCGATTTTGTTTCTGTTAATTTTAAATGTTCTTTTCATGTTATGTGTAATAGCCTTATGTTATTCTTTTAGGATCGCCAGTCACGTAGAGATTTTCCATGAATCGGAACATGAAAGAAAACTGGTAAAATGTCCAGAGTGTTCGTACCACTCTGCTGATAAGAGCAACCTTAAAAGGCATTCCATAAATCATAAGAAACCAGATGAAATTGTATGGCACCATTGTCCAGACTGTTCATATAAAACAAAATGGAAAGGAGATCTAAACCAACATACCATTGTTCATCTTAGAGAAACTGGTATTCAGGTGTTCCATTGTCCCCAGTGTAAATTTAAAACCCAGTCAGAGAATTGCCTAAAAAGCCATTTGTTGCAACATAAAAATCGAGCTGGATATGTATGGTACGAATATCAAGACTTATAAAAATCTTAAGCAACATCGCATTCTTCATTATTTTTCGTCGTTAGGCTTTTTGCTGCAAGAGCCAGAGAGTTTGTGACAAAAAACTGCCAGAGTTGTAATGGCTTCTGTTTTAATATGATGTAGTATTGAGGGTGTACCTGTTCACTATGGAAAATAAGAATCTGATTTATATAAAAATCTGTAACTTGTCTAACCTTGGAGAAATTGCTTTCAAACTGTGCATGAAAATAGTAGTTGGCATAAGGGTAAAAGCTGTTACATAGATTCGACAAATATTTCTCACACGGTTTTATTTTTAATATAATACATGGTTACTGGAAAAAAGGTTGTGAATTTTGCGTTTTCTTTTGCTTGTAGCTCTTGATGATTTTTTTAGCATGAAACTAATAGACTATATAGGATGCACATTACTTAAGATTTACCAGGGGAACAAGTATTCCTATTTTAGAAAAATAACAAAGAACACACTTTCGTAATATGTAGCCAATACCTGTTACATAGTAATATATTTACAGTGTATAAAATGTAGTTCTGGCAGTTTTATTATAATATATAGGAAATAAGTTAAAATACAAAAGTAAGGTTTCTCTTAAATTGTAACAATTTGCTAAGAATAGTAAAAAAATGCTGTCAAAAACTGCATATTATGTCATATTTCGATTGTACGGGAAATTCTAAATATATTTTATATTCCTTCCCCCAGGTCTACCTATCTTCGTTTCCGAAATATTGACATTTAAAAAATGACAGTTTTTCTTCATTCATATGCTACAGAATCCAAATGATGCAACCTTCAGCTAAACAATTTGTATGTCATTCGATAGCTTATAAAAAACTAAGATAGGAATATACAGTGGCGGCTCGTGATGAATTATATTGGGAGGTCGATAACAAATTTAAAAATAGGCATACTTAAATAAAAATAAATATCTCTTATCTTTAAATTGAGCTTTAAATTCTCTTGAAATTCAGGTCTACTCTTCGTTCTTTAGAATTGGAAAAATGCTGAATGACACGTTCGTTAAAATTGCACGCACATTCCTTTTATAAACGATTTCTCGATACTTAACATTACAAAAGCGGATAGTCTATCTTGGCCCAACTCCTGGATTTTTAGACAAAGCCGTTTCATCATGGCCACGTAGTGCCAGCTCGAATACCCCACAAAATTTTACACAATCTATAATTTTGTTTAAAATATAACGATTTTTGGACACATTTTCATTAAAATCTCTAAGGAATTTTCTATAAGCTGTGTCTAGCTGAGTGCAAATATCAACACTTCCGACCGTAGCATAGTTCACCGAACATTTCATATGATCTGCAGAAAACGCATTTTTTGTTTTTTCTTTTAAGTGTTTTAAGTCTTTAACAATGGTTTTGCACCATAATGAGTCCGACGAGTCCTTAGAAAATAACAAACAAACATAACAGTAAAATGAGTTAAAGACTTCACAACCACATATCCAGTTAGCTAAATCGTACATACTTTTGCGAAAGTTTCCGAAAAAAACCTCTTTATTTTTGTCTTTAGTAGTTTGCCGTATCCTAAGTTCTGGCAAATTGCAACCATTTACCTTGAATTGGGTTATTTTCTCAAAATTAAGTTCGTTAGCACTCTTTAGTTTAATTATTTGCACTACCGACATTTTATTTCATCTACATTCACAACTCAAAAATAGACCACCTTGAAATTGGTTATTTTTGTACAATTAAGTTCGTAAGCACTTTTTAGTTGTTTATTTTTTTTGCACTAGTCACTACCAAAATTTTATTTCCTGTATATTTCCAACTCACAAATGGATCATAAAAAAACATATATATTATAAAAAGCAGTATATAAATCAATTTTCATCGATTAAAAATGCCCGAAACAATATCGACCGCGCGACCTCTGAACAACAGAACTTCCGCATGCCGACGTGATGCCGCGACCGATCGATTATGAGAAGAGACCGGCTGATGACCCAAATCGCGATTTGATATTCCATTTGCTATCACGTTCGGCTGCCGCTCGGTAGCTGTGAAATCTTCGGGTACTTTCGTCAAGCTTTAAGGTAATCAGGGCAATTCGGACTGCCCAGCGTAGCTTAGTATGGCGAATTTTATTATGCCTAAGGAACGCAACGAGACCATTCGAACCGCCGCGCGCGGCTAATAGTGTATCGTATTTAACTTTTCCCAAGGTTCGCTTTTTATTACAATTATTAGGAGGGAAGGTCAAACGAATAATTTATTTTCTGAAATATTTTGGGGGGTCATTGACCAAATGACCCTATGGAAGAGCCGCCACTGTGTGACAACAATCTTCATTTAACACAAAAAAAATTAAATGTGTTAGCTATATTTTTTAAAATGCCTACATTATATTAAAGTTTAATATGCATACTAGTAATGAAATGAAGAAAATACCTTGGTTGCTACATTACCAGAATACATTTTTGATATGCCTTTGTTATACCATTTTCCGTAGTACGGATATCGTTTATCGAGTTCCAAAAGTGGTCGGTAGGGGACGTAACAGCAACTCAAAAATAGAAATGCCGATTTTCTCTTGAATTTTCTTAATTAAGGTTTGTCGAAAATATAAGCATTGTATTCTTCAGGCAATTATGCAACTTTTTGCTATTTATCAATTTTTAATTTTCAATAATATACTGGTGGGGAAGGTCAAGCTTTTTTTCTTTCAAACTTTTATATTTCTGTTTTGGGCGAACCTATTACATTGAACTTGGTGTCAGAAAAGTGCTTTTTTTGCTCTTTACGAAACTGTACCGTAAGGATTGTATTAGTGGTCACTGGATGGGTTTTTTTGGTAATTCTTTAAATAATACGAATTTTCTCAAAAAAAAAAACAAATAGTACGATATGACTTATTTGTCATAGTTTAATTTGAGTTTATAACTGACTGACTGTTTGGTTGTCGGCTCGTAAACTGGTACATTTACCCATATTCTACATCCGATTGTTACACATAGTACATTTTTTGGAAGGAAAGGGGGACAAGAATCACCCTACAAGGATGGGGGAAGGAATTTACGTCTGAGGAATGTCAGTCAGACGGGCCCTACAGTTTATCGAGGAGTCCGACCCTCGGCCATCCACTCCACCTGAGAGGGTATGTGATGGCGGGGAGTGTGAATTTACCCCCAAACTACTACGGGAACATCCGGTTCCCCCGGCCTGGTTCCCCTGAATGGCAGCGTGGACAGTGAAATTCATTTTACACTCTTCCCTGTTGGATTTTTAAACCACTAATATTAACTGCAGACTTGAAAAGTCATGCACCCACCTAGGATTCGAACCCAGGCCCTGCGACACCAACTCCGGTGTAAATCTAAAGCTTTACGCTCTCGGCCACCGGCTCGCCAGGTTTGGGGTTATAAAAGGTGTCGAATGATGAGGTAAAAGATCCAGGTCCGTATTTAAATTAGTCAAAGTAGCTTTATTGTCATACATTTTGCAATTGTTGACAAAGTCTTGTAAGTAATATAATTAAAATTAACTAAACTATGACTACATTAATAGTTATGTCATTAAACTAGAGTCATTTTCAATTTTAAATAAATAAAACAAAAAAATATAACCATTTCAATAGGTATTTCATTAAATTGCTTGTAAAAAACGTAACACATACAAAAACAGACACAGCAAATGTCAAAGTAATTACACTACTACAAATACAGAAAAAAGAGCTACATTAAATTATCAGAATAAAATTCATTTAAGATATAATATGACTTTTTCATTAGGAGATTTTTAGTTTTCTTTCTGAAAGCCTTTTCATTACCAAACCTCCTTATACTTAAGGGTAAGTAGTTAAACATTTTTTGCCACTATAGAAAAATGATTTTTTAATGTATTCATACTTAGGAATCGGCAAACATAGTGTATGAGAATGGCGCATGTTATAATGATTAGGCACAACAATTCATTATTATACTTTTTATGGACCAGACAGACAGATTCTAAAATAAATAAAAAGCATAAAATCAAAATTTAGTGCTCTCTTCTGTAACAAAAAGACCCTATTAAACAAATAGTTGGAACATGAGCCCCAAAAGCAAATGCCATATTGAAGGTGAGCCTCAACCACAGCAAAGTAAGAGTTACGAGCAACAGATGGATCTAAGTTGTTAGAGAGAATCCTCAGTGGATAACGACTAGAGGAAATTGTATTGCATAAATTGTTGATATGAGTTTCAAACTTCAACTCAACCCAAAAATTTTGCCGAGCTAGGCACTGCAATTGGGGCATCGTGCAGACATACATTCTCAATATTACATCTAAAATTAAGTATATTAGTCTTGGATACATTGAAAGATAAAAAGTTAGCATCACACCATAGTTTTATTTTAATCAAGTAGACATTTACATTATCTGCAAGACCCTCCAACCTTGTACCATGCCAAAGAATTGTGGTGCTGCCTGCAAAAATGGCGAATTTACCTGACATGTCAAGGCGAGGGAGGTAATTGACATAAATTAGAAACAGCAAAGGGCCAAGAACCGATCCCTGAGGGACGCCCGAGTTCAGGACCCGCTCGGCTGAGTTGTTCCCATTAAATGTAACTGACTGCACACGTCCCCCGAGATATGAAAGAAGCCAATTGTGCATGGTTCCCCTAAAACCGCTCTCTGTCAGTTTCCACAGCAGTATTTCGTGATCAACGCAATAAAAAGCTTTAGACAAATCACAAAACACTGCTGCAGCCAATTCTCCAGAATTTAAATTTATATAGAGATGTTCTAGGAAATCAAAGATAAAATCACTTGTTCCCCTTGACGCCTGAAACCCAAACTGTTGAAGACTTAAAATGCTATGTCTACTTAAAAAAGATATCATTCTCACCTTAACAAGTTTTTGCACCACCTTTGCCATTGTGGGTAGAAGTGCAATTGGCCTAAAGTTGGAAGCGTCCTCACAATGCCCACTCTTAAAAAGAGGGAGAACTAGGGCTTTTTTCAGGCAAGGTGAAAAAACTCCTAAGGAGGCCTTAATTGTCTCAGGCAATATTTCAAGCGCCACTGCAGGTAGGGCCTGGAAGATCCGCAAAGAAATCTGGTCCCAACCTGATGCATTCTTATTCTTCACCCCCTAAAAATGCTTTCTATATCCTCCACAGAAACGGGACAGTTTAATGGTGTTTCAATAAATTTTCCGGTAGCTGTTGTAATATTTTATAAAGTAATCATTGTCAGAAAAATATTTTCTAATATAATGTAGGGAGCTCATATTTTTTCTTGATATACTTAAACCTTTAGTATACCAAGTACGTCTTTTTTAATGCTTTATATTAATAAGAGGAAAAGACCTGTTAAACAAATCCTGGAGTAGAGAATGATAACTATGCAGAGGGTCCTCAGTATCTAAAAGAGTCCTCCAGTTAGCCCGACAACACTGACATCGGCAGAGGGTGATCTATATATCCCCAACACATAAATATTAAGTTTAGTGCAGAATACCATGGAGAATTCAAAAGATTTCTCCTCGATTAAATAAATAAACATCAATATTAACAAAGCTAAAAATATTTAGGAATTCACTATTAATTAATATTTAAATAATTAACAAGGTTGATGATGATCTCCCGAATCCGAAACGTCGGATGAAAAAACTAACCTCACCAATTTGTAGAGGAGAAAAGTGACAATGATGTGGTGAAAATTATTTTCATCTGTAATTTCAACTAAGCCTACAATTTTAGAAAAACTAAAAAAAACAAAAAATTACTGGTTTTTCTATCATTTTAAGCTTAGTTGAAATGACAGATGAAATCTTTTTAAGTATGTTTTATTTCATCATTCGATGCCTTTTATAACCTTCAATTAAATTATGACAAAAAAAGTCATATCAGACCTTTTGATTTTTTTGAGAAAATACGTATTTGAAGAATTACCAATAAACGCCATCTAATAGAACTAATAGAACCATTACGGTACAGTTGCGAGTGGGTGCTGGCTCATGTATATTGTATATCCTTAATACTACATCATTTTCAACAAAGATTAATATTAAGTTTTGCAACCTTTTCATTTCATCCTTCGATTTAATTTCTGTTGATGTTTCTCTGATGTTTGTCAAAAAGTCGTTAATTAAAGAGAGTAGGGTCATTCAAACTGAAAACTATAAATTTCTGAGAACTACTCTTGTGAAGAATAGTATATCTCCTTCACTTTCTCCAAATATTTATTGTTAGACAATATCATTTTAAGAGTGACATTGATTTTTTTATTGGAGGCATAAATATAATGTTATTAGATCTTCAGTCACCTATCGTTAATATATAAACTGTTTAAATAGTTGTGGTTAGATATCCAAGGTTAATAAACCCACAAGAATAATAACTAACTATAGTAGCACCTGCATTGATCATATTTTTATGAAGAATAAAGCACAATTTCCAAATAACGTAGTAATATTAACTAGTTCTATCTCTGATCATTGTGCATTATTATATAAAGTTGATTTAGTTTATAACTTGAGCAGTGTTTCAGATAATATAACTAGAAAAACTATGAAATGTATAAATTACCAAAAAACCAAAACACTTTTGTGAGGTGAGAATTGGCTGACAGTTATATCAAACCAAAATCCCAATATTGCTTCAGAAGTATTCTTAGATATACTTCATAAACATATCACTGCTTTAACAAGTACTAAAACTATATCTAACAAAAAACTATGCCTAAAACCGTGGCTTACATCTGGTCTCCTAACTTCTATTAGGATCCGGCTTGTACCTTGAATTCTAGCAATTATGTAAAACAAAAATATAAAAAGTAACGTAATCAATTAAGTAAACTTATTAAGAAAACAAAATCAGACTATTATAGAAATAAATTGAATAGTATAAATAATGACCCAAAAAAACCTTGGGAAATAATTAAACAGACTACCAACGATATTAAATCGAAAACTAATATTCCTATTTTGAAATGTTGTGACGGAAACAATAGTGAGTTAACTGACCAGGGAGCCATTGCAAATGAGCTTTGTAAATATTTTACTTCTATTAAATCTAAACTTGCTAGTAACATAAGTAAACCTGTAAAGCCACCTGATTTCCTAATGCATGAAAAAAAGTCACCAAAATCAACGTTCCTCTGTCAAATTATTATTATTATTATTATTATTATAGGTATCCAGCAGTAGACGGAAAAGTCCGATAAACTGCGCATTTATTTGGATAGTTTTTATCATTATTTTTCATATTTAAAGGTGCAGGCACAGTTTTTCAGACATCTTTCTAAAGGCCTTTCTTATAAGGTAGATAAGAGAATTGGCTTTTTTACTACTTTGAGCATCTGAAATTCACATTTTAGGTCTGATGTTATTGGGACTCCTAAATCCACCTGTTCGAAAGTTGTTGTCAGTGGTTCATCATTGAGAAAATATGTTACCTGAGGGTGGTTATAGCCAATATGCAACACTGCACATTTGTTGGAGTTGAGTTTTATTAGCCAATCTTTATTCCATATATCCAGTGTTGCCAGATCTTCATTTATTTCTTCATGGTGGTTCGTGGGATCACAAAAAATCATTGTATCGTCGGTGTATAGACTCAATATATCCTGGGATAGGTCCGAAACGTAAACGATGAACAGGGGTGGGCCCAGCACTGAGCTCTGTAGGACTTCACTGTCAACACTGTACTTTTTAGAGAGACATCCATCAATCCTGACCTCAAACTTTTTATTCGACAGATAATTCTCTATCCATCCAGCCTACCTCTGATTTCGTAATGCTCGAGTTTTATTAGCAGCCTCCTAGTTTGCACAGTATGAAATGCCTTTTCGAAGTCAACATAGGTGACATCTACTGGATAACCGTCGTCCATTGCCTTTGTCCAAGTTTCCAAGTTGTACAGGGTGTCCAAAATAAGAATGTATATCTCCTTATCTCGAGAACCATAACAGATAGAAGGCAAGTTCATGTACCAAAGTTTCTTAGCTTCTTTTGAATTTTTATTTTATTATATTCTTATTTATACAGGGTGTTGCGTTTGGCCTGGGCTGACATGCACTTTCTTATTTTAAATGGGACACCCTATATATTATTGCAGATTATGATAACGCGCTTAAAGACGAGTTCACCAATATATAACAGTATGGGCCTATAGTGCAACGTTTCGGATTTATTGACATTTTTCTTCAGTTTTCTACCTATTTTCAAATTAACAGAAGTAAAGTACTTTTATAAATTTTAAAATTTTTGTTAGAGCCTTAAAAAATTAAAACCTCGTTCTACTCACAGTCTTTTATTCGAGTTTTAAAACTTCAAAAAAGTTACAATGTTGCCATGCTTTGCGTATCGTAATTTTTTTTTTTAATTTAAATGCAACACCCTGTATATTACAATAAATTCGGATAGAGAATTGAAGTAAGATTTCAACGACCCATAATAATATGGGTCTCCGACTTATAGTTTTAGACTTATTGACGATCATCTTCAGCATGCAACTAATTTTTTTAAGACACAGAGTGCCATGGAAATAGAGTTTGAAAGGACGCCAAGGTAAACGTCGCAAGAAATGTTAACATAATTTCCTGCTAGTGCTATTGATATCTTTTAATATTATAAAAATGTATTCAAATCAAGAAAAGTTGATTCTTTACCAGTGCTATTTGGAAAATAATCGTAGTGCTGCTTTGGCTCTTAGGGCATACCAACGAAAATATCCCGAAAACCGAATCCCAGATCGAAGAATTTTTCAGAAAATTGAAAGAGATCTCTAGGGGCACAGCGTTTTAAAATACGATAAAAGAATAACACCAAGATCTGTTTTAACCGAAGAAGAACAACTAAATATTTCCTTGTATTTTGAAGAGAATTCCGAAAATTCTATTCGTGATGCAGAGCGCGATTCAGGCGTTGCTAAATCTACTATTCGTTTTTCGCTTAAACTTAATAAGTACAGGCCATGGAAGTTTGCGAAATTACATCATTTAGAGCCAAATGACTCCGTTACTAGATTAGAATATAGCAATTTAATTATGGATCGTCAATTCCAGGAATCTATATTAAATAAAATATGTTGGACAGATGAAGCAACCTTTAGTACCTGTGGAGTTTTCAACAGAAAAAATAGCCATTTCTGGGCACAAAAGAACCCGAAAAAATTTAAAACTATACAACATCAAGGACGACGAAGCATTAACGTGTGGTGCGGAATCTACAGAGGTACAATTATAGGCCCCGTATTTATTGATCAGCATTTAACTAGCCCTAGATATTTACAGTTACTTAGAGACACAATTAAGCCCTTGCTAGACATACGAGGAAATACCAACGAAATAATATATCAAATGGACGGCGCTCCATGCCATAACACGCTAGATGTAAAGAACTTTCTTTCCAACAATTTTATGGAATGGATAGGTCCAAATGGGGATATTCTGTGGCCTCCTAGAAGCCCAGACTTATCTCCATTGGACTATTTCTTATGGGGAACATTAAAGGATAAGGTTTACCAAAACCGCTGCGAAAATATTGAGGATTTAAGAAACAAAATTATTATGGAAGTTGCGTATTTAAATGAAAGTGGAGCAGTTCGAAAAGCGACCAATAGATTAGAAATGATTCTTACAACTTGCATTGCCGAAAACGGTGGACTCATTGGGCATTTAATAAAATAATTTTTTGTATAAGTTTTTTGTAGAATTTTTTCCAAATAAATTTAGTTATTATATAAATAAAAACAATTAAGCAATCTAATATATAAAGCATAAAATCTGTAAATCTAATTAAAGCGTTTTCAAATTATAATTTGTTTTTATTAATATTATTTCTTTACCATCCAATAACGCTGTTTTTTATTTAGAAATACACAAAAATATGGAAAATTATAAAATAATTAACAAGTATCACATTTTTTTTATACCGGCTGAAATACAGGCGATACGCTTACAAAGTATGTTTTGAATTAAATAACTATCTAAAAAAAGCAAAATATACACGGTTTAGATTTTATTGAATAACTGAGTTTCTTGTTATTTTTTTGTTGTTTTTCCAATATCTTAATATTTAAGCAAAAAATAGGTGAACATTAATTAAATTTAAAAAATTAGCCCCCGTATTCGCTAAAAAGGTTAAACCAGATCTAGTTACCATGACATTTAAAACTGTTAGTTCGCCAGTTGCGTTTTGTATATGTCACTGTCATTTGGTAATTGTGACTACAATAATTTATTTGCTCTATCGTTGCATTTGTCATTTTAAACCTATAACTGTTAAGTTAGACATGGTCTAAATTTAAACCTCTTTAGTGAATACGGTTCTAAGGGTTTTATAATTAACGACACTTTTATATTAAGATAATAATCAGGGGTAAATAAAGGTTATCGGTACCTAAGTAATAACTCTTAATGCATACATTATAATACACCCACGAATTTTTTGAAATTAAACAAATTGAAAACTTTGTCTTAAACAAATTAGTTGCATGCTGAAGATGATCGTCAATAAGTCTAAAACTATAAGTCAGAGACCCATATTATTATTGGTCGTTGAAATCTTACTTCAATTCTCTATCCGAATTTATTGTAATGTACAGGGTGTTGCATTTAAATTTTTAAAAAAAAATTACGATACGCGAAGCATGGCAACATTGTAACTTTTATGAAGTTTTAAAACTCAAGTATAAGACTGTGAGTTGAACGAGGTTTTAATTTTTTAAGGCTTTAACAAAAATTTAAAAAATTATAAAAGTACTTTAGTTCTGTTAATTTGAAAATAGGTAGAAAACTGAAGAAAAATGTCAATAAATCCGAAACGTTGCACTATAGGCCCATACTGTTATATATTGGTGAACTCGTCTTTAAGCGCGTTATCATAATCTGCAATAATATATAGAGTGTCCCATTTAAAATAAGAAAGTACATCTCAGCCCAGACCAAACGCGACACCCTGTATAAATAAGAATATAATAAATTAAAAATTCAAACGATGCTAAGAAACTTTTGTATATGAACTTGCCTTCTATCTGTTATGGTTCTCAAGATAAGGAGATATACATTCTTATTTTGGACACCCTGTACATGAGATTGCTACTCACCGATCTGTGCGGTAGAAACCCATGTTGGTTGTAAAGTTTGAGTGGTTCCTAATTAGGAAAGCTGTCAATTCCTGCGCTATGATTCTTTCCAAATACTTGCCTGGTATTGATGTCAAACTTATTCGTCTATAGTTAGCAGCTGAGAGTTGGTCTCCTTTTTGTAGATAGGTATTACTACAGCACATTTCCGTTTTGAAGGAAGATAGCCTGACTCAAAAGACTCACCCATGAAATCTGCAAAAAGAGCACTTATCGTAACTGTGCAGTTTTTTAGAAGGATTGGCGAGACCTGGTCGGGGCCTGGACTTGAGTGAATGTTTTGCTTTTCTAATGCAAACTTTTTCAATAGATAGCTCAGACCTAGTTTCTTCTAAAAGTAAGGCATATTTACGAGGCTCTCTTTTGTATAAGTTTGATGGAACTGTTGCACAAAAATGTCAGCCACCTGGCCTGGCTCTGATATTACACAACCATTGTTGTCCTTCAGTGTAAACGACTGCAACTTGGAATTGAGGGTATTGTTCACAAACTGGTAGAATTGTCTAGGTCTCTTATCGACCATGCCATTCTCAATAGTTTTTCTCGCTTCTCTCAGTGACATGGTTATATATTTTTTGCTCTTTGATAAGCTGTTCAATAATCTGGGTTTCTGGAATTCCGATATTTATGCCACAGGTGGTTGATGCATTTATTGTGCCGGCTTGTAATACATGGTTTCCCAAAAACCTGTTTTGGTTTTTCCAATGGTATGTATCTATCTATTATATACTATATTATTATTATATACTATTTCATACCGAGTTTTCCAATAGTTTCACCTTTCTGGTTTGGTAGCAATGTTTGGGACTAAGTTTAATTGCAAATGGGCTACTACAGTTATATGATCACTGAGAGCGATTGGGTTATGTCCCGTGACAGATGTGATAAGCCTTTCATCTGACACTAACAGCAAGTCAAATAATGATGGTATGTTATTGCCACGATACCTTGTTGGAAAAATAATTAATGGATAAAGATTGCTATCCTGATATGACATGAGGAACCGTTCGGACATAGGGCATGGTCTCTGAACTTGCGAGCCAGCCCAATTAATTAATATTAGGGTAATTAAAATCTCCGAAAAGAAGGACATTTTGATGAGATTCAGACAGACCACACATGACATCACGCAAGCTCTGATTGTCAAAATGGTTGCATGATGGTGGACGATAAATACAAGCCGGTAATATTTCTGTTGATTTTATTTTCAGATTAATGAAAATTGAGTCGATAATGCTATTTCTGAGCTCATCAGCATTTTATTTAATAGTTTCTGCTTTAAAATTATGATTTGTTTCATTAACATAAATACACACACATCAGGAAATGATTCAGTCAGTAAACACATTTAAAAAAGACTTGCAGGCAAACAAATTTTTTATCTGTTTTCATTAAAAAATCTAACTAGGTCGTTGATCACACCTCTTTGGAATATTGTGAATCAGATTTTTGATACTGGTATGTTTCCAAACAACTTTAAGAAGGCTGTAATCATTCCTGTACATAAGGGTGATTGATGTTCTGAACATCTACAGACCTATTGCTCTCACAAATCCTATTTTCCCGTTTTTTCATAATTTCTTATCGGATCACAGTATCGATTTAGGGAGAATATTGGCTAAATATCAATTACAAAGCCCCTGACCATTTTATTTGACCTCTGGAAGGCGTTCGACACTGTGGAGCACTTTATCTTCTTTCTTTCTTTCTCTATTTCTCCAGTTTTCCCGGTTCTGAGCAACTTGATACCAGTTGAGACCTCCTGTTCTCTTAATGTCATCGTACCAGCGTTGTTGGGGTCTGCCAGTGCTTCTTTTTTCTCCCCAAGGTCTCCATCTGGTAACTTTTCCGCTCCAGTTAGTGTTGTTTCTGGCCACATGTCCTGCCCAGTTCCATTTTAGAGAGCAGATTCGTTTTGTTATGTCCTGGACTTTGGTCCTGCTTCTTATCCACTCATTCGTTTTACGGTCTTTAAGGGATGTATCTAACATTTTTCTTTCGATTGCTCTCTGGTGAACTTGTAGTTTGTTGAGAATTTTCTTGGTAGGAACCCATGTCTCGCAGCCGTATGTCGTTGGAAGGATACATTCATTATAGACTCTGCACTTCAGTTTTAAAGGTAGTCTTGACTGAATGATGTGTTTTAGTCTGCCAAAAGCCGCCCATCCCAGACGTATTCTTCTAGTGACTTCCAGTTTTGGGTTAATTTTTCCGATTGTGACTTCTTGCCCCAGATATACGTATGAATCTACCTTTTCCACTTCTTGTCCTTGTAGGGATATTGTATTATTAATTGTTTGCACGTTCGTCATAAATTTTGTTTTTGAGGTGTTCATTTCTAAACCGACATATTGTACCCCTTGTTGTAACTCCTGGAGCATTTCTTTCAATTCCGTTTCATCTTCGGCAAAAAGGGCGATATCGTTGGCAAATCTGAGGTTGTTGAGTCTTTCTCCAGATATGTTAAGTCCCCTGTTTTCCCAGTGCAGATTCTTGAAGACGTCCTCCAATACCAAGGTAAATAGTTTGGGTGAGATTATGTCGCCTTGTCTAACTCCTCTATTTATTTTCACCTCATTGGTATCTTCGTGGAGCCTTATCTTCAATTTGGATCGGTCGTTGACTTCGTGTAGTATGTTGATATATCTGTGATCTATTCTTGCGTTTTTCATAGCTCTTTCAATTGCCCAGAATTCTACTGTATCGAAAGCTTTTCGAAAGTCGACAAAAGCCATCCAGACTGTGATATTGTATTCTGTCGCCTTTTCTATGAGTATTCTGACTGTGTGAAGATGTTCAATTGTGCTATAGTTCTTCCGAAAGCCCGCTTGTTCTTTAGGTTGGTAGGTTTCGAACTTCATGTCAAGTCGATTAGTTATTATTCTCATGAATAGTTTGTATATTTGAGATAAAAGACTTATTGGTCTATAATTCTCTAAATTGCTAGGATCTCCTTTCTTGTATATTAGTACTACTATAGCGGTCTCCCAATCGGTCGGTATCGTTCCTTGGATGAGGCATTTATTAAAGAGTTTTTTGAGTTCTTTCATAAGCGGCGGTCCTCCCTCCTTCAGCATTTCCGGTAGGATGTCGTCTTGTCCTGCGGCTTTTCCGTTTTTTATTTGTTTCATGGCTTTTTCAATTTCCTCGATTTCGATGTCTGGCAGCTCTTCTGAGCCAATGTTAAGTATTCTTCGCTTATCTTCCTTTGGTAATCTCAAGGTTTCTTCGTCGGCTTTTGATTCATACAGATCCGTATAAAAGTTTTCCGTGACTTTCAGTATTTGTTGTCTATCTTCTGCCATGTTGCCATCTTTGTTTATCAGCTTGTTGATCTCTTTTTTGTGTGCATTCTCCTTCTTAAATATTTTTATGCCTCTGTTTTGCTCTATAAGTTTCTCAATTTGTTCTTCCTGATGTTCTCTAATGTCTTGTTTCGCCATTCTCCTTACAGTTTTGTTGACTTCTGCGTATTCGACCGTGTCTCTCTTGTTCGATTTTATGAGATCTCTTCGTTTTTCCAGTAACTGTTTTGTTTTTTCTGTCAACTTATATTTTCTTTTTGCTCTTAGTGTCATGTTATTTTTAGCTGTTTCTTTTATTATTAGTGTTATTCTAGTGTTCGCTTCGTTGATATTTTCTTCGATTTGTGGTGATGTATTTCTCAGTTGTTCTGTTAGTTGCTGCATATATTCTTCTTTGCGTTCTTTCAGTGTGCTCGCGTCTAAAGGCTTAAGTTTGTTGCTGAATTTCTTGGCTCTTTCTAGTTTTCCATTTATAAGGATTTTGCACCTTATAAGTCTGTGGTCACTACCGGTTGTGAAGGAATTGAGGACATCGACATCTTGAATAATGTGTTTGTCGTGTGAAAGTACATAGTCTATCTCGTTCTTAGTTCTTCCATTTGGGCTTGTCCAGGTCCACTTTTTGTTAATTCTTTTTTTAAAGAAGGTGTTCGTTACGTAAAGTTGCTCTTTTTCCAGAAAGTTGGCTAGCATCTCGCCTCTTTCGTTCCTCGTGCCGAGCACAAATGGGCCGACGTATTTTGATTCGTTCACTGTGCTTCCTATTTTTGCGTTGAAATTTCCAATGACCAATGTGTGTTTCGTTTTGTTTTCTGAAAGGCATCTCGATATTTCTTCGTACAGCGCTTCAACTTTATCATCATCGTGGCTGCTCGTTGGGGCATAGATTTGGACGATTTTTATAGTTATGTTGGAATTTATTCTCAAGGTGATGTAGATAACTCTTTCTGAAATGGCTTTCAAAGTTTTAAACCTTATACTACTTCGTAAGTTAGACAATATTGGAATAAGAGTCAAGGTGTTAGACCTTTTCAAGTCACATCTAAGTAATAGATTTCAGAAAGTTAAATTAAATTAAAATATAGTGCATATAGTAAGGTGGGGTATGGTGTTCCGTAGGAGACAGTAGTGACGCCCTATTTTGTTCTCAATTTATGTTAACAATTTGTCAAATGTAATACCATCATAACTGTTTTCTTTGCGGACGATACGGTTCTGCTGTGCAAGGGAACTGTAATAATAACAACCACAACCTTTGGAAAATAGGCTTTAATAAGCAAGAATTAACGTGACATTAAAAACATAAAGTGACATTGACTAAGACATACAGATAAGGTAACTTAAGGTATTTATAGAAGGTATAAATAAGGTATAACATTCTCCCCACGTTTACCTTTGGACATAGTCATCCAGGTATTTGGGAGGTTTTCTAATTTTAGTACATGGCTGTTCTTGCACTGTTATTGTCGGACTTGACGAATTTCTTCTCTCTGAACATAAAGTTTCATCTGTGTGTTGATTTTCTTCATGACCTGAAGTTTGCGTTTCTTCTAATTCTGGTGAGTTATTTAGAGGGATTTTATCTTCTAGAATATGTTGACATTCTAAAAGAGACTACTCTTCTGGCGGCGCCAGATGTTTTAGCGAAACAGTTGACTCTCGGCCATCTGCATGACGAACAAGTGCATATTCTGGATTCGCCTCCTATTCGCCGATTATGTCTACTTCTTCAACTAATGAGTCATATTTTGAGCTTCGTACATGCTTCTTCATAAAAACTTTTCCTGATTCTGTGAGCCAAGAAGGTAAAGCTGTGTCATTAGTAGATTTCCTAGCATGATTAAACATTCTTTCATGTGGAGTACAGTTAGTAGCAGTGCAAAGAAGAGATCTAATTGAATGAAGAGCATCATCTAATACTTCTTCCCATTGCTAAATGTTAAAATTTCTTGATCGCAAGGCTAAAGTAACAGTTTTCCAAATAATTCCATTATAACGTTCGGTTTGACCATTTCCTTGAGGATTATATGACGTTGATCTGCTAGTTGCTATACTTTTGGAATGTAGATATGATTTTAGTTTGCTTGACATAAATGATGACCCTTGGTCTGAATGAATGTAGCCAGGCATTCCAAATAGACAAAAAAAGTTTACAAGACATTTTATTACAGTGTTCGACATCATATCTGGGCATTGGTAAGCAAATGGAAAACGGGAATATTCATCAATAATAGTAAGAATATACTTAGTTCTCGATGTAGAAGGAAATGGGCCCTTAAAATTCATAGTTATTCTTTCAAAAGGTGAAGTAGCATTGATAATAGTCCCAGTATTTTTGATAAACTGAGGTTTGAGTTCTGCACAAATAGGACAAGATGCCGTCATGGTCCGTACGTCTTTAACTGAATAGGGCATGTTTCGGGATCTCACCCAGTGAATCATTCTTGTGATCCCAGGATGACATAAAGCTTGATGCAAATCGAATAAAGTTTTATTTCTGTTAGAACCTCAAACCCGAGTAAAAGTATCTGCTACAACGTTGCCAGTTCCAGGCCTATATATTATGTCATAACTGTAACAGGAGAGTTCAAGACGCCATCTGAGGATCTTCTCGTTTTTAATTTTGCTGCTATGTCGTGTATTAAACATAAGTGATACAGATTTTTGACCTGTGATCAGGTGAAAATGACGACAAAATGACGTCACTTCTTCAGTGCTTCGACAATGGAGTGTGCTTCTTTTTCTACTGATGAATGACTTCGTTCACTTTTATTTAAAGTTCTGGAGAAAAATGCTATAGGTCGACCTGCTTGACTTAACGAAGCTCCAATAAAGTGATCCGAAGCATCAGTCTCAACAACTAATGGAATTCTGTTTTCTACCGAAGAAATAGCGGACTTAGCAATATCTGATTTTAGCTCTTCTAAATCTTTTGCTACTGGACTAGGCAACGGAAACGTCTTGCAGGAAACTAGTCCGCGATCTTTTCGAAAAAGCGAGGAATCCATTTTGAATAGTGTGCAAACATCCCAATAGCTCTTTTTAATGATTGAGAATTTATCGGCAGTGGGAGTTTCATCAAAGGTTCAAGTCTGGTTGGATCAGGTTTTAGAGTTTTGTTTTCTATTAGATAACCAAGAAGTTTTATTGATTTTAAAGAGTATGCGCTTTTATTTTTATTAATAGTAAAGTTATATTTGTTTATAACAGACAGAAATTGTTGAAGATTTTCGTCATGCTCTCTTTGGTTTTCTCCACAAATCGTTATATCTGGCAGCTTGCTAGGTAAAAATTAAAAGGTAGATGGAACCACTAATCATAAAATAATAATGACGCGCCTTCAGATTTTGGCACGTCGTTTCAAGTCGCCCTGGTTGAATATGTATATGTATTTCTATGAGATTTTGACTGTACATATTTCAGTTTAAGGATATATTAATGTTGTGAAATATACAGGTAGAGATAACAAGATGGGATCATTGCTTTTTATGCAAATAATTGAAAAACCTAATTCGATATTCTGGATCAAAAAAACATAAAATTATAGGGTTAAATATATTGAAAATTTAAAGATATCAGTCATAGAAAACAGATCAGGTTTGAACATTTCCTTGGCAGCCACCACCGTGAGGGGCATAGCGAACTTTGAATTTTATGGTATAGAATTTCAACATACCAAATTTTCTCCAAAAAGTGTGCAAAACTTCAAAATAAGTGTCCAAAACTGATGCAGATTTTTGACACCCCATAACTGTCTCTAGCAGAGTGTGTGCCTACGTTTAAAATAGGTGTGCAAAATTGGACAAAATTAGCCGAACCGAGAAAAAGATTCAATTTCGTGACAGACGGGGAAGTGCTGGGGATACAAATTTTGGAATGCCTATAACCTTCTTCAGGAAAGTGTGCAAAATGCGAAAATAGGTGTTGAAAATTACGTTAAACGAGTAGCACAACAGTGTTTCAATTTCGTGACTGACGGGGGGAAAATACAAATTTTCGATGCCCCATAACTTTCTCTAGGAGAGTTTGCAAAATTTAAAAATATGTGTGCAAAATTGTTTAAAATTAGGTGAAACGATTAGCGTAAAAATATTTCAATTTCGTGACAGATGGGTGGATACGCAACTTTCTCTAGGAGAGTGTGCAAAATATAAAAATAGGTATGCAAAATTGTGCAAAATTAGGTGAGAGGAGTAGTAAACAGTTTCAATTTTGTGACTGGGGGGGGGGGAATACAAATTTTCGACGCCTCATAACTTTATCTAGGAAAGTGTGCAAATTTTAAAAATAAGTGTGCTAAATTGTTCAAAATTAGGTGAAAGGAGTAGCACAACAGTTTTTGAATTTTGTGACTGACGTGGGGAAAATACAAATTTTCGACGCCACAAATTTTAAAAAGTAGTTGTGCAAAATTAGGTGAATAAACTAGCATAGAAGTTTTTCAATTTCGTGACAAACGGGGGGAAAATGCAAATTTTTGACCCGCCTCAACTTTCTCTAGGAGGCTGTGCAAAATTTGAAAATTAATGTGCAAAATTAGATGAGACAATTGATATAAAAATATTTAGATATTTTGAAAAACGGGGGGAACGGTTAAGTTCGCCCCCCCGTTAAAAAAATGCTGTAGTTTCTCTTGGGTGAGTGTGCAAAATTGTGCAAAATGATAGTGTATCTATTTTTGAAATTGGTTTGATTCGGGGGGAAACTTGACCGACCCTGTTTTTTTCAATTGTCTAGTTGTATGTAATAAACATATAATAAGGTTCTCCTTAACCATTATTTTCCATAATTTATCAACCATAGAAACATGACTAGATTAAATACAAATCGAAATTTAACTTTACCAATCAGTCTAATGCTACGCAAAGATCTATTTCTTATGTAGCTCCAAAAATACTAAATATCGTACTTAGGGCTTAGGAACCAAAAATTTCAAAGCAGAAAAAAATAATTATTCAAATGGATTAAAAACAATACTATTAGAATAAAGCACATAATTCAATTTTTATAGATTATTTTAGTATTATTATGATTAGTATACTACGATGAATTATTTTAACTTAATAATTAGGATGTAAGGTTAAGATTTTTTTTGCTATCATATGTACACACAGTCTACATTTTACTTTATAGTGTTTCTCTTTATGTTTATGTATTATAAAACAATATTGTTGTATAAATTATTAAATGTTAATAATAATGTTTAATAGCCTTATGTTATTTTTTAGGATCATCAACACCTAAATGTTTTACAAGAATCGGAAAATGAAGTAAAATTGCATAAATGTCCAGAGTGTTCGTTCCAGTTAATTCATAAGCGTAAACTTAAAAGTCATTCGATCATTCATAAAAAGCCAGATGAAATTGTGTGGCGCCATTGTCCAGACTGTTCATATAAAACAAAAAGGAAAGGTGATCTAAAGCAACATGCCAATGTTCATCTTAGGGAAAACGACTTTTAGAAGTTCTGCTGTCACAAGTGACCATATAAAACCAACTCAAAAGATAAAATTGTATGGCACTAGTGTCCAAACCTTTCATATAAAACAGCTCACAAACGTAATTTGATTCGACATGCATTAAAACATAAGTCTGCTGAGGAAATCGAGTGGTTTCGTTTCGATATGTGATTTTAAAACAGCACAAGGATGGGTTAAGGACATATCATTTGTCACATAACAAAGATAAAATAGACAATCTTAAGAAAAGTGAGGTTTATCAACCTGATTGTAGCAATTGCAGTTCTTCTTACATTGGTAAAACAGGTAGGAGCTTCAAACTGAGAATCCAAGAACATCTCAACGCTCAAAAATCTCCAAATGATAATAAATCAGCATTTGGCGTTCACCTTAAACAAACAAAACATTCTTTCGACATTGAAAATAATTTTAAGATGTTACATAATATCTCCAGGAGTAAAAAACAGGATGCTCTTGAGAGCTTGGAAACTGCGAAGATTTCAATAAACCAAAATTATACTACACTAAATGAACCCATCGGTAGACAATTTGTTGAGGCGGCCCATATAATAAAATTGTTTAAATAATAAATAGTAAGCAATTCCCATATTATATTCTTGTCTTAAACCAAAAGAATGTTTATTTTTATATGCCTGTTTTTATATACTCGACTTGTGAATAGGTTTTAAACGTTGGGCTTTTATGTGTTGATGTAATGTTTATCCAGTGTTAGCGTGATGTAAGTGATTTATTTTATATTATTTTATTCCTAACTTTGATGACTGATATTTACATGCTCTTGAAAATGGTTGTTAAACCGAAACACGTCGAGCCAAAATAAATACATTTTTGTGAAGATTTGGTCTTATTATTTTTTTAATCATTAAGGACATATGAGTTGTTGCTTAAGAAGTCCGTTGAGCTTAAGTGGTTCATGTGTCACGAATGCTCGTATAAATCGAACCAAAAAAGTATCTAAAACGTCACATAAAACGATATAAGATTCGTGATAAGGATAAAAAGGCATTTAGTTCAGGTACTTGCACTAAGTTCTGAAAGATATTTGGCACATTGTGCACAGTTATATGATATTTTTAAAATAGTTTGAAAAGGGACGCCAAAACGGAGATTTGAAGCTGCCTTGGGAAAAAAATAAAAAGAACATTTACTTTTTTACAACTCGAATTTTTAATCTTTAAACAATTTGCAAGAACAATTAAGCGACTAAAAATTACCTACTGAAGAAAACGAGATTCAGTCCATCTAATATTGATTCCATATTATCAATTAAGACATTAATTATTATCCTTACTATTAATGATTGGTGTAGAAATTTACAATATTAAAAATCGGTAATTCCCTTTACCCGGAACTTCTCCCGTTATGAATCTTTCCTTTTATTAGGAATAGCGAAGTGTGACCCAATTTAGTTCAATCCATAGTCATTTAGTAACACATAAATACAGTCTTTTTAAAGTTTGCATTGGGCGTCATTTTGTTCCACCATATTGGCTATGTATTGTCACCCCCCCCCCCTCCCTCTAACATCTTTATTTTTAAAGTTAGAAAGCTCATTTTTTTACTGAGTTGAAGGGAATCGTCTGAATTTTTTATTGACAATATTAATATGATACAAGGTATTTCACAAAGACGCACCGAAATCAAACTTTTTTAACATATATTTTAAATGTATATTATCGAAAATTTAGATTCTACTCGTAAAACTAATAATTTTGTGTATTTAACATTTTCCCGTATCTTCAACTGTTTTCGAGATATTGACAGTTGAAAAATGAACATTGAGATTTCGAAGTGCTGTCAAATTTGAAAGGATCAAATTAAAGTAAAACGGTGTGCACTTTCTTGTCTTAGTTTTTGAAACTCTATTTAATGACACTAATGCCCGATCAAACGAAAAATATCAATTTTTGACCGTTCCATAAAAAATCTTTAATTTCACAATAACCTTGAAACTAGTATCACTGGCTTTTTACCAACCAACCTTGTCTAATAATTGCAACAGCAAAATAGTTAAAGATGATTAAAAACGTAGGGAATCGTCTGAATTTTTTTATCGAAAATATAAAAAGCGCAACTTTTTTTTTGAGGAACACCCTGTATATTATCGAATATTTAGATTTTTCTTGTAAAACTAAAAATTTTTTGTATTGTAAAATAAAACCTAATTTCGTATATTTTTGCCGGATTCTAAATTATTGTACCATACATCATGTAACATATCGCATACCTAAATCCAAATATGTAACCTATAATATATTTTGTCTAAGTTGACCATGATGTTAAATAAACAGATGTGTGGTGGAAGGAAACCCAAAAGATAAAATCAAACTGGAAAACCACAGAGTGTACAGTATTCCGTGCCAGGACTGTGAAAAGTTGTACGTAGGGCAAACTAACAGGCGAATATCAGCAAGAGTGGAAGAGCATAAACTCAGCATCAGAAATAAACAAACAACCTCAGCTTTATTCCTACATCATCAGGAAACCGGCCATAAAATAAATTTCGATGGGTGTAGGGAGATTGCCAATATAGAACATTATAAGACCAGAATAATCCGAGAAGCCATGGAAATTGAAAAGCAAGGTGATTTGAATAAAAGGGACAAATCATTAAAACTACCAACAGTATGGAAGACAATAATCGACAAATCTAAAATCGCAAAAACTCAAGCGCAATTAGCGCAACAACAGCACCATCCGGAAAACATAAATACCGACCAACGCCTGCGCAGATATAACTTTCGGCCCCGAGTGGGGGTATAAAAGGAAGCGTCGCAGTCCCCAACACTTCAGTCTCTATTCGAACGCGAGAAAGAAAGCTTCGAAAATGCCAAATGTGGTTTTGGCGAAACGTCAGCAAAACTGTTCTTTTCAGAACGACAGTAGTGAACGGATGTACACCCGGAATGAAAACACATTATATACATATATAGTAGGCTTTGACATTATTCAATCAAACTTGCTAATGTGAACAAAAGAATGTTTTATTTAGAGAATGTAAAACGTAAAATTTACTAACTTTATTATACATGGTTATAATGCCAAACTTGCCGTACGGGAACGCCGAAGACTTTATGAAAGACTTTATAGTTGAGGCATTTAAATATAGCAAGCCGTGTCAAGATAAAACATTTTAGAGTGTTTATTAGAAAGTTTCACATGAATCGTCTTTCAAACGGACGAAGAGAACAATTCATAAATAAACTCCTTAATAATTAGTTTTCTAATTTTAGAAAATCCCAACACCTCTTTTCTAAATACTGTTGAGATTCTAGGGAAAACATACTATAAGATACAGAAAACTTTGTCAAAATATAATTTTCATCCCTATAAAATTTTACCTGTTCAAGCCTTGATCGCGCGATTACGCTTTTGTCAAGAAATGATGCAACGCTTAACACAACAAGATCAATTCTTTAACAAAATTGTCTGGACAGACAAAGCCGCTTTTTCCACCTCCGGAACATTTAATACGAAGAATGTGCTGGTCACTCTGGTCGACAATCTGTGCACGTATGGTGAGGGATTCATAACAATGGAGTTTTAGGGCCAATATTTTATAGCGAAAATATGAACGGGCATAATTATTTAGAGCTAATCAGACCAGCAATTAAAATTTGGCTCAACGTGATTGTGATATATTTTGGCAACAAGATGGCGCTCCAGTCCACAATATTGCTGACGTAACCGCATTTTTAAACAAAAATTTTCCGTTTTGGGTAGGTAGATTTGGCCAGATGAGGTGGCCACCAAATAGCCCAGATTTGACCGTAATGGATGCTTTTCCATGGGCCTTTTTAAAAGGAAAGTTGCGAGAAGAAAGACAGCGGGCGTCAATATTATAAGAGAAATAATAACCCAAGAAATTAAAATACTAAATCATCGCAATCGGAGAACTATTTTGGAAGCTATAGAAAGGCAGAAGAGAATTTATAGGAAATGCATTGAGCAAAATGGGGGGTATGTGGAAGATAAAATTCAATAATCTTGTTTTTATTAAATATTGTCGTGGGCAGCGTAAAAGTTACTGTTATTGTCATCTTCATGTTGCTCATTTATTTTCCGGATTTCATTTTTGTTTTATTTAAAATTGGCCAAACTAAATATAATATAATTATTAATAGGGATGAGATGTATCTATAATTTTTAAAAATAAACTTTTAACGACTATATCCGAGTATCAGTATTTTCATAACTCCGCAATGCGAGGTTTGATTTCTCCGTTTTCAATTTCAGTTATTTGTAAAACATACAAAATCCTGACAACTCTACTACATTAATTTTTTTTGTATCTCTGTAAACAAGCAAGGTAACATGGTCTAAAATTACTTATAATAAGCTACTACCTGCCCAGAGCAACAATAGCTTGAAAAGTTAAGATAGAAAAGTGTGCGTCATTTTTGATCATCTTTAACTATTTTGTTGTTGAAATTATTAGACAAGGTTGGTTGGTAAAAAGCCAGTGGTACTGGTTTCAAGATTATTGTGAAATTAAAGCTTTTTCTGGAACTGTCAAAAATTGATATTCTCCGTTTGATCGGGGATTAGTGTCATTAAATAGAGTTTCAAAAACTAAGATAAGAAAGTGCACACCGTTTTACTCTAATTTGATCCTTTCAAATTTGACAGCACTTTTCAAGTTCCATTAGCTCGAAAACAGTTAAAGATACGCAAAAATTTTAGATACACAAAATTATTAGTTTTATGACTAGAATCTACATTTTCGATAATATACAGGGTGTTCCATTTAAAAAAGTATAAGTTTGATTTGGTGCGTCTTTGTGAATCACCCTGTATCATATTTATATTGTCAATAAAAAAACTAGACGATTCTCTACAATTCAGTAAAAAAATAAGCTTTCTATCTTTAAAAATAAAGATGTTAGAGGGGGTGACATTTATAACAATAATCCTGAACCAATATCTTACCAGTTTCTACCTATGCCACACATGATTTTTGAATATAATGTAAAATAAATTAAATAAGCAATCTTTTATTCCGATTTTTTGACAATTTCATTAGACCGCATTTTATTCTGTCATGTTGAATTCATACTAAATTTGTATTAGTTTACTAATGTATCATATCTATTTCTTGGGCAAACATTAAAGTCCATTGAACACTAGTTTTTTTTTTACTTTATCTTAAACAGTATATCGCTGCCTATTTTATTCCTCCATTTTGAATTCGTACTACAATTTTTACCAGTTTATTTCTATATCATACTTCATTCTTAGACGAATTTTGAAATAAAACTAATTAGTCTTTTTAGGCTGACTTTACATTTTATTAATGGCCATTTTATTTTGCCATCTTGGATTCGTAACCAGTTCATTCTAATACTTGATTTTTGTGCAACATTTGAGGAAAATTGGATAATTAGGCCACCATTTTGTTCCGCTATATTGGATTTTTATCAAATATTCCCAGGTCATCCCAATATGACAATATGAATATATCCCAATGTGACAGACAGACCGATGGGACTAAGAAACATGTTTTTTGCCATCCAGAGACACTAAAACGTGAAGTTCCCGGAAGTGTTTTTCTGGAACCCAAACATTATATTTTGCCGCCATCTCGAATTCGTGCTATGATTTTGTCAGCATTTCTATATCACACTTAATTCTTGTACAAAAATTGAAACTAATCTAATAAGCAGTTTTCTCAGGCTAATTTTTGAAATATTTTATTTTGCCGCCATGTTGATTCATCATCTTGCATTCATACTAAAATTTTACCAGTTTATTCCTACATAAAACTTGATTTTTGTGCAAAATTTTAGGTAAATTGACTCGTTATTAGGTAATATTTATTTAAAAATTCATTAGGCCGCCATTTTGTTTCGCCGTCTTGGTACCAGAGATTTTTCCGTTTCATTTCAACGTAAAATGTACCGACCACCACCACTTTTTCCTCAGAAAAAGGTTGATATTAAGGTTTGTAAGTAAAAACTCAATTTTCTAATATTTTTAATTTGAAGTCTAAAATGTTTTTAAAAAATAGAGAGTAAGACATAACGGAAAAATTGATCTTTTTATTGAAGAAATAATAAATAGTCGCCTAGTTTCAAAACCCGACAAATCTAGTTTTCATAGAAAATGAGTTATATATGTCAATAGATTCGTCTTCTAATCCTCCATAACCTAACAAGATTTTTTATGTTGCAAACCACGACAAATCCTAGCATTTCCGGTCCCTAAAAAATTGAGTTGGTTTCAAAAGCCGACAAATCCAAGCGACCTTAAAATCAAATACCAGCAAATCCAAATTAGCCAATCACAGCAATCTTTTAATGCCAGGTGATCCTAAATGTTTTTTGACGGTTCAACAGATTTATTTTAGCAGAAGTCTGTGAGTAGTACAGTGGTAGTATATTCTTATGTTATCTTTTATGCAAATAAAAAAAGCTTTTATTATTGTAATAATGGCAGATCATAGTGACTGTGGAGAGTATCCCAAGCCGATAACGCCAGACTGCATAAGATAATAATAAGATAAGCCAAGATAACTACATATTAAAATTTTGTGAAACAACAAAAATCAATCGTCCTGGGCGTACCGGAAATATAAAATATAGGAAAACCTTCTCAATTAAGTACTTCATCGGCCTCGCAGATTCAGCTAAAAAAATACCTGTATGCCAAAAAGCATTTCTTGATGTTTTAAGATTAAAAAAGTATCGAGTACTCGGGGTGCTTAAACGATTTTTTGAAGGAAAACAGATATATGAAATAGAAGTGGCGACGGAAAAACGAAAAAATTTGCTGAAAAAAAATCTATAATGAAATTCATTGAGCATTATAAATCTGTTGAATCACATTACTGCAGAAACCGAAGCAGCCGCAGTTATTTACCTTCAGAGTTAAATATATCAAAAATGTGGCGACAATATTGCCAGGAAGTGCAAAGTGGTTCGTCGTACGTTATCATAAAAAAAAGTTATTTTCGCCATATTTTTAATACCTGTTACAGTATAGGTTTCGGTTCACCTAGAACAGATGTTTGTTCTACCTGTCTTCAGTTAATAGAAAAAATTAAACTGGAAAAGGACGCAAAACTGAAAAAAAGGGAGCTAAAGCAATTACTAGTGCAGTTTTTCATAAACTGCAACAGTAACTTTGAAAATATAGATACCGTTCGCCTTGCAGCCGATGGCTGTGGGAGGCAGAACAAAAACTCCATCATGATAACTATGTGCTCCAAATGGCTAAGTGTACATGCACTTTTCAGTTTTAAAAGTTTGGAGCTTATGTTTCCTGTGGCTGTGCATTCAATCATTCCTCCAGATAGAGTTTTTGCGAGGATTGAAAAGATTATAAGGAAGAAAGACACCATCGTCTCACCAGAAGAGTTTGTACAAATATTTAGTGACCATGGGACCGTTTTTGTATTGAGCAGTGATAAGACGGTGTATGATTGGAAAAAAGATTCTATATCTGCAATCAGGCCTCCAGCACAGTGGCATTTTCGGTTCAATATAAGTAAAAGGTTTTTACTAAGACGTGGAAAAAATAGAGTGGTATCAATTCGAGGAGACACATCCTATACAACGGACTTGGGGGAATACAAGTCTGTTTTTAGAAAGGGAAAATTAGTTGGGGATATCACACAACCTGTAGTTTTGGCTGGTGCTTCTGTTAAAAAACAAAAAATCCAAGATATCGAGAGTTAAGGCGAAAATTGGTCACAAATAGAATCTTAAATACTAAAAGGAAGTTCTAAAAAAATACAATATTACATGACGAATTTCTAGTGGAACCCGAATATATCGAGGATTTGTGTGAACCGGTTGAAGAAATCCCAGGCTTTTTGGTTTAGATTTAATTTTTTTTAAAGTATTTTAGTTTCGCCCGTTTGTAGTTTAAATGTTTGTAATGTTTTTTTTATTATTATTAAAGATCAAAGTCCTACAAATCCATGCCTGTAAGTTTCAAAATCCGACAAATCTATAATTCAATATCAAAATGCGACAAATCCATTTTAATTATTAATTTTTTGACCATGATGGTGTGTTGTTGTTAAAATGAATTAATTTTTGAACAAACTAACCCAGCCTTCATTTACCTGTGAAAATTAGACAGTTTATTCGCTATTTACCGGCTTTAAAAAGTTTTTTGGAATTTCTCAACATTCGACCTGTGTGGATTTGTCGGCTTTTGAAACTAAGCGACTCATATGTGCACTTTACCGAACGTTCCTGTGCGGTGTTCTTATTACGGACCATTTTGGCTGCTATTACCGACTGCCATTTTTTATGCAGAATATCACTAACACTTACTTTGATTTTTTAATTGTCGAATCTAAGTAAAAAAAAACATAAACGCTTATAACTATGTTCCTTTGGGAACAAACTGCTTTCTTAGCCCCTCCTAAGCTCTTCAGTTTCAGGTACACAATAAATGCCTCAATTTCAATACAATTTAATTTGAACTGTATGTAAGTATATTATCCTGCATGGGTCACTTCCAGTTCACACCACTCATTGCCATTGTTTTTACAATTATACCATTCCAACTTGAATCAAGGATCTAACCAGGAAAATATTTTTCTTCATATATTACAATGACATGCTGTATCTGGCTATCAGTCTCATTTGTCTTATTATTTGTGCCATTATTATTTATCGTCATATTTGGTTTAGAATTGTCAGCTTTTCCCATTTTTTTCGTTTGTTTTTTTGGTTGTTCTTTTTCTCTATTTTTTTTTCGCCCTCTTTGATTTTTCTTCTTTCATTTTTTTCCGCATCTATCATGTAGGTGTTATTTTTTTCGAAATCACCAAAGTTGTCAAACGGGCTTAGAGATAAGTCCTGAATTGTGTAAGAAGGTACAAGGACTTCTGGAGTTTTTAAATTGGGTTCTTCTATAGTGTTTGATATAGATATTTCTTCAAGCGCATTAGTTGGCTCTTTAATGCCTTTGCCCTTCATGGTTGACTTACAGGCATCAAACATTTTATTGTCAATGAACTTTGTATCTAAAAATAAAGGATAATAAATAAATGAAAACAATTGTTTCCTTGGAATTTAGGTATTGCCTTTAACAGATTCTTCTGGATTCCGAGACAAATCTTTGTTGGCAAAGTTTGGAGAAACGGTAACTGGGGAATTAGGGGGCGTATGGACATAATTATTAAGTTTTCTACGGGGTCTTGAAGCTAAGAAAAGTAAACTAAAAATATTATGTTTCTATAAAATATTACTTGAGTCAACCCACATTCTTTACATGATTTTGTGGCGTAGATGCCGTTAGATCAAGATCATCGATTAACTCTTCGTTTTCCATATCCATCCACAAATTTTCAAAATAATTCAAGCCTAGAGCTAAGGAACCAACATCCAGAAGTGGTAAATTATTGGTTTGCGTAGTGTCGTGCGCAACAATAACATGATCATTTGGAACAGTTTCCTTTGATCCGACTGTTGTTCGATTTGTGATGAAGTAATGGAAGAATCTGGTGCACAATCATTTGAATTGTTTGTTGCTACTGGAAGAATTAATTTAGAATTATCAATATTATCTGGTTCAAACGGAAATAATCCGCAAGCCCGAAACCCCCATTATTTTTTAAGAGAGCTATACATTGCCAAAAGTTTTGCGCCAAATTTTGACCGACTGGTTGATAATAAAGACAGTCAAAAACATGGGCGTACGTTTTACCGACCGTTGGTCAGTCATAGGAAACGGATAAGAATTTAAGTCCTATTTACCGATCTTTTTTATTATCGATTTAAATAAAATTTTGAGTTAAACTGGGCAAATATTTTGATCGTATTGGGGTAATATCGCATAATCTGTATTAGAAAACGTTTTTATTATAAGTATTGGCGCAAAAATAACTTTAATAATTGGTAATTTATATCGGACACAAATATAACATTCGGCGTTTAAACTAAAAATGTTATTGTTTTTATACACTCATAATGAAGGCGTATAAAAATATTTAAGTGGCCGGTAATAAATTCTAAAAGTTATTATTTATATAAAAAAATAGTCCTTGTCCTTTAGTATTCTTTCAATAAAAAAAAAAAAATATAGTGCACTCTGCTGATTCCGACCGACTGGTAGGTAAAAAACACGTTGTATATAATGACTGCCCCTATCACCGACCAATAATTTTTTATTAATCATAACATTAGTTGTAATAAAATATAACAGTTTAGTATAAAAAATAATTTAAAACATTATATTTAACCTACTGGTTAATAAATATCGTTTAATACTTACATTAATTTATAAATTCACCTTAAATGAACTTAAACGCAAATTAGGAGCACTTGTTAAGAAATCGTGAGTGCTTTCGCGATGTATGGCTAAAGACTGACGTAATTAACGTATTTTTCGACAGGTTTGATTTTGAATTGAAATATTTAAACTGGCAATACCTGACTCTTTTAAAAATATGTGATGGTCGGTAATAAGTACACTTACTTGACTTCTGAAAAATTTCAGGTAAATTGCATAATTAGTCTTTTTAGTAATATTTTTTAAGATTTCACTAGGCCGTCAATTGTAACTTTTTAACAATGTATTAAATTTTAGTTTTTGAAATTTCTGTTGTCTTACTATAAAATTAAAATCAAATATTCCTGGGTGTTTTAAAGAAAGCGCGAAGGTTTAAAATTCATATATACATGAGTCCGCAGGGCATTTATTGAATTTCTGTTTGTCATTCGCAAGCTCTTTGCTACAATCCGAAATCAACTTTGAAGTGCACTTTCAATTTTATCTAATGTAAATGACACCACATTATTGCCTTTGTCAAGCAAGCTGTAAATGCTGAAATAACCGCTTGGTTTAAATTTTAGGAGCGATCAAATTTCAAACCAATCCACAGCTTTGTGTCGGTAGTGGCAAAAACGTGGATTTCGAATACGGAGGGCTCCCTCCATATTTTCGATATAGATTGCCATAATATATATCCTTCCTATCCGGTGAATAGCCTTCCGAATATTCTAAGAGCTGACAACTGAAGCAACTTTAAAGACCGTGTGCTGTGCTTTTTAGGCAAGAATCATAAACCACACAGGATAGTTACTTCTCGTAAGCGTAACGTTTTTCGCCGACCGCAAAGGTCAATGACCAGATGAGTGACTTACTCCGGCCTTGTCAGCCTAAAGATTAAGTATTAGTTACATTGTTTTCTCAATATTCTTTAGTTTTTAAAAGCGTTAATGGGTCACACAAGTTTGAAAAAGTGTCGTTCGTGCATAGTGAAACGTAATTAGCTAAGGAAAGAATTAAAACTTCTTTTATAACTTGATATATTTACTTCTGCATAACAAAAAGCAATGTCTGGGAATTCGTGTGCTGTGTATAATTGCAAAAATAGTTACAAAAATCACTTGCCAGGTGTAACTTTTCATAGGTTGTCAAAATTATTTATTATGAAGAAACAGTGTGTGTACACCGGTGCAGTAGAAAAATGTTAGCTATAGATAAATTTGGATTCTTTATTATTTTTTTAATAATTTTTCAGGCAAGTTGTGTTTTCTTTTAACATATAGCAGGTACTTTTAATTTTAATTTTTGCTCTGGATTGTTGCTTTTTTAGTATTAATGCAAATCTCAACCTTGTTAATTAATCTAAAAGTAATTTATACTTAGATATCAGAAGCCTCTGTATTTATTGGGTTTTTTTGTTTCCATTTTCGTTGTAAAAGTGGTTATATTAAGGTATTTTTTGTAATCTCTAGAATACATTATTTTTTAATTTCAAAAAAAAAAATATTTGTGACTATAGTAAAAATTATTAAAAAATCGTAATATCATGTTTTTTACTTTCCTAATTGAGAATCACTTTACCTATTTGCTTTTTAAATTAATACATCTAGCTACCTAAATTACGGAAAGTTTTTATATAACGATTTGGGGCATCCTGTCATAAAAGTACATAATATAACAAAATTTCATGAATTAATAATAATTTTAATTAATTAATAATTTAATTAATATATTTTTGTCTTGACCTAATATTCAAATTATTTCCTAATCATTTATTTTATGCCAAATATGAATTTTTATGTTATGTGCAGTAGACATAATCAATAACGGCTTAATACAACAGGTGGTTAACATTAATTAACAGCAAAGTGCATCACTGGCGGAAGTCTAACATTTTAGACTTCGTTGTTGTCCGCCTTTGATATTAGATCTTTATCTATTATGCCTACGGCGGCTAACCTGGTGCTAACCCTTTACCAACACCTAGTGCGTTTGCTCCACTGCTGGTACCATTCCATCTACGTAAGCAACAAAAGTGTCCATAATTAATTTGTATCAATTAATATTTCTCTTTAAAGTTGGCCGATGGTGTTTCATAAGTGTTTCATCATCACAAATATGAAATACGGCAGTTTTTGCGACTTCCCAATTTTTTAGATAATTTACTTCTTTTTATAATTGTTTGTAGCAGTTTCATACAGTATCAGTGAATTTTTATAAGATATAAAAAAAGAAAATTGGTTTTACAATGTTTAATAATTTTAAAAATTAATAACTCAAAAAGAAAACGTGGCCGGAAAAAATTTGACTTCGTATTCGTGATCAGGACCCAAAAAATCACCTATGATCGTCCATGGTGTTAAAACGTAAATAAATACCTTAAAGTAAACTGCATTTTGCGTAAATAATCTTTAAATATTTGTCTCAAACCGAGCGTCCAGCGGCGTTAATTTCGGTTTACACCAAAAATTATAATTTAAAAGTAGATGCTTTGCAGCATTTTCATTTGTTTGTAACTGACGTTTTCAAACTCAAATACGTAATTTTCAGTAGCACCAACCTCAAAAAAAAACTTACGGTTGACATGGTCTAAAAACCTTAGATTTTAAATCGTTGTCTTCATTTGTGGTTTTTGCTCATAAAACCGCAACTAAATTGGTATTTTCTAATAATTGCACAGTTTAATATTACTTCCATAAAATTTACACTAAAAGACGTCCTGTAAGAAAAAATGAAATTCTATTAAAAAGTGAAATTTATAAGTTTCAAAAAGGATAACTCGTTAACGAAACGTTGCTGAACCAGTTTGACTTCGAATTCGTAATCAGTGTCCTGAAATCTATCAACTTGTCAAAAAATCACAAAAATTGGCGAAAAAGAGCTATAGTAAAAAATTACCATTTACCTGAATGTATCTTTACTAACTTTGAACTTCAGAAGATAAAACTAAAAAGTAATATAATACTCACCCACAGCACAGTAAAACAGTGGTTATGGAATGATTACGAATCAGTTAAACCTACCTCCCGTTAGTCACTACCTGTATCAGCTGGCAAATTGTATGCAAAAGAAACTGAAGCCGTCAAATAAAAGAAGAGAAGGTTAGAGGATTATTGTTTGTTTATCTATTTAAATTTTGAAGGATTGTAATAATACAATTTTCAATTTGTCTGTGTTTCGGGCCCATAGGTGTATATGCATGTGTGCAAACATTCTGAAAACGAATAAATAAATAAATCAGGAGATAATATCCCAATCAATCGGAAAATTGGTTGTCTAAAAAAGTATTAAAACATGTCAGGAAGAGAAATTTTTGTCAGTACTCTCTTAAAAAGCGAAGATCCAAATAAGTACGTTGTGTTTTATATTTCTATTTATATACAACAGAATGTATTAGATTATGTACTTAAAAACTTAATAAGGTATGAAGAGGTCATATCATTTTTATATTTAAAACCTTTGGAAGTTAAAAAAAGGAACTGTCTGGGGAGCCAAAAGTTCGTACCCTACACCAGTACAGTTCCGATATTTCGGCTCCTGGAGGTTTATTTTTCAGAGGTATTTATGGGATATACAGAGTTTTGATATATTGTCTCCTTAAGATTGTAAGTTTTTGATATAGATACAATGAACCTATCAACCTGTAATTTAAGTGAAGTATACAGGATGACCCACTGCATAGACTTGCTCTAGCTGTCAAATGCTAATAACTTTGTAAATAGAAGTTGCAGGATAAATATCAATCAGGACCCATTTTATTGCATATTTAAATTCTTCTTTCAAAATTAGGCTACATTTATAATTATCGATTTTTTTTTTTTAGAGTGAATGACACTCATAATAATAAGATGCTTTAAGCTCACTGTATTAAAATATTTTGTCATTTAATATTATACAGAGGTTATAAAAATCAGTGGTAGGTATATTTTCCGGAGTAGTAAAGTACTTTCTATTAAACTGTAATCCCAGGTAAACTTAATACACTGATAATATAACATTACTGCTCTTGGTAAGTATTTACCTGAATTTTTTTAACACAAATTTAAATAATAACCCTGCAGTATTTTTTATTTTAAGGAAATATTATTCTTGTATTTGGGTTTGGTGTCTACCTCCCTTTTTGGTTTTTAACTTTTGAAATGTAGAAAAAAATACTTTTTTCACTACAATCCTCCGAGGTGCACTACAGGGGTGCAATCCTGACCTGGGTTCACTTTTCGTGTTCAAATGATATTTGCTCTGCAGCAGTGAGAATTGTTGTTCATCTTGGCTACATAGATGACTGCAGAAAGGCATCTGGTTTCTGAGAATACTCACGTTGCTATCTACTCACTATTGGTAAATGAAGATATGTCAAGATGGCCCTTCATACTGGGCAACAAAATTTTTTAATTCGGTACTTGAACACAAGGAACCTTCCACTGAATTTATTTATAAGAAAATTTAAAAAATGCACATTTAGAAATTGTTTATTCTTCAGTGATGTTTTAAATTGTAGATATTAATACTTTTTTGGATGTATACTTTAAGTTGTTATACTTGTTCTATGATATATTTTGTTTTATTTAGTATGTCTTTCATTGTATTTTAATTATGAATTTATATTTGACGTATATAAACTTCACCATATTATCATGAAAATTAATAAATAAATAAATAAATAGGATGACCTAGTAACCAGTAATTATGACTTTTTGACATGATATTTTCTAGACTTCTGCCAATATGAGGAGTAATCTCAGTCTTAAATCACTATATCTAATTAAGATATGACTTTCCGATTTGCATAATAGTACAGAATATCTTAAAAAATCAGAAAACATAAAAAACTGAAAAAGTTCATTTTTGTAGTTACAACTTCTTGTCTTAGTAGGGCAATAAATTTTCCAGAATAAATGATTTTAGAATTTTTTTAAAATTTAAAAAATTGTGCAGATGTTTAAGCCTACCAACCTTTTATGAAATAAACAGTTTGGTGCAAAGTTATTCTGGATATAAGGTGTTTTCATTCTGTATAGGTTTTCATTATAAAAAAAAATACTGCAAGTAACATATTGTTAACTAGAGCTATACCTCATGAGTATCTAATTATATTTTTTAGAGAACCTGCATCTGAGGTAAATTTTTCAGTTCAGACATCCATAGCGGTCAAGCAAGAGGACATAACACATAAATGTGAACTGAACAATTGTGTCAATTGGTAGGTTTATTGATTATTAATTACTTTTTATATATAAAGTAATATTTTGCTTAACATTTCAAGGGAGTCTAAGACTGAAGTTGAAAATAATGTGGAAGATTATTTTACCAACAAAAGAGAATATGATGTAAAAACTGAAGAGGAATATTTGTAAGTTTTTTTCATATTTAGTTAATAACCAATAACCCATATGGGGTTATTACCTGATGGGCCAGATCTATATAAATTATGTAATTATAAAAACCTATTATCTTGATTTTTTTAAATTTCATTAATTCTTTAATCAAACCCATTATACCCAAGAAAAATAAAAACTTTTAGTATATACATATATATATATATATATATATATATATATATATATATATATATATATATATATATATATATATATATATATATATATATATATATATATATATATATATATATATATATATATATATATATATATATATATATATATATATATATATATATATATATATATATATATATTTAAGAATGCGTCAAATTTATTTTATGTTTTTGCATATAATTCCATTATACGCATATACCTATAGATATGAAACAAGCCCCAAAAAACGAATATGTGTTTTGTTTTAAAGCGGTTAATTAAAAAAATGCTAAGATCCATGTCAAATTTCTTTTATCACCTTGTATATAAAATTTTTTTTTATTTTAATTAAATTTAATTTTTGGTAAAACATCAAATTTATATTCTTTTTTTTTTTTCTACAAAAGAATTGTTTCCTTTATATAGGGTTAAACTAAGATTGTGAAGTAGCTCCCTAAAAGCAAAATTAAAATTGAGTTTGTTTAAGGGTAGAAAATCCTAAATTTGTTTTATTTAACAAGGTGATCCTAGGGGGGTAAAATGGCTTTTTAAAAGTGAAAATATGTTATTATTTCAGAAAACATGATAAATTTATTACATTTTTGACTTAAGAAAACCATTGAGATACTTACATCTATGGGAAATACTATGCCATAACACATTTTTCATATTGTAGAGAACCTGACAGCAAGAAGCATAGTAACTTATTTAGTAATACAGGAGAATATACAGAGGATCTTTATGTTAAAAAAGAAACACTTTGTGAAGAATATTTCAGTGAATCATATTCTATAGATCATGAGGAAATCAGTATTAAAGCCGATAATGAAGAGGATAGCTCTAGACCGTAAGTATCAACCAGTATTTTTTGTCACTGTAAGGAGGCAGTCACACAATGAGACAAGATTGTCTTTAATTGTGATAAAAATGCTCGCTAAAAAGTGTAGACACAAGCACCAAGTGCCAATTTGGAAATTGACATTCATAATTCAGAGTCAAAATATAAAAACTAATAAAAATAGTAGTTACAAACAATGAGCTGTTTGATTTGTTATGCAGAGCTGCAGCACTAGTCACAAATTTATAAAAATAATAACATTAATCATATATATATATATATATATATATATATATATATATATATAATGCATAGTTTCATTCACTTCGGCAAAGCGCTTACACTATATACCCAGACACTACCTAGTATATTACCCGCGTTTCTTTCGACCGATACTACGTCAAGCATCTTTATAGCACTGTAAAGTGACGTTTCTGCCGCGGCTCACGCACTAGCAACTCGCAGCAAATACATGTCATATGCGTTGTGACCTTGAAGCTATCAGCTGCATAGAATTTACCGGCAGCATTTCGTATTATCAGGTATCTATTTTTGAAAAATTTGAATGTTTTGACAAATTGTTTCCTCATGACTCATTTAAATAATCAGTAAAGCCTAAATTCAAATTCAAAATATGCTTTATTGTCAAAGAAACATGTCTTGTTGACAAAGCATATAACAATTTAAAAAAAAATCAAATTAAAAAATACTATCTACCAAAATACTAAGTCAATGACAAATCACACATTAAGAGTCAACTATATAAAGATAATTACAGTCAAGTTGTTAAAAACATAAAAAAAAAGTTTCAGGACTTACATAATAAGAAACAAACAATATGGCAGTGTAAAAAAAAAGAAAAATATAATAAAAATACAGCCCAGAAAACTTAAACAATAAAAGATAACAAAAAATTAATTAAAAATGGTCACTATAGCAATCCCCAAACTCATAATAAGCTCTCTCCAATAGAAATTGTTTAATTACCCTTTTAAAAGCTCCCAGTGTGGAGCAAGATTTTGTGAAGTTAGGAAGATGGTTATACATCAGCATACATAAATTACCAGGGGCCACGGGTGTTTAAAATAAAAAAGAAATGGTAGTGTTAAGATTTTCTTTGCCTTGAATAAAGGTTTGCATGCGTCGCTAGGACCTACATTGCAAATATATCTCACTATTCTCTTCTGCAAAACAAAGAGAGTTTTCAATAGATATTCGCATGTTTGTCCCATAATACTATTCCGTATTGTAGGTGAGACTCAATTAAAGAATGGTTAACCATCTTAGCCACAGCAGAATCAATAACCAATCTCGGATGAAACTAGGTGAACAGCATAACAACCAGAAGCTACACTTACTGAGATTTAAAATATGTTGGTTGAACGTAACCAATTAAGTTCAATAGTAACATCTAGAAACTTTGTATACACTGTGTTACTTAAGATGGACCCGACAATTTCCAAGTTATCAAAGAAACATTTAAATGTAATCATACCAGTTTTGTCAAGGTTGAGACACTGAAGGTTAGAATCAAACCATTCCTTGATCTTGGGTAAATCCAATAAAAGCTCTTGCCAAAGCACTTGTGAATTAGTGAGTTATGCCACAAAATCGTAGTATCGTCGGCAAAGAGGGTAAATTTACCCCGAATATCAACTAAAACCAAATCATTAATATACAATAAAAAAGTATTAGACCTAATACTGAGCCCTGTGGTACTCCACCTCGGCAAGCTCTGACACGTGCGACCCAAGAAACACTCTCTGAGAACGACCCTTTAAATGAACCTTGAACCACTGCAATGCTGCACCCCTAAAGCCATATAAAGCAACAATATTCCGTGATTGACGCAGTCGAAAGCCTTCGACAAATCATAGAATACTGCCGCAACAGACTTCCGACGATTGATGCGTAATTATAACTGTTCCACAAAGTGAAAAACAGCATTATTTGTATCCTTATTTGATTGGAATCCAAATTGGTTGTTATTTAGAATTTGATGATGATTAAGAAATGACACCATACGTTCCTTAACCAGTTTCTCAATAATTTTTGAAATAACAGAGAGCAGTGAGATGGATCGAAAGTTGCATGGATTATACAGACCGCCATTCTTGTATGAATGGTTGATAGAATAGGGCATGGAATATCTTATCTTATATCGGTTTGTTAATAAGAGCTGCAGCACTGGTCATATATGTCAAATAATAATAATTTTAATCCAGCTCTAACTTTTATCTGCATAGTTTGTTCATACTGGGAAAGCCCTTACACAATACCATAGAATATATATTAGCTATTCTGTAAAAATGCATAATATTTTATTTGCGTTCCCTCGTAAATTCGCCTTTCGGTGGAGCAAACGTCGCACCGCTAAGTGTCGTTTTCGTCGAGGCGCATCCGATAAACGACAAGCTTTCTGCCATATGCCGAGCTGCAAATAATTTTACCTGCGGTGGTCCTAATAGGGGTATGCCAGATTTGCTTGCTACTGGGTTCTAAATATATGTCCCAAAAATACGTGGCTGGCTCAATGCAAAGATTATTGCCAGAAAAATCATTTGTATTTTGGCTTACACTGTTTCACAATAAAATTGTTAAAAGTACTTGTTACTATGTCGATGACGACTGTAGAAACAGAGAGAAATTTTTCTACTCTGAAACGGACAATTGAAAGGAGTACCATGTGTGAAAAGTGTTTTTCTTTTAATTTTATATTGACTTTATTTGAATATTGCAAAGCAAATATCATATTAAATGATCATCACTAATGCCGACAGTGAGTTTGTTAGCTTACAATAATAATCTTGAGGAAGTTTTTCAAGAAACAATTAAATTGTTAACAGTACTTGCTAATAGTAACAACACAGCCGGTGACGACTAGGGATGGGCGATATTAGATTTTACTTATCGATTCATTCTACGAATTGATAGGTCGATATCCTCTCGACCTATCGATACGTGTTCCTACCTATCGATAGTTCGATACTCCGTATTGATATACTTGGGACACAATTATTGAAGAATAAGGAAAAGTTCTTCAATGTAATATGACATTTAATTTGTTTGTAAATATGTAATCTGTACCCATCGATATTCTCGGCTGCTTATCGATGTTCTCAGCTACCTATTACATATATACATATATATATATATATATATATATATATATATATATTTGTATTTATATATATATATATATATATATATATATATATATATATATATATATATATACATATATTTGGAGTGGAGCCACCCAGATGTCACGGACCTACATAGGATTGTATCTAATGACCTAATCACCATTAAATCCTGGTGCGATTCTAATCTCCTATGTTTGAACATCTCTAAAACGAAAGTCTTGTCTTATAAAAACACGCTGCAACCCTTTGACCTTAATGGCACCACTATTGATGTCGTAAACTCTGTAAAATTTCTAGGGCTTCTTGTAGATGATTCTTTAAAATGGGATCCACATATCGATGCTTTATCGAGGAAGTTAGGTTCTGCTTGCTTTGCGTTAAGATCTGTTTCCGAGGAGCTTAGCTTTTCTACCTCTAGAACTGTTTATTTTGCTCTTTTTGAGTCGCACCTCAGATATGCTATTCCATTCTGGGGTACATGTTGTGCGACTCAATTTGATCGAATTTTTATACTACAAAAAAGAGCTGTTCGTTACCTACTGAGACTTAACAGTAGAACTCACTGCCGAGATTTCTTTAAAAGATATAAAATACTAACCCTTCCTTGCTTATTCATTTTGGAATCGGTTTGCTTAATTCGTAAGCACGCACCTGCTCTATTAGAGAGACCTTCTCACAACTACCCTCTCAGAAATACTGAGCACGATCTCTATCTTCCAACCCCACACTCAGAGTTAATTAAAAGATCAGTAATCTACAATGCAAAAAAAATGCATAATCACCTGCCATTTAACATCAAATCCATAATATCTCTGACTTCATTTCGCAAGGCTTTGAAATCATTCTTACTGGAAAGAGCCTTCTACACCGTGAACGAGTTTTACAACATATAATTTTATCCTTATGAACCCCTAGTGTGATAGTTGCCATTACCAACCATTTTTACCGAACTTTGTATATGTATTTTTTTAATTGTTTCGTACTTTTTTATTTTTTACTTTGCTTTTTTATTTTTTTACATTATATTTATGAAAATGTTTATAACATAGTACGACTGACAAAGTACATTTCTAATGTACTTCTTTTAGGATTCTATAATATTAATATTCTAAATTCCTGATTTAAATATTATTTTTCTATAATATTTATGATGTGTTTTTGTCTTGTTTTGTTTGCTAATTTTATGTTTGTAAACTATTTTTTTACAACAGCTTTGTCCACAAAATTGTAAAATTTTTTTTTGACAATAAAGCATTTATTTATTTATTATTTATTATTTATTTATATTTATATATATATATATATATATATATATATATATATATATATATATATATATATATATATATATATATATATATATATATATATATATATATATATATATATATATATATATATATATATATATATATATATATATATATATATATATATATATATATATATATCACACATATCCACAGAGGGTAAATTGTTTGTGAAAGCCTTGACAAAACCTTCGTTAGCCAATGGCGAAATAAAGGTGTTTTTGATTCGATTATGGCTATTATCCTGCTGCTAAAGTTATTATTATGGTTATTATTCTCCATAAATCATCGGCGATATTGAACTCGCGTAGCAAAGTGGTTAACACTCAAGTGTTGGTGGATCTGGTATTTGTAGGGTTTATACTTGTTTCTTTAAAATTTGTCTTGCACTTTCTCCGCTAATTCCGTTAGAAATGTTGGGATCAGCATTCACACATACCAGAACGTTTTTTTCGGCCTCTACACTGATAATGATTTTCTCTTCATTTTCGTTTTGGGGAACCGTTTTCAAATGTTGTACCAGCCACGGAAAATAGGCGTAGCAGGGTTGGTTTCTGTCGTGGTATCGTTCTTCATAAAGTGTTTGAGCCTGTCTTTTATTTTGCAAGCACTCACCATAAGCAAGATGCATATATATTTTTTCAGCTTTTTTAAAACTTTATACAACAATTACAAAGAATTTTTACTTTACACAAAAAAAAATCACGAACATATATAAAAATTTGCAACAATCTGATAAACTCACAGCTATTAAATACCTGTCAAAATTCAATTGTTTTTAAATTCCATAGCAATCTGCAGCAGTGGCATGGCTAATATAATTTTTCTAACAAACCTAGTAGATATAACAAAAAGATATTATCCGTTGGTTCAAAATGAAAATATAAATGGATAGAGGATAAAAAAGTAGAATTTGGTCTTATTGTTGTCAGTTAACCGTTATCATACAAAAACTCGATCAAAATTTTAAAATCATATCGAAAATATCGATTTTTGAAAATAGTTAACTTCAGTTTTTTTTAGTTTGCCATCCTAGAGTAGCTTGATTGAAGTACAAATTGCATCATTTGTTTTGGTCGTAGCGCACTTCATTTTTTCGAAAAATTCAAATAAATGTCAAAATAGGTTATACTTTAGAGCTCCATAAGTCAAAATTAAGTTTAGGTACAGGACATGTTACATAAAAAATGTTTAGAATTTCTTGTAGAATTGAAATATGCAAAAATATACTAGTTGTGGGGGGATGTGCGTTTCCACCTACATTTATTTTTAACTTTAGCGCTGGTTCACTCTTTCGTTGATGATGAAATAAAACTTCCGTTACTATTTCAAACTTATTCCTACTTTAATGTTTTAAAGTAAAAACGGAATATTAGGTACATTCATCACAAAGTAATACGACTACAAACTTTTTAGAGGTTCATTTTGAGAGTATATTGAGTTAAATCAATTTTTGGACCATATTGGCGGGAGAAAGTGAGAGTGTAGATTTAGCGAATAAAAATGACACGCGGTCTAAATGAGTGCATAATTACCACTAAAACGTTTTCTTCACCTAAAATGCCGAGAGGCACCGATCAAGGGATGACGCCCGCTCTAGCATTGGTTGACAGGTTCGCGTGGCCTTGAAGTAGCCAATCATATTAAAATGAGGTAACTGCGAAGTATTTAGAAATATTTAGAAATAATCTTTTAAGAATAAATTTTTAATGTGAGAGAAACTGGAACATACTCCCCCCCGAATAAAGCATCAGCTTTAGAAAAGAAAAAAAAATTAGGAAAGAAGAAAGAATATAATTTCGTAATTCTAAACTTCCTTAGGGAGTGGACATATTTTAGCAATAGACCTGCTAAAGATTTCATCTCTAGTCAAAACCTTTACCATCCGAACCTTTCCATCAGAACCAGGAATAATTTCAGTAATTCGACCTCTACGCCAGTTGAGAGGGGGCATATTGTCTTCCTTTAAGAGAACGAATTCATTTATTTTAAGATTCTCTGCAGGCTGTAACCATTTAGGACGATTTTGCAGCCTTGTTAAATAGTCGACAGACCATGTTTTCCAAAAATCCTGTTGTAATTTAACACAATGTTGCCAAACACTGAGTTTATTTAGGGGGATTTCATATAAATCACGCGCTGGTAAGGGAATTAATTCTTGACCGATCAAGAAATGACCAGGAGTTAAAAAATTTAAGTCCGAGGGGTCATCGCTAATAGGTACTAATGGCCTAGAATTGAGTATGGCTTCAATCTGAATTAAAACTGTACTCAATTCCTCAAATGTGAGTGTTGCATTTCCAACAATCCTAACAAGGTGATGCTTAGCGCTTTTGATAGCGGCTTCCCACAGACCCCCCCAATGGGGACTTCAGTGGAAGTTTATTCCACAACTTCCACTGAATCATTTTTGTAGACAAAAATTCTTCGACATCTCGGGAATTTTTTTTATTTTGAAAAAATGTATATAAGTCGTGCAATTGATTTTTCGAACCTACAAAATTTGTGGCATTATCGCTATATATTATTTCCGGGGATCCTCTTCTGCTAATAAACCTTCGGAGACATAGAACAAAAGCCTCTGTAGAAAGGCTACTGACCAGTTCGATATGCACAGCCTTTGAAATCAAACAGACAAAAACCGCCATATAACATTTTTGGATTGGAGCTTTTTTGAGCCTTGAGGAGCGAATAAAAAGGGGACCGCCAAAGTCACAGCCGACCCTTGAGAACACTTTGGCGGGTGTCACACGATCAATGGGGAGATTTCCCATTAATTGTTGTGCAGACTTGGCTTTAAATCTCAAGCAATCCACGCAAGATGTTATAATGCGTTTAATTGCTCGAAGGCCACCTAATGGCCAGAATCTAGTTCTAAAGTTTGCAAGCACTGTTTGGGGTCCTGCATGCAGCAAAGAGATATGTTCTTTGCGCATGAGTAGGGTAACTATGGGGTTCTTTGAGGGTAAAAGGACCGGATGCCTTTGATCGTACGAAATCTTGGCATTTACCAAGCGCCCCCCACACGGAGTATACCCTCTGTATCTACAAAGGGACTAAGAAAAAGTAACCACTTATTTGTTAGGGGTTTATTAGATTTCAGCTCTAAAATTTCTTTCGAAAAGTTCGCATTTTGAATTTGTTTTATTATAATTTTTTCGGCTTGTTTTAACTCAAAAGTTTTTAGCGGGGTAATTAACTCTATCTTCTTTAAAGTTAGATTTTTTATATTATTTTTGGGGAGATCTGAATTTAAAGTATTTACCAGAATATGAGCAAAACGTAACATATAGGCAACTACTCTTTGTAGCTTGGTGAAGTTTGAAAATTTAGAAAAGAGATTGTTCCAAAATTCGTTAGTGGTATTTACAAGGGAAACTTTTGTAGCAATTTTCTTTTCTTCGGGAATCTCAATTTTTTCATTGTTAGAGAAATTTTCAAAGGGGAGAAAATTTACACAAGGATCATAGAGATTATCCGGACCGTACCACCAGAGATTATAATTCTCAATTTTATTTGGCATAAGACCTCGGTTTAGGCAATCTGCTGGGTTTTTATCTGTGGGTATATAGCGCCATGTGTAGGTTGAGGTTTTGTTTTTGTATTTCTAAAACTCTATTTGCTACAAAAACTGTCCGTGAGGGATGTGACTTCATCCAGTACAAAGCTACTTGTGAATCACACCAAAGATTAACACTATCTATTTGAATGCGGTTTTGAAATATATTGACTACGCGTTGAGTTAATTTCGACAATAAGAGGCAACCACACAATTCTAATCTAGCGATTGAGTGATTTTTCTTTATAGGGGCTACGCGAGTTTTTGAACAGATTAATCTGCAAGTGACCTGTTTATTTTTATAAATAACTCTTAGATATAAACAGCAACCATATGCCTTGGCACTACTGTCAGAAAAACCGTGAAGTTCAATTTTTTCTATATTGTTTGAAATTTCATTGTTAACTAGAAATTCGTGAGAAAATAAATATCGATGAATTTGGAGATTATTTATAGAGGGTAAATGTTTTAAGAATTTAAGCCATTCCGACAGTAAATTGTCACCTAAGGGATCATCCCAGTTCATTTTAGAACTCCAAATTTCTTGCATTATGAGCTTTGCTATAATAATTACGGGGGCAATTACTCCAAGAGGGTCATACAGTGAACTTATTATAGACAATACCTCTCTTTTAGTAAAGGACTCTGGGGTGATTTCAATGTTTGGGTAAAAAATATAAAACTTGTCACTAACAGGATTCCACTTAAGGCCGAGAACTTTATTTGAACAATTTTCTTCTTTTATATCATAGCTTTCAGGTTGGGTGTAATTAGACATTTGGTCGAAATCCGAAGGGGTGGATAAAATGGGTTCAAAATTGGAACACCATTTATGTAAAGAAAATCCTGCTTCGCTTAGCAGAGAGGTAAGTTCGAATTTCAATTTGTACAAATCGGCTTCTGAATCCGCCCCTGAAAGGCAATCATCCATGAAACACTGCTGTGTGAGTGCTTGAGAGGCTAGGGGATAAATCTCTTTTTTTCCTGATACTAATTCGGCTAAACACCTGGTAGCTAAAAAAGGAGAACTTTTGTTTCCAAAAAATACTGTGGACAATTCTAGACATTGCAAATCTTCCGAGGGGCTGTCCCTCCAGAGAATATTCTGTAAAAATCTTAATTCGGGATTTATTTCTATTTGTAGAAACATTTTCTGTATGTCACTAATCAATACAAATTTATAAGTTCGGAATCTCAACAAAATATCGAATAGTTCCGGCTGCACGGAATATCCTTTTAAGAGAATGTCATTTAAAGAAACACCTGTACTAGTCTTCATACTAGCGTCAAGAACAACTCGAAGTTTTGTGGACATATTATCTTCGCGTATGACGCAGTGGTGTGGCAAAAAATATTTACTTTCCGCCCGAGCGTTGGTTAAATTTAAGGGAATTTTTTGCGCGTATCCTTTTTCTACGTAATCATCAATACATTTTTTATACTCTAAAAACAAGGGTTTATTACTAGCGAATTTTTTCTCGAGTGAAAAATATCTATTTCTGGCCTGTCTAAACGAATCTCCCAGTTTCAGATACGCCTCTGGCTCAATAAATGGCCAATCCACCTGAAACTTGCCATTTTTTAATCTTTTAGTGGTATTTTTAAAAATGTCTTCACACTGTATGTCGAGAGGGGACGAGAGGCTCGAACTTTCGACCTCTTCTATCTTCCAAAATTTTTCAATTAATTCTTCTATGCGAGAGAGCGGGGGTTTTGACACTTGGGTTAAGCAAGAAATTTTTTGAGGAATATTAGAAATGGATTTGGCAGTTCTAGAGACATTTTTTCCAGCTATTACATATCCCAGGTAAGTGTTAAAAAGAGTAGGTAAGCCTTCACCTAATTGGAATGTTCCTGGAGTTATCAACTCAAAAAATATATCTGCTCCGAGCAATAAATCTATTTTCGAAATCTCAGAAAAATGTGGGTCTGCTAACTCTATGTTAGCGGGCAAATTTAATTTTTTAGGGTCAACGAATGTCTGCGGTAGGGGACAAGTAATTGTTTCTAATACAGAACAAGATACTATAAATCTTTTACCGGGGTTACTTCTTGCGTTTAATGTGATATCTATCATTTTATTTGCGAGAGTTACTACTATTTGCGATTCCTGAACCCAATTTATTTACTAGCTCAGAAGTTACCAGCGAACTTTGACTTCCGCAGTCTAGGAGGCATTTAGCAAAAATTTGTTTGTCATTTTTAGCGCGTAGGCCTACTATAGCAGTAGCCAGCAACACCTGCACATCATTTTTTTGTGTAAGATGAAGTGACTGTATCGTACGGGTTGAACCATAGCCGTCTTGTTCACCAGAACAGGGAGACTGGCCATAGTCTTCACTTAGGGGTGTGGGGGTATTCAAAGGGGGTCCCTTAGAGGAAACTTGATTTGTTTGATTCGCAACCGTCATCGAGGTTGTGTGATTTCTCGTGTGATTGCGAGGGATATTTTCTTGTGAAATATTTTGGGAGACATTCGAGTTATTATAAGAGATAGTATTTTGAGAACTACTATTTATTTGGGAGGAATTATCATGATGAAGGAGAGTGTGATGTCTTTTCTTACAGACCATACAATTATATTCGGAATTACAATTATCCGAAGAGCGCTTATTGCCCAAACAATTAAAACATAATTTGTTATTAATGACAAATTGCTTTCTATCATAAAAAGAGAGCTGTTTATATTTTAAACAGTTATACAGAGAGTGATTAGTGTATCCGCAAAACAAACATTTTTTTTCGTTTTTATTAAGGGGTTTAAAGGGTTGATTTTTAGGGGATTCTGCAGTAACATGATGTACAGCCTTAACTTTACCTTTTTCGTAAGGTTTTTCGTGGTTATTCGTATCAAAATTGAGACATTCCAGAGCGACGCATCTATTTTCCAAGAATACCAAAAAACTTTCGAGAGTTGGCAATACGGACCGATTTTTTTCCAATTCATATGCCTTGCGCGTATTGAAATCTAATTTTTGACAGTAAATATAAATTAAGCGTAGATCCCAGTGTTCAACTGGTACCTTCAAATTCTTAAGAGCTTCAACATTTTATTTTATTGTAGTTACAAATTCTCTTAGGGTTTTTGAGTTAAGTTTAACAAGAGAGGGGATCTCCAACAGGGTCTTAATGTGACAGTTTATTGTTGTTAAATTGTTATTGTACCTTTCTAATAATGTTTTCAGAGCAATGTCAAAATTAGGCCCAGTTAATTGAAGGTTACTAATTAAATTTAGAGGTTCGCCTGATAGGTAACCTTTTAGGTGCATTAATCGCTGCACATTTGATAGGTTAGGGTTTTTTACAATAAGATTGTTGAAAATATCATAAAAACTAGACCACTGCGAAAAATCACCTTTAAACATGGGTATTTTTAAATCGGGAATTTTTGCTCCTGAGGAGAAGAACGAGGTACCAATGTTTGATCCGGCATGCGATCCCATCTGTGCCAGAGGCTGTGAAGTCAAAAAATCCAGCCTTCTTTAAATTTGGCCAAAGTATTAAAATAGATAGATTCAATAAGATCTCTGTCTCCTAATTGATTTTCATCAATATCCTCTATAGCACATTGAACCGTGTCATAGCTACTAAAATCTTGAACATATTTTTCCATGCGAGATTTAAATACATTTACACTAATTTCTAAATTATAATTTGCGTCTAACCAGGTACTAGTTCTAGTTAATTTAGATTTAAGAGATGTTCTATTTTTAATAAGTGTTTGTAAATCTGCCATTTTACTCAAATTATTACTCTATATATCGTAACAATAAACAACAATTAACCTAATGCTTAAAATATTATATACAACTTCTTTTATACAACGCTTAAAGTGCAAAAAATAATTAGTATCGAGAAAAGTCTTTTTCAAACAAAGAGTCTTTTACTTTTTTCTTTAAACAACTATCTTGATAAACGCAGCAACAGTTCAAAAAATAATAAATTGAAACGGTCTCACCAAATTTCTGGCTACTTGGGAATCTCCAATGTATCCATATCCAAACAGACACCCTGTACATACGTTTATATCTGCTTCCATAAAACAATGAATAGGTTAACTTGCTGTGCTGCTAGTCTGTGCTTCACAATTTATTTACAAATGCGTACACACAGATTTTATACGTGATTTTAGTAGAGTCTCTCGCCCAGATATTTTCCGACGGCAAACGTTTATTTCAAGATTATTATTTTACACCAAAACTAAACTTTTAGTAGTGCAAAATGTCCAAATTTTATTCGGCGTACGAAGGACCACTTATGTGGGGGGATGTGCGTTTCCACCTACATTTATTTTTAACTTTAGCGCTGGTTCACTCTTTCGTTGATGATGAAATAAAACTTCCGTTACTATTTCAAACTTCTTCCTACTTTAATGTTTTAAAGTAAAAACGGAATATTAGGTACATTCATCACAAAGTAATACGACTACAAACTTTTTAGAGGTTCATTTTGTGAGTATATTGAGTTAAATCAATTTTTGGACCATATTGGCGGGAGAAAGTGAGGGTGTAGATTTAGCGAATAAAAATGACACGCGGTCTAAATGAGTGCATAATTACCACTAAAACGTTTTCTTCACCTAAAATGCCGAGAGGCACCGATCAAGGGATGACGCCCGCTCTAGCATTGGTTGACAGGTTCGCGTGGCCTTGAAGTAGCCAATCATATTAAAATGAGCTAACTGCGGGTTCTAGTTTTTATGCGAAGCGAAGTATTTAGAAATATTTAGAAATAATCTTTTAAGAATAAATTTTTAATGTGAGAGAAACTGGAACACTAGTGTTTCCATACAAAATAGCAAAATTTTAATTGTTTGCGGTGAACCGGAGGTGATTGTCATTTGTATTTTTGGCTAAAATATGCATATTGCTCAACCCAATCGTCGACCAAAATTTTAAATTTGTATCTAAAGCCGTGTTAAAAAGACGAGCCTGTCTAGTGGTGTTTTGGGAGAAAAATATATGGAAGAATAAAAAAGAAGGTCCTCATCTTTGTAAATCAATTTAATAAATAACTATCGATGGTATCTGCTCCCTATCGATAAATCGGGCACCTATCGATATACCCTGAACTCTCGATCTTATTTAACTTTGTCAATTGCACATCTGTTACTTTATCATTTAAAATATCAGGTATTAATATGAATATTGTATAGTGACGGCGGTGTCCTTAGAATGTAACAGTGTATGTGGAAAATATAACATATAATTTAACTAATTTAAATAAAAGATTAAAAAAGACGTCCATGTTAACTCAAAGAGACTAGATATAGAATTTAAAGTATAAAAATAAACTCTCAAAGTCTAAGTCTCAGTCAAAATATATTTTTTATAAATTTTTAATTTAGGCTACATGTTTCGCCCAACCAGGCATCATCAGGCCTACAAGTAAAAAATGCATTCCAATTACACAACAATAAAATAGTAAGATTAAATTAAAATACCTTAAAGATGACGAACAATAAATTTTCACAACACATGACATGTCAGCAAACAGACCAGCGTGAATCGGAGATGAGGTTAGACGTTGCAAGTAAGCAACAGGAGAAAGAGGGGATATATCTTTAAAACATATTATTTGATGTTATTAAATATTATATTTGGTTCAAAATTAAAAATCTCGTTGCACAGGTTAATATTGGACTAGTAGATATACAATATGCCTCGCAATATTCAAACAAAGAGATCATAAAATTAAAAAAAAAACACTTTTCGTTATTGTTTACACTCCACATAATAAAATCCGTGATAAACGGTTTTTTTTTAAATTACGTTTAAAAACCAAATCAGTGCGCTTATTTTTCTTTGTGCCCAACGTGTCAATCACTCTTTCATTCAAACCAGGAATAGACCGAATAAGTTTATGCTCAACTGAAAAAGAGCTAAGGCATTAAGCCTGTCTTGACACATGGTACTCCTTGGAAATGTTTTGCCCGTCTCAGAGTAGAAATATTTCTCTCCGCTTCTACAGTCGCCATTAGGGATGGCCGTTTTATCGATAGCTCAGCGACATATCGAATAACAACGGGTACATAAAAAAATGTCGATATAGCGATAAGTGCCGATATGTGAGCAATAATACCGATAGGTAACTAATAATATCGATAGGTAGTTGAGAACATCGATAGGTAGCCGAGAATATTGTAAGATTATAATATTTATCTGTGGACTCGTCCCTAAGATTTGTTGTGTATTTCGTTTCGTTTTAAACATATGGCAAATACCTAATCAATTTAAAACAATGTTGACATAATTTGCTTTATTTTTAGTCGGTTGCAGACGATCAAAGATGCTTGTACACGATCGATATGTCCGGCACTGTTTTGGGAACGTTATGGAACCCAAAGTATGTAGTAATATTCCAATTTCGGATTTCTCCGAGGATGCTATGAAAGTACTATTTTTCTATCTCTTCCAACTGTAATTATTATATGTTGTACCAAAATTTCGATGGGTGTAGGTGGATTGCCAATATAGATCATTATAAGAACAGAATAATCCGAGAATTATAAAAATTGTTTGTTTGTTTCTGATGGTGAGTTTATAGTTTATTAAGAATTCTTCAGATTCTGTCTGTTGTGCCTTTTACATATGGTAAGACTACTTGTTCCTTTCCCGGTTCATAATTTTTGTTGTTCGTTGTTTGGGGGGGACCCTGTGCATTAATAGCTTTCTCTATGGTGCGATATGTGTAGCCATTTTTCTTTAAAGCACTAGATATTATATGAAGTTCGTTTCGTTCGTCTGTGTTTCAGTTAATCGCACGGATTTGGAGATTAGGGTGTTGGCCACAGCTTGAAAGTGTGCTCGGTGGCGATGTGATCTTGCATTTAAATATCTGTCTACGTGTTTATGTAATAAATATGTCATCCACATAGTGAATCCATAATTTGGGTTTTAAACTTGCTTTCTGAAGACCTTCTTTCTCGAAGTATATCATAAATAAATTCGCGACTACTGGTGATAGCGAGGAATGAAAAATAAGTATTTTTAAGGCAATGCTACTTATTTTTCATTCAATGGGCAAATGTATAAACAAATGGATGGTGCTCCAATGGGGTCCTCGCTATCACCAGTAGTCGCGAATTTATTTATGATATACTTATAGAAAGAAGTTCTTGAGAAAGCAAGTTTAAAGCTCAAATTATGGATTCTTTATGTGGATAACATATTTATTATATGGAAACATGGTCATACAGAGCTCGAAAAATTTCTGACTCATGTAAATTCAATCCACCCCAGAATAGACTTTACTATAGAGTTAGAGAAAAACATCTAGCTTCCATTCTCAGATATTCTGGTTACAAAATTGCATAACAGACATTTCTAATACACCGGGTATAGAAAACCAAACTGTGGCCTATACAATTGACAAGTCGCAGAACATGGCCCCAACATAATGCCCCTCCTCAAATGCATTCACCAATGCACCCACCAATGCCAGGACAGTAGACCTTCCCCTCCTAAAACCATACTGACAATTTACAAATAGCTGGTTATTTTCAAAAAACTTTGTAATCTGGTAATAGGGCGATAGTTGCCCGGATCTTTTTGGCATCCTTTTTTAAAAATCGGGATGACCCTCGTCAACGTAAGACGACTAGGAAAAGTTTTACTGTCAATGCATTAGTTAAAGAGCTTTGTTAAGGGTGAAATTAACTGCTTCTTCAACCTTTTAACCAAGGTCACATTCAGGTTATAGGCATCTATACTGTGCTTATTTTTTAGTTTGTTTATAGCATCCTGAACAATGTTGTTAGTTATGTAAGAAAATAATAATGAAATGTTTGTTATAGAAATGCTCTTTTTTATATAATCTGTAGATGTTGTGTTTGTGTTGGGAAGTACTTGTAAGAGCTTTCCTGAATGTTAATAAAAAAGTCCTTGAAGTCTTCTGCGGTAAGTGATCTACTCCCTCTTTTTTCCCACCATGAAGATCTTACCTTATTACTTGAATTGTGTATAAAATTTGTGTAGGCATTCTTTTTAGCATCATTTATTGTCTTGTGATAGGTATTTTTAAAGTTCTTTATTGTTGTCTTTAATTCGGGAGTTGGTTGATTGTGATATAATTCTCTCAAAAACCTAAGAGTTTCTCTCATATTTTTTATATGGTCATTAAACCATCTAATTTGATTGTAATAATTAGTTTTATACTTCCTTATAGGAAACGCAGTGGTCCTTCCTTCAGTCATAACGTCTAAAAAACACTGAAAGTCTGACAAACAATTCCAATTTTGAATAGCTAAGAAATTAAACATAATATTTATACCCTTCTCCGAAATAGGTCTATGAATACATTGAAGCCTGGTATTACTTTTTGAATATGTCAAATTTACAACAATGTCCACTGTAGAATGGTCTGAAATTTTTGGATCAAATGCGCTAGTATCAAAATCTAATATATTTACGAAGTTTTCAAATATGTTTTTCTAGGATCTCCAAACATCAATTTAAACTGCATCAATGTACGGAGTGTCCTTATCAGTCAATCTATAAGAATAGCTTGAACCAGCATTCCATAACACACAAGAAACCAGAAGAAATTGTATGGCACCGGTGTCCACACTGCCCATATCAAACAGCTTATAAAGGGAACCTAAACAGCCACGCCTTAGTTCATGATAAAACGAAGAAATCTAAATTGTTCGAGTGTTCAAAATGTTCTTATAAAACTCACAACAAACGATTGTTAAGCAATGGTGACTGTCCTGTAGTAAATAGGGGCTCCAACAACATTGGCAGGTTTGTGTTTCATTATTTATTAAACTTCTCCAAGTAGCGAAGACCTGTCAACATTAACAAATTAATTAAACAAGATATTATGCTTCTCTTCGTAGTTAACAGTTTAAAATTTTATTAAAACAGAAAATTTGGTGATGTTAGTGGTTTCTTCAACTTGTCTAGTAGCATGAGATTGTAACTGTAACCTTATCAAATCAAAAAATTTCAAAACTGTTAAATCCAAATTCAAGTTTTATTAATGTTTTAAATTGTAATTAATTTTTACATGTCAAAAGGAAAAAAAATGTTGAAATATTAACTACAAAATTTATGGAAAACACAATATGACCAATGGACATGGATCTAAAAACGATAATGAATATTACAGTACATGGACAAAATAGCCCTGAGAAAGTAGTCTAATGAAATAGCTATAGATTAAATAGGTCTAATCTAATTACCCTAATCAAATGAATTAAAAAAAACTTAAACTTAAACTAATTGTAAGCAGGCATACTTCCTTGAATGCATACTATTCACTCTTTCATACGGAATACTTGTTTGGGGTCATTCCCCACATGCTCAAAAAGTGTTTTCCGTTCAGAGAAAAGCAATCAGGAAAATCATGGGCCTCAACTATAGAGATGATGTTAGGCATCGATTTGTCAAACTTGTAATTCTTAGTTTTCCATAGTATTATATTTGTAAATGTTTGCTCTGGATAAAGTCTAGTATTTCTAGCTTTTCACGTCATTCTGAATACGATTATAACACAAGGAATTTTAATAAACAAAAGCAGATTTTGATTCAATTTCAATTACTTCATTGTACATTTTCACTTGTCTAAAATCATTGTTTTGATTATTTGACACTAATAAATACTCTACTCTACTTTACTCTAACCAGTAAGGTAGATCGTTGGGGAGCATTTTATGATTTTTTTTTATTGTAAACTATAGTTATTTTTGATCTTCCCTATAAGCTCCCGAGGGTGTGCCATATACTTGCGGACATCCTATGTAGTATTAGCATATAATTAACTGGTAACTTTAATATTCTGTGAATTCTAAATTTTGTGACGATTTTATAATCTTATTCTTATCCATTGAATTGTGAAAATACTTTCTGTACATATTTCACTGATAAATATTGATTGTTTGATATTTTGGACTTGCTGCTCAAATAGAGAATGGAGAACAAAATAGAAACCAGGGACCTCCAATAAGATCATACTGATTGCACCGAACTAGTAGATGAAAACACACATTTGAAATTAATAAATGAATGTGTAAAGTTTGAAAAAAATATCTTACAGGATATGAAGAGGTCTCAGGGACTAATTAACAAAGATTAAAGAAGAAAACGAACAACTTATTAAAGAAAATCTATTCCTTAACACCAAGTTAGAGGAAATCTGTAGCACAAACAGCTCTAAGACAATAGATAACAGTATACAACAAAGCTATACAAAAACACAGAAAGCCCCAATAAAGCACGACCAGTGTCACATTTGCTGTCATCTTCAAGAGCTTCTATAACTTCTAATAAATTACCTGTCATTCAATTCTCAACAGTGTCAACTTCAACAGGGGATCTAAATATAAACATCTGTAATAGTGATATAAACAAGCAAGGTGAAACTAAGGAAAATGAATGGAACTTTCCTAAAAATAGAAGCACACTACAAAGATCACCATCACTTAAAGGAGAAAATAAGACGTTTAACCTCAAGGTAGCTAAAACAAGAACCCATCTGTTTATTATTGGGTTTGAGGTGGGCACCAAAAACAAATGAAATTGAGAATTAAATTAAACAAAGTGTAAACAGAGAGAGAAACAATACGTCAGCTCTTTCAAACTGGAAATACCTGCTGAATCACTTGAAGCAGTTATGACACCAAACCTGTGGGGAGAGGGAATAAGCATAATTCGTTTTTTACGCATGAACTGGCCTCATCTTCTCAACAAAAGGTAGGCAGCTCTACAAACAAACAGCCCTGCTCCAAGACTAAAACAACTGTGACATAATACGCATTAGTGAATACTTTCTGAACAAGGAAGAAATAGATTGTTTCAATATCCAGGGGTATTCAGTAGTGAGCCATTTCTGCAGGAACAACAAATTGCGTGGAGGGACCATCATCCTAGCAAAACAGGTAATTATGTGCACAGAAATATCAGAAATTTTAAATATGTCTTTTGAAACAAACTGTCAAATATCGGCAGTCGAAATAAAACTGTACCTTTCAATTATTACTGTGTATAGACACCCCAAATGGGAACATGGAGGTATTTATGGACATTCTAATAAGTATCTTAGGCATTTTATCTAGAAAGTTTCACTATATCATAATAAATGGGAACTTTAACACAAATTTAAATGGTCTTTGAAACAATAAACGTTTACTCTCAGATTTACTTGACTCTTATAATCTTAAGCAAAAAATATGTAACAATACAAGGCTAAATGCATGCATAGATAATATATTTATAAACTTTAAGGATATTTTGAATTGTTATGCGGGTGTAACCGACCTTGTGATGTCCGATCATAGAGCCATACAGATAACTCTCAAGGTAAGCACTGACACTACTTTGAATAAAAGTGAGAATGGTAACATTACAACCTACCATCAACCAATTACCCATAGTGGCATTAATGCGATGTATCAACTCTTAGAATCCACAGACTGGTGTTTCCTGCGATCTGACTGTGTGAATCTTTTATGAATGTAATGAGAGTGAGTATAAATGAGTCCTTCCCTGTCAAAAAAATGAAATGTCATAAAAACACAAAAGCAAATTGGTTTAATGAGTCTATGAGAGAAATGCGTGAGCATGTTAGGACACTCAATGAACTATATATAAACTTTTTCAGTACAGGCTCGCCATCGTCCAGGCTAAAAAAACAGCAAACTCTGCATATATAGCAAATGCTGATAATCCCATGAGGGCATCATGGGATATCATTAATGAACTTGGTGGCAGAGGCAAGATGAGGAATCAGACAGATGATCCACTTATTGAAGCTGAGGAATTCAATACCTTTTTTATAAATATTGCAAATAACATTGTCAGTAAGGTAGCCACCCAAAAGAGACTTCAAGCACTACATGAAAGCCCGTGGAGGGTCATGCCCCAGATGCCTCCCAACAGGTTGCTTCCACTTTCGCGAGGTTATCTTCAATGAGGTAAGAGACTCAATAGATCAAATAAAGCCCAAAAAAAGCAAGGACATATATGGCATGAATATGTTTTTGCTGAAAAAAATAAAGAACGTTCTTATCCAGCCCATTACAAAGCTTTTTAACATTTGCTTGAAAGAGGGCATATATCCATCAGAATTTAAAACATCAAAAGTAATTCCTATTTACAAAAAAGGAATCAAAAATGCATACCTTGCATATCTAAAATTTTTGAACACCTACTTAAAAACCAACTATATGCCTACTTTGAAAGTATGTGGCTTTTCTCCGGTTCTCAATTTGGTTTCAGAAAAAATAGGTAGACAACACAGGCTGTGTGTGATCTTGTGTGGTATGTGGTTGGAGGCTTTGAGAATGGAGACTTTGTAAGTGCTACCTTTTGTGATTTAGCAAAAGTTTCGATTGTATATCTCACGAGATCCTCATCACCAAACTGAAATATTACCATACTTCAGACCACAGCATCAGATTGTTGTTGAGCTACCTCACAGGCAGACTGCAGAGAACATCTGTGAGAGAAGTGCTGTCGAAGGCGGGAGGGGTTACCAAGGGTGTCCCCCAGGGTTCTGTGCTCGCTTCGTTGCTTTTTCCGATCTACATCAATGATATCGATGTAGCTGCATACAAATTCATTTTGTTTGCAGATGAAACAAACGCACTTACTATGAGCAATAATTACGAGAAATGGCTGACGGGCATGCAGTGGGAATTAGCCAAAAAGCTCTCCAAAATAATTTACCTTCTTCGAAGCCAGAGATCAGGAGTGGAGGATGACATTGTTACCATGACATATTATGCTCTCTTCCACTCGACTACCACATATGCATCCTAGCATGGGGGCACATACACAGTGAGAGAATTTTTCGTCTGCAGCGGAGGGCGTTGAGAGTAATTCATGGCTTAGCCTACCGAGCGGACGTTAGAGAGCTCTTCAAACAAAAGCGTATACTCATAGTGCCTTGCCAGTTTATACTATCCTGCCTGATCTTTGCCAAAAGGAACCTGAGCTTATGGCCACTTCGAGGTGATTTGCATAACCATAATACTAGACAGTCCGAACAACTTGATATGGAATTCTTGCGATTTAAAAAATCAAGAGTGGGAACATTGTATTTTGTTCCACTCTTTCTGAATAAATTTTCTGTCAGTGTACTCCAATTAAATGAAAAAAAAATATATAGGAGTGATAATGAATGACTATATCCTGAATGTGCTGTATATTGTATGTTTTTTTATAATTTTTCATACATGTTAAATGTTCTTTATATACATATACAGTGTAGTTCTTACCTGTAACTGTGATTTGACGTATGTAAAATTTTTTTATAATTTATACATTAATAAATTTATTTTGATTTTGATTTTTGATGTTGAATATTTTTTATAATTGGCAATTTTGTATAAATTGATTCTGTTTTGTTCTATTCCACTGTATTTAATGACCTTGTCGTATTTTTGCAGGATTTCCGAACACGACGTTACACATAAATGGAAAAAAGTAGGAAAACATAAGAAGCCTGATGAAGTTGTATGGCTGCAATGCCCAGACTGTTCATATAAAACAAATCGAAAAAGAAATCTAACGAAACATGTCCTTGTCCATCGTAGGCAAAATGAGATGCAGAAGTTCCTCTGTCCCGAGTGTCCATTTAAAACCTACTCCAAGGATTACCTAAAACAACATTCGGTCATTCATCAAAAGCCAGATGAAGTTATATTGCACCAATGTCCAGACTGTCCATATAAAACAAAATGGAAATATTCGTTAAAGAAACATATTGATACTCATCGTAGAGAAATTGACGCTCAGGAGTTCCACTGTCCCGAGTGTCCATTTAAAACCCACTCAAAGCCTTGTTTGAAGAATCATTCGATCATTCATAAAAAACCAGAAGAAATTGTGTGGCACCAATGCACAGACTGTTCATATAAAACAAAATGGAGAGGGCAACTACGGGCACATGCCATTGTTCATAGGGAAACTCGGGAGTTTAGCTGCCCCGAGTGTTCATTTAAAACCCACCGAAAATATTCTCTAAAAGAACATTCTCTTAGACACAAAAAGTCCAATGAAGTTGTATGGCACCAATGTCTCAATTGTCCATATAAAACTCCTTATAAAAAAAATCTAAAATATCACTCTCTCATTCATAAAAAACCTGATGAGAAGGTGTGGCACGAATGTCCAGACTGTCCGTTTAAAACATTTCGAGAGAAAAGTCTAAGGACCCATCTCCTTAGACATAAAATGTCAGATGAACAAATTTGGTATCAGTGTGCAGACTGTTCATATAAAGCACTTCAAAAAGCAAATCTTAAGTCACATGTGTTGGTTCATCATAGAGATAAAACGAAATCTAAAATTTTCAAGTGTTCAAAATGTTCTTATGAGACTGCTTTAAAATTTATGTTAAAAAAACACCAGATAGTTCATAGGGAAGCTAAAACACTTAAAAACTTCCTTAAAACTACATTTTCTCAGTCATAAAATGCCAGATAAAATTGTGTGGCACCAGTGTCCAGATTGTTTTATAAAACACATCGGAAATAGTGTGTTAAGTTACAGGCATCCGTTAATCAGTGTTAAAAAATGGAATACAAAGTGTTCTATTGTTCAAAATGTTCCTATGAGATTCTAAGTAAATCTGACCTAAATACTCGTATAATTTTGCTGAGGCAAACTAACATTATAAAGCAGTATAGTAGAATATAGTACAGTTTTAACATCCTCATATTTCATTTTTCAAGGGACCTTTTATAAGCAAACCTCAAGTGCTGTCATGGGATCTCCGCTATCTCCTGTGGTAGCGAACATCTTTATTGAGGCTTTCGAGGAAATTGCTTCAAACTCTACTTCTTTATAATGTAAAAATTGCTTTAAATATATAAATGATACTTTTGTAATATGGCTTCATGGAAAAAAAAATTAACTATATTTTTAATCATCTAAACCAACATTCTAATATAAAACTCACTATGGAAATTGAGACAGATGGTGCCATTACCTTCCTTGATGTTTTATTTATTTATTTACACACAATAGGGGCAATGACAGATTATACAATCCAGAAGGTAATCCACTACGTAGTACGATATTTTAGTGGGTAAAAAAATGACAAAAAAGTGAAAATTAAAATTAAATAAAAACAGTCTTAATATATACTAATAAAAAAAATACAATTAATCACAGTTCATTCAGAAAATGATACTTAGAGCTATGCTTGAAACAAACCAATACTATTGCAAAACACTCTAAGTTATTAAAAATGTTTATTAAACGAATTCTATTCAAATAAAGCCTACCATCACACAGTGGTGAATTCTGACCTGAATTGGTCCCGCAGAAAGGAATATGAAAGAGTTCTTAATGCCTAAAATTTCTGCTGAAAACATTAAATTGAATACACGAGTAAACTTGTGGCGAGAATGCTCGACTTGAGTGATTTTGGCTCTATTCCTACTGGAATAATTTGCCAGCCCATTCTCTCGGCGTCCAGGATTTGGTCTGACTCTGAATCATGTCCTGGACGAATATTACTATTAGAAATTAAAAAAAATTAAGCAATCTTTCAATTAACTTTTTAATTTTTGAAGTGCATCTTGGCTTCCACTAGATGCCCCTTGAGAGTACTCTTGGTCTCACGAGATGACCTTTTCTTTTAAGCTATCCCCTTACCCCTCCCACTCCCGCTACATAGCGGCCATTATGCTAATATTTTATGTAGAACTGCGGCAGACACACACGTTCACAGAGTCTGCTCCTTTTCTAGCGGGGTCGTTAGTTTCTACTCTGAGCGGTTGAGTCTCCCGCTTCCCCCCCGAAATAAAGCAGCAAAACCGAACACGTAGAACCACTTTGGACGCCCGGATGACGAGCTCTAAGCACCTCGATTGTTAAAGATTTCTTTTTAAATTATTCCTTCTTTTTAAAATCTTTGGAATGAATCTTGGCTTCCACTAGGTACCCTTGAGAGTACTATTGGTATCACTAGATGGCCTTTCTTTCAAGCTACCCCCTCACCCCTCCTACTCCCGCTTCATAGCCGCAATTTCGCTAATATTCTCTATGTAGGGGCAGACGATCAGGGTAGAATTCATGTTAAAAAAGAAGTCTGCCTTCCACGAGATGATTCGAAAGACTGATGCTGGACCTTTAATTATCTTAATTAGCTTAAGTAGATCGGCGATATCACCGCACTTTAAGAAAGAAACAGTTCTCTCACTCCTTTGTTGTGCTCCCAAAAGGCGGCTTCTTTTACTAACGGTCGTAAATCACAGCGATCACCTGCAGCTAACAACTAGATGCAAGGTATACGAGGTCGCGCGTTATTTTATCGCAATGAACATCTTCGGGGAACGATCAATAACTGTATTAGTTAGTTTAGGTATTCATATTAATATTTAGAGTAGTAGATGTTTAACTTAATAACAGGTTAACTTATGGACTAAATTCGATAGGTATCAACAACAAATGTAAAATGCAAAGAACTTCCACCATTTAGTTTATTTAATAATTTAAATTACGAAAATTATCCGAACGACAATCAATACGTTCTCGGCAGGATATCAAAATAGATTGTGCTTCAAAAACATTCTACTAAGTTGTTAGAAATAGAGAATGGGAATACATGTTCCCTAAAAAAAGCAATATCCTAATAGCATAACACTTAAATGGCTAATTCTTAAAACTAATAATCGTAAATCTAATAGGTGGTTAGTTAGTTAGTTAGTTAATTTCTTTATTTAGCATAAGTGCTACAATTTACATTTTTCAAGCATAAAATTTTAAATATTATAGACTACTCTAAACTAGCTTCAGAAACCATACTTTTGAGTTCCTTATAAGCTTTTAAAATTGATTCTTAAATAATAATCTCTTAAGTTAATTTAAAATTTTTAAGATATCTGAGATTTTATAATAAATGGTAGTTTATTGTATTGAATCGGCCCTTTAAAAACATAATTTAAATGTAAGTCTTTGTTTTGCATAATTTAAATGTAACTTTTCTTTATTTTGCTTGTTTGGTAATAAATATTTTTTATTTTATACTTTTCATTTAAAAAATTAAATATTTAACTTCTAATTTTCTTAACAAATTATTTTTGTATATTTATCACAAAATAAAAAATATTTCTTCATTTGCCTAATACAAAAATAAAAACCTTATAGAAAATGTGGATAGATAATAGCATTATAAATAATATTTTTGGAGAAAAAACATAAATTTGGAGAAATTCTTTTAAAATATCCAATTTTACCAGCAATTTTACTAATAGCCTTTTCAAAATATAAGTTAAAATTTAATCTATCATCTATAATTATACCTAAACATTAAAGGATTTCACTATTTCCAAATTTGACCCTTCTAATGAAATATACAAGTTATTAGTGTTTAAATTTTGACCCAAAACCATGCATTTTGTTTTAGATACATTTAATTTTAATTTATTTACTTTAAGCCAATTTGATTAAACATTTAGATCTGAATTAATAAAATCTTGTGCTGCTAATATGTTTCTATCTTGTATATACATTAATGTGTCATCAGCAAATAACTGAATATGGCAATGTTTTAAAATCGATGAAATATCATTTACATACAAAATAAAAAGTAATGGTCCCAAAATACGACCTTGAGGAACATACACAATACATTTGTCACTCGAAATTTCATTTGATACCCAATTTAGCACATTATCCCTTATCCCATATTTGTATAATTTATTTAATAATCTTTCCCAGTCAATGGTTTCAAAAGCCCGTTTAAAGTCTAAAAAAACTGCTAGTATCGCTTCATTCATTGCCAAGCTCCTTCTCCATTTTTCAGGTACGAACTACTGAGCTGTTTCGGTCGAGTGTTTTTTTCTAAAACCAGCTTGATGTTGTACCAAAATGTTCTTTTCATTTATAAATTCCACAAACTGTTCATATACTACAGACTCTATTAATTTCTCAATGTCCCACAATACGTTTATCGGCCTCATTTGATCAAAAATTGGTGTTACACATGAGCACTTTGATTTTTCGGGAATTACGCCATATTTTGGTGTAACGGAAACTGGGTCTGGTTTGGTGCCGATATCAAATGTTTAAATTCGAAGGGGATGATTGCTCATATATACGTAGGAACTAGATTATTTCCAACAAAAATCAATGTTTTTAAAAAAACTGAAATTACCCACAAGATTACACTGGTCTGCATTTAATAAGCCAAACCAAGAGCAAGTGTCTTCTCCTTTTATCAAGACCGTCTCCACACCCTAGGTATCATCTTACATTCTCCAGAAATTATAATCTAATAAAAACCGAAAGGCCCTTGCGCCATAAATACTAGGAAATAATATGTCACTACGCACGCAGCTTACAGTACAGATTATTTTTAACTCTATATAACTAACAAATAAAATTTTTTTAAATGCCTTAAGGGGGAGCTGCACGAAGTATTATGGATCATTTGCAAGTCTTCCGCCGCTGTAATATTATGTTAAAGCTGTGAGAGATATTTATTAGCTTCAATGTAATTTAATTAGGGAAATATGTATAGTTGGGCGCTAGATTCGAATTTTTATGAAAAAATCTAATCTAGAATTATAAAATAGAAGAGATTTGTCCATTTTCGACCATTTTTTGACCACTTTTTGACGCAAATGCCGTCGCATATATTTTTTTTTCAGCAAAATGGCCCTTTACGGCCTTGCATTGATCCTTTGTCTACATACCCTGAACCCTTTTGAACCCATTTTTAACCGAAATGTAATTTAAATTGCCTACACATAACACATTTTTTTAAGGTCGGCCGTGCAGGAAGTTGTTTCTAATACGTAGGTACCTTTTCATCTTACTTTGAACTTGACTAGACCGCTGATTTTTCACTTTTTACGTGCAGTTCTCCCTTAAATGGTTTCATGATGACTTTATCGCAGTTTTGAATAGGAAACTTTACTTAATATGAGTCAAAACTACTACAAGAGCCATTGATCCAATGCAAGGGTTTTGACGCTCACCCATATAAAACCAAATCACAAAACTGTTAAGCATTTATATTAAATAAGTTTTATATGAAAGCCGTTTAAACAGTTTGCTCCTAACAGCTACCTTAAAATATTTTGGTTTTAATATTAACATCAAATAGTCATAAGTGTTTTAAAATAAGAATTAAAATGTTTTATAAAGCCTTCTTAAAACTTTTTGTGAATAAATAATGATTGCGTAATATGTTTTCTTACTGTCCTGACAGTAAGGAAACATATTACTATTCCATAGTACAAAAACGGATTTTCGTGAAAATAAGTGGTGAAATACGATTTAAATGGTTAATTTAAATATCAGAAGCAAGATAAATATCTTGAAATAAGGAATAGAAAATTTACAATACCCACACAATTCACCGCCCCAACAATGTAGTTTTCCATATTCAGTTTCCTTTTTCCTCTTCAAGTTGCATTGCAGAAAATTTATTTTTTTATTTTTCAAATAAACTACCCCTAATTTTGTTGCACAGATTCTAGTCTTCTTATGTAAATCTGATATCGTGGATTCCAAACTACCGATGCAAAACAAAGCCTGCTGTTATTAAAGGCATAGTAGAGGTTAAGTAGGGCAATTGCATTAGTAAAATACCTTGTGTTTCTCTGAATCCCAGCAGACTGTTGGTTGGTTTATTATTTTTGCTATATAAGACTCGAATACCAGCCGGGAGTTCAAAATGACACCCAAGTCCCTGATCTCCGAAGCCCTTTATAAACTAACATTTCTAATTTGGTACTTGCAATTAATCATGTTTCTGTTTCAATTGTAGGAGATTATAAAGCGTTTGTCTATGTTTAAAAACAGACTTCTGGTCTCGCAATAAGTAGAAAATCGTTCCAAGTCCTCCTTCAATTTCAGGCGATCGTCCGGTGTTTGAATAGTTTGAAAAGTTTTAGATCACCTGCTTAAAGAACAATTCTTAAAACAGACAGTAATATTATTTATGTATAGGACGAAAAAGAGAAGGCCTAAATGGGTCCCCTGAGGAACACTGGGGGGAACCCGAATCGAATCAGTAATGTAGGCGTTAACTGCCACTGTCTGAGTCCGATCTTGTAGATATGATCAAATCCATCTTAAAAGGTAGTTAGATACACCAACCTCAGCAAGGCGATCAATTAGTATCCGGTGATCAATTTTGTCGAAGGCCTAACTGAAGTCAGTCATATAATTTTTTCAAATAACTTACCCAGAACGCACAGCTTACTAATAGGCCTATAGTTATTAACATCATGTTTATTAACGTTTTTAAATAATAATAAAATATATAAGACTATTTTACATTCTCTAACCAATATAGCTGGGATATGTTCAGGGCACATACTTTTTTGTATCAAGGGAGTCGATTATAGACGAGACCTCAGATTCATTCAGAACAAACCTACTGTTATCCTCAGAACCTAAAATATTCGAAATAAAGGGATCCGGATATACATAGTAGGTAAAGCATTGAAAGATAAGGCCAAGAATGTCACTACCAGTTCTAGAGCTAGGTATACAATCGGTAGCTTTCCGTTTGTTTTTTATAAATTTCCAAAACTTTTTTGTGTTGGAATTATTAGGAATATCATTTTCAATGGAACGAACATAGTCATTAAAGTTGTTTTGCATTAGTTGCTTGGAAAGCTGACGCAAATTTGAAAATGTAATATAGTCATTTCGATTTTTATAAACTTATATTTTTTATGAATTTTTTTGTTCGCGTAAAATTACTCTGATCGTTTCAGCCCAAAGGTAAACAGGATATCCACGTATAATTGTAAATTTAGGAACAAATTGTTTAATACAATCGCTCAAAACAAAATAAAAATATTCGACATTTAGATTAACATCTGCACCCATAAGGGGAGCCAACCAGTTAGTCTGCAAAAGTTTGGAATTATTAGCCTCAAAGTCCGTTCTGTTGAAGTCGTGTGTTAGTACAGAAGAAAGAGAACGGCACCCTAGAATATTTTGTTTACAGGAATACACATACGAATAGATATTTAAATTTTAGTTCACACCATCATCCATCTCAAAAACAATACGTCATTAATTCGTCTTTAGGACCTTGTCAGTATGTGATACAAATTCAATTCTGGAAGAATTGATATTGCACTGAAAATACTCGACCATTAAGTCAAAGTCAAAAACAACTTTAATGTAATAAGAATGATCTCATACAAAGCAAGTACACCTAAACTGAAAAAAAAAACTGTACAACCATTCTCAGCACTATAATACAATTACTCTGGCAGCCGGTTATCAATTTAATGGTATGAAAGAGAAAAAAAAACATATAAATGAAGTGTAAGTAATACAATAAAATAAGCAAACATGAAAATATAAATAACTAGAATATATACAACAAAATAAAACATATTTAAATAGAGGTCTTAGTTAAAAAGTATAAAATTGTTGATTCAATTTCAGTACAAAGGTGGAAAACAATTCTAGCAACAAAATTGAACGCAAGAACATAAAATAGATTAAAACGAAAGACAAACTGGGGTGAACAACAATAATATAAAAACAATCTCATTAATCATAAAAAGTATTTACATATTAGTCAAAAAATTCAGCAACTAAATAGTAGGCTTTCCCAACCAATAGGCCCCTCACTTCACTCGTAAAAATGCTTTAGAGGAGAAATGCCCCTTATGTTTGAAGACAAATTGTTAAACAATTTTTTGCTGTTATAAATAATAGATTTTTGGGTCAAAGCTGAAGAGGGAACAGGCAGGGAGGTGAGTCGAGAAGTACGTGTTGAATAAACTCGAGCAGACTCAATCTCGTGTCTGAACTTAACATGCACAAGGCAGACTGTTTCTAATATAAACATACATGCCAAAGTCAGGATCTTCTGTGTCACAAAGTAAGGTCTACATTAGTGGCGGTTCGTGGATTTAAGAACGGACTAAGCGCAGTGTAGCTAGGTGTACAGTGCCACAGGCGAAAATTTTTCGGGGTTCCACGCCCAAAATGGCTATTTTTTTAACCTTTTTATGATAATAATTATCCATAGATTTGGAGCGTTTTTTAATACTTAATAATTCTATAACAAGCGCCTGCAGCAGCAGTTTTATGCCACTCCCATCTCTATTTAACTTATGGATATTCATCATTACGTTGCCATAGGAATTGCCGTAAACTAATCTAAGCGCGGAAGTCGGCGTGGGAGGGAGTCTGATGCGTCTGATTTGTTACTGCTGATTGCGATTCCTCAACGGGTTACTCTTATGAAAAGGTGTTCAGCGCGCTAAATTTTTAAGTCATTATTTTTTGAGCATATAACGCACTAGTAGAAAATATTGATATAATTAAATAAATAGTGTGAATGTAATAAAACATACTACACTTTTATAATAAAAATGTATATTATAAAATGCTTAATATTTTAAAAATATTTTTATTTTTAAGTAAATTGATTGGAAAATGTAGGTGAAGCGGCGCTTCACCCGCGTCCTCTGGCGAGACACCACTGGTCTACATGACTCCCGGGAGCTTAGTTGGTACATATATCTAACTGCACGTTTTTGTAGCACAAAGTAACGTAAGTGGGGCACAATCAAAGCAAAACATCCTCTAGATAATTTTAAATTCATATTTAAAATATGTGTTTCAAACTTCAACTTTTCATCTCTATACAAACCCAGAAATTTAATATCAAGAGTCACGTCACAAATCTCACATTTAAAAGAAACAATATTTGTTTTTGACACATTTAAAGTTAAGTAATTGGAATCACACCATTCTTTTAACATTAATAATCATCTTTAAGGGCAAGCTCCAACTGATTTGAGTCTTTATCATGCCAGAGAATGGTCGTATTGTTGGCAAACATTGTAAACACTCCTGATATGTTAAATCTGGACAGATCGTTGACATATAACAAAAACAAAAGTGGGCCTAAAACAGATCCCTGAGGAACACCAGAAGCAATTTCCCTGTCATTAAACACCACTGACTGATAGCGTTCAGACAAGTATGACCTTATTCAGGACAAAGCTGCATGTCTGAATCCATAGATCTGAAGTTTTCCCAGCAGCACTCTATGATCTACACAGTCAAATGCATTGGTAAGATCACAGAATACTGCTGCGGCAACTTCTCCAGCATTCAGTGTACTATGCAAGTTGTTTAAGAAAGAGAAAATGACATATTTTGTGTTCTTGGAAGCCTGAAAGCCAAACTGAACATTGCTTACAAGACTGTGTGATACAATGAAATCAACGATACGCCCCTTCACCAGTTCTTTAACAACTTTAGCCAATGTGGGAAGTAAAGAAATAGGTCTAAAGTTAGATGGTGTTTCTGTGTCACCCCCTTTGAAAAGTGGACTAACTTTAGCTCGCTTTAAGGAAGGGTGGAAAGGATCACTCTGAAAAGACAAATTTATCGCCTCAGCAAGAGTCTTTAGGACAATATCAGGTAAATGTAATAGTAACTTAAGAAAAATAGGTGTCCCAACCAGATGTATTTTTGTTTTTTAATTCACAAAATGTGTTTTTAATCCCATTGATATCAGTTGGAGCAAAAAATAAAGTATCTTCCAACAATAGATCGTCAAGGAATTTCAAAGGGTCCTTGGCAGGATTTATATGAGCGGATAAGTTGGTGGCTATAGCAATAGAAGGAATTCAGCTGATGACGTGTCAGATTGGAACAAGTTGACCGACGCTCGCATCCGCAGAGTTCCTTAACGATCCCATGCGGATTGTTTCAGTCGACTGGCATAAGTAGTGCAGTTTTACCTTTTATTCAGATACAATTGCAAGAATTCCGTGGAGATCCAATATTCGCACAATCTTTACTACGCACTAAAAGATTGGGTAGTGCTTAAGGACACCAAAAGATGTAGTTCTTTTGCAATCCGAAGGAGTTTTTAAAAATTCCTGTTCATGTGGAAATCTGTATATAGATGGAACTGGACGGTCTGTGTCTACTAGACTTAAGGAACATGAAAGATGTATAAGTAAGAAACAAATTGCTCAATCCGCTATCGCTGAACATCAGCACACAACAGGACACATGATTAATGTAAAATATACCAAGATTCTTGCATCAATCTCCGGTTATTACAAATGAAAAATTAGAGATTCAATTGAAATTACCCAGCACCCTGAAAATTTAAATAGAGACGCGGACTACGTGCTACATCACGCGTGGACACCAATCATCACAGTGAGTCAAGCGTCGATTGACAGGTCGGGTATAAATACCTGAACTCTGCTCATCGGAGCTCATTATGTGCAGTGAAGATCCCTGAACATGCCCCGTTCAATCGCAGGCGAAACGGCGGAAAGTAATTCCAATTTTACATGGTGTAAACCAGTGGCGGCTCGCGGGTGCAAAAGTAAGTGAAGTGCAAATGAAGCAAGAAAATATCGAAATAATTTTTTGTCCACATTTTTTTTTATGTGAATTGGGTAGAATATTTTTTTACGACTTACCTAAATTTTGTATACTAAATCAATTCTCCTATCCTTCATAGCAGCAAATTTATTTATAACTCCAGACATTCCTTTTGAATTGAAATATTTTATAAAGAAGTAAGTCTTTTTTGAGATACTGCATTTCTTAAATAAGTTCTTATTTCTTAATAAGAAAAACTTATTTCTACTGAAGCACTTGTGGACGGTATTTTCAAAATAAGAGAAAACACTTTTTATACTTTGGTTAAAATATCTTTATTTTCATTAATTTTTTTCACTTGCTCTTGCAGCGATATATTCCAATTACTGTCATTGGCAAAAATAAGCTCATTTTAAGTCGTTGACTTTTTGAAAATATTTCCCCATATAACTAACAAATTTTCGAACGGGATAGTCGGAAAATTTAAACTATATTCGGAAAATTTAGCAGAACCTGCCAAACATAAAAATGTAAGTTTTTCAGAATCTTGACAGCTTAGTGTCATTTCCATTAAAATATGGTCCAATATTTCATAAAAAAGGGTTCTATACTTAGCCCTAATTTCTTCATGTGAAAGCTTAGCAAGCTCACGTCTGTAATGATTTATTTCTGTAATAGAATTTGCTTTATCAAACATGGTAATAAAAAAATGTTCATTTCTTTTTTTACACAGCGCCTCACGACAGCGTTTTATATTGGATATGCAAAAATGAATGTCAAACGATTTTTTTTGAAGAACGCAACTTGAAAAATCACATTTACTAACTTCGAATTTGAAGACCAACGAGTTTCTGTAACTGTTGGTATACACCTCGTAGATGCAGATGTAAGAGCATACGTTCGTTGGGTTGAGTGATGAAAAATGACGGAATACCACTAAGGCTTGCAAAAAATTCGATATTTAGAACTATTTTTAAATTTTGCTACATCAGGACAAATACAGCCTGCGGCGCTTTTTTTTTTTTTTGAAGGTCATTTAGATGGCCAAACACTACACTTACGCCATCATAACATTGCCCTGTTAATTTATGTTTATAGTCAAATTGGTCCAAAATTTGATCCAATAGAGAATATAAATTCTCCAACGTTCTATCGGAGCTGACATTATAAAATCCTAACAATCTCTCGACTACTGAACCTTCTGAATTAACGTATCTTAAAATTATGGTGCACTGATTTGCTGAGGTTTGCATAATATCAGTAGTGTCATCCATTCGTGATAATCTTTTAGTTCTTGGGAACTTCTCGATATTAATAAACCTAAAAGAATTTTTAAATTCCGCCTATTTATTGACTCAACAAAACTGCGTCAATTACCAAGCACATAAATAGTCTATTTAATCGGACGTTTTCGTTAAAATGTATTTTATGTAGTTTAGCATTTCCTTTTAAAGTGTCGGCTATAGTGCTTTAATTTTTTACAAATGTTTTTAGCATTAATTCGCATTTTTAATGCTCCGCCGAGTGTTCATGTTTATGTAAAGACCTTCATATATTTAACATACCTGAAAATCCTTCCTTATTCCACACTGAATATTTATTGAAAACTGGTAAAAAGGCCAGCAAAACAATTTTTGTAATATTTGACTACTACATAACCATTTGTATGTGTATGTAAATTAATAAACCAGACATCAGATAAAGTTGTAACAACACCATAAATAAATATAACAGAAAACAGTCAAGTAAACTGCAAAGGAACTAACCGTTTGCAGCGAAATCCGTGAAAATAAAAGTAAACAACCACCCCAAACTGAACGACACGTGGGTGTAGTGTACTGCGTTAGCAATTCACCATGAGCGTTGTATGGCGCTGGTTAACATTAATCTTCCATGCGATCGACGTCATCGCGAACGCGTTGTCATGGCAACGTAGTAGGAAAATCGTAAACTAAAATTAGCACTTCCAGCAAAGTCGAAGCGGTTTGCGCCAGTGTTATAGTTATAATAAAGTTCGTTTGAAAGTTTTAAAAAGACATGCCGCCAACGGCCAAGTAAAATATTTATTCTAGATGTACAGTTTATTTTGTGCCAATTAGGTGAATAAATGAATGTAAAAACTTAAATTTTAAGAGATGTATAATAAATATAGTTAGATGTTTGCTTGTTTATTTTTCCTGGTGAAGTAGTACTTCACCTACTTCACCTGAATAGCCGCCACTGGTGTAAACCCAAGAACCACGAATTCTTAACAGTACAATTTGTTTTTATTTAAAAAAGTGTCGTACGAACCACAATTGAATGAATTTACGTCACAAATTAAAAATACGTGATATAAAGATCTTTAAACATAATTTAAAATTATGTTTAAAATACTAGGGGCACGTACTATTGATCATGGGGATATTCAGGAGTTTAGCTGTTCTACCGAAATTATTCCGTAGAACATTACCTCTGACATAAAAAGTCCGATGATATTGTATGGCACCAGTGTCCCATCTGTTCGTCTAAAACAGTTCATTAAAAAATCTATAATATCACTCTCTCATTAATAAAAGGCCAGATGAAAAGGTGTGGATTTATGCCGTATCTAAAGAAGCTAACATAATCAGCTCCTCGGTATTTATAAAGACGTTGTGTTGAGTTGGTGTTCATTCTGTGGCGTCGTAGATTTTATAAACAGAAAGAAAACTAGATAACTGTGTGGTGCTTATTTTATATATTGCTTATTTTGTATTATTATAACGGGTAATATTTTTATTTAAAATAGAACTAGTGAATTTATACAAATAACTGCACCTAGGTATTATATTATATTTAAAACCAAGATGTATATTAGAAAAATGAAACCACCAGTGATCTCGTGAACATTAAAATAGAACATGTCTTATTGGTGGCCGTCAGTATGGCATGTTATATTGTAACGTTCACGGGATCACTGGTGGTTTTTTTTCATAATATGCATCTTATTTTGAATGTACTACAATTTGTATCTATATTGTTCAATATTAGTATTAAAAAATAAAGTTTTTGTGAATAATTTCGTGGACTATTTTTTTTTCGAAACGCATAGGTATAAATTTCTGGTTTTATTAAAGAACCAAATTTTAGGTGGTTGTCAAAACTCTTATCTTGGTAAATGTGGATAGTATGAAATGAACATGATACAGTTTATTTTATGAAAATGCTACAGGCTTGCAAAATGGCATGTTAATGCTATTAAACCTCTTATGAGACTCTTATTCGTGTTCTAAGTCTTCGTTATGTGTCAGAACTATTTTAAAGAAAAATATAAATAATGCAATTATATTTACAGATTCTCTTAGCGCAATTTTTAAACTAAAAAACTCTTGTATTAAGACTACAACAGATTACATCACTTTACGGACTAGAAGACTTATTATAGAAGCAAATTCAAATAACAATATCTATATAGCCTGGATCCCAGGTCACTCAGGAATTGCAGGTAATAACACTGCAGACTTACTAGCAAATATAGGGAGAACCCTAAATATCCCTAAAAATAGACAAATCAGACATTACAAACCTAATTAAAAAAAATATAAGAGAAGAATTTGTGAAAATAAATGGAAACTAGATATACAAACAAAAGGTAAGCAATATTCTAAAATACAAACTACTTTCCCTCCTAGAAAATGGTTTCTAGATTGCACATACAAGGAGACACGTCACCTCCATAATTAGAATGCGTAGAGGTCATTGTCTCACTGGAGAACACTTGCACAGGATGAGGCTCGGAAATGACCCTTACTGTGAATGTGGACAGGTTGAAACCCTGGATCACATTTTCTTTGAATGCCCTATAAATAAAATTCCTAATATAGATCTATATCAAATATTCAGAAACAAAGGAGTAAAAACTCCGTTCAATATTTATATTATATTATCCACGATTAATAATGAGATTGGTGATATAATTAACACTTTTTTAAACTATAATAAAACAAAACTTTAATAAATAGTATTATATGCTACAAATTTTTTAGACTCAGAAAAGAGGAAAAAAAATACCCAATCCAACCGATTCAGGTCCTGTGTGAAATGCTCCTCCCCTGAGCGGCAGCGTGAAAAGTCTTATACCTTTGTCTGTGATGTTTACATGTTTACTAACATATCCCATAAAAAATATTAATTAACATCTTATACTGCAGCCTTATGTGTACATACCCATAGGGAACATACAACAGTATATAGTAATACTCCTATGAGTACACACTCACAGGAAGGGAAATGCAGTTCCAGAGTTCCCAGGGGTAATAGTTCCCGACAATCTGAGAGCTCTATCTATATTCGCTGGCAAGTTGCGAAGTGCAGTGCCAAAAACATAGATTGGAATTGGAAAAGTCTTCGTTACATTCTGTCTTTGTCGATCACATCACCGTAATTGGCGGTCAATTTAAATCTAACAGACTAATATAAGAACTTTGATACTGAACAGTGGTTCTACATATTTATCTATCTATTCATTAAACAATTCAGAATTATAAGATAAGTATATGAGGAATGGATATAATTTTAAATTCGTATTTTTTTCCAAATTTTCGGGTCGTGTGAATGTAAAAACTAAGTTTATTTTTCTTCACTCGCCTGAACTTCCAACAAGGGTAATATCGAATTTAGTAAAACAAATTCTTTGAATAGTAGGCCGCAGTCAATGTTTGCTTATTTAAATTTCTTCAAATTTGTAAACTTTTCAAAACTTGGAAACACTCGTTATCATTTAAAGATGTTTAAAACTTGATATAAATTTCCTTCAAATTCGTATCTCTTCTCCATATAATTGATTTATTCAAGAAGTGAAACTGGTTTTTTTTAAGATTCTCTTCATTCTGATAACCGTTTTTTGCATTCCGAATAAACTTTCCTATATTTAAAGTAAACCTACATAAGCAAGTGCTAATGTGTTTCTTGAAGTATTACTAGAAAATTGGTTCAACATTTTTTTACAACCTGTCAATAGCTTGAACGGGAAAATGTCATGGCATGATTTGGCTATTCAATTGTTACATTATATCACTTTATCTTGAGTTTATTATCTCTTATTATTTCTTACATCCCAAAACATTTGCTTCAATTAAAATTAAAGGGGTATTTTTGTATCAAATGGTATACCCATTTGATTTTAAAAAAATGTATTTAAAAAAATAATTTACAAAAAAGGGTACTGTACCACAGAAAATGGTATGTCTGGTAAGCATAAACGTTGGTTACCATCGTGTTTAACAAGTCTTGAAATTTTTCTCGTCCAGCCACATCTAAAAAACATCAAAAAATGTTTACCGTATTTAGATTACGGTTCATTTCTTTATAAACGAACAGCAAAAGAAAGACTAATAAGTTTGAAAGTATACAATTTCAAGGACTAAGAATAATTTTATGATGCCGAATGTTAGGCTTACGCCAGTGATGCACTTCGCTTGTTGATCTCCTTTTGAGTTAGCGCTGTATTGATAATGCCTAGGGCACCTTTACCTGGTCATAACACGTTATAACTTTACCTAGTGCCTCCTTGCTCTTGCTTGTACCGTTCTACCGTATATATGTAACAAAATATCCATAATAAATTTGTGTCTAATAAGGTTTCTTTCTAAAGTTGTGTCCCGATGGTTTCCCATGTTTACAAGATGATGGCATGAAGGAAAAATATGAAGTATGGATATTTAGTGTCCCCATTTTTGTAAATAAAAAAGACAAAAAGAGAGTTTATTTACGTTTTTTTTATAATTGTTTGTAGTAGTTTCATACAGAAACAGCGAATTTGCATATAAAAAGAAAAAAGTAAATTGGGTTTAGGATGTTTGATGAACTTTAAGGATGAGTAACTCAAAAACAAAACTTGGCCGATAGAATTTGTGTTTGGATTCTTGAGCAAGACTCCAAAATACGCCTATATATAAAAAACTATCAAAACCGGTAATGTGTAAAAAGTAAATACTTACATAAAATCAAAAGAATTTATCATTATATGAATGAAAACCGGTATGTACTTCGATTGTTTTAATCAGGCGGAATATCCAATCTAAATCCAAGTCAACGACACAGTTGTCCTTTGTTGTTTTGCATCTATATGTACGTGTCTTTACCAACTTCGGTCACCTGAACATAGAATGAAGAAGCAATTAATTATTCACAGTAGTAATAACAGCGCCTGGAAAATAAGTATAAGATAGATAATTATTTAGACGCTACTGGAATGAGCTGGCAAATTATACCTGAAACCTCAAAGGAGTGGGAGATAACAGGCATAAAAGAAGGAAAGAGAGAGAGATAACGGCGAATCATATGTTATTGTTTGTTTATTTATTTACTAGATTAGTTTGAATAATTTAATGTGTTTGAACGTATTCAATGAGGCAACACACTCCTTAATCTATAGTTCATGTTATTAGTCCATAAATGTTTACATATGTACTAACACAAACTAAAATCGATGAAATAAATCACGAAATACATAATATTGTTCCAAAGTCCCACATATAAACTTTTATGTATGGTTCCAAACAATGGAATCCCCATTTGGTAAATATTGGTAGTCTAAAAAGGTATCCAAGTTTAATTAAACATGTTAGGAAGCCAACATTTTATCAGTAGTGTCTTAGGAAGGGAAGATCCAATTAAGTAGGTTTATGTCTACTTATATTTTTGTTTATAAACAACTACATTTATTAGGTAGATAATTTGCATAACTAATAAGGTGTAAAGAGGTCATATTAATTCTAAATCTAAAACCTTTAGAAGCTGAATGTCTGGGGAGCTGAAAGTGCTGGTCCTTAATAGACACTGCTCAGATATTTCGATTCCTGGAGGTTTATTTCCTAGCCGTAAGTCCAGACCTATTTATGCCAGATAGTTTCTATAATATCTCCAGTTTAAGAATTTTTAGAAGTCCAAAATTTCAGATTTTTTTGATCAATGAACTTATCGATATATTTTAATTTAAGTGAAGTGTACAGGTGGCCCACCGCATAGAACTTGCTCTTTAGTCAAAAGTGAGTGGATAACATTGACCCTCCACTGCAACTGTATGGTCTATTGTGATTTATGACTAGCTATAGCTGCTAAATAGTAATATATTTTTAAAAAGAAGTGGCAGGATAAATGCAGATCAAATAGGGCTACACATTTAAAACTATTTGGTTATATACAGTATAATTAATAGAGATATTATACAGAGCGTACAAAAATCAGTGGTAGATATATTTGCCCCAGTAGTGAGCACTGTCTATTAAATTATTTGTATTATTACAATTTATAATCCTCACCTCACATACTTAAGTGTTTATTATATGTGTATTAAACTGTAAATTGGTTTACCTATACCTTAATTTTGTAATTTTCTTGTTAACGAGCCTTTATACTATTTTGAAGGCTAAGTTTTAAAAAGTGAAGTCTTCGTAATACTGCTGACTACAAAAGTCATATCTGTTGAAAAAAAAAAACTGCAAAAATTAGGTATTTGAGGTAAACTTAATACACTTTGATAGATATTTAAATTTTTCAGCCTTTCATTTAAAATAACAAAGTTAAACAATTGCTGTTGAGAAAAGTGTAGACCTGATTTTTTAAATACAATATAAATAACAACCCATAACACATGTTTTTTTTTGACAAGTAGAAAAAAATAAATCAGATTTTGTTGCATTTTGATTGGGAAATACTAATACAAAAATGTGTTAAACAATGATGCTATCTATAAACTCGATGCTTGATGATTTTACCTTGGTAGAAAATCTCTAGTTTTCTTCATGTGCTTTCAGCTGTTTAATACAAATTTCAGGACAAAACTTTAGGATCCCAAAAATACTTCAGCTATAGCTGTACAGAAGTATTAAACTCAAACTCAAACATGGGTTTTGTCATACACAAAATTCATTGACAAAGCTAAAATCCTAATACTAAACAAAAAGAAACTTAACCTACATATAAGTCATGTGGTCGGTGATATACACAAAACAATAGAATACAAGAACGACAAAATTCAATTATAAATATATATGTATATTTTTTTGTTCTTTTTTTTTACATTTTTTCTTTAAAATGAGGATTCCAGAAACTCATCTACTGATTAATAGGCTATTTCAACCAGAAAGCTTTTTACTTGTGTTCTAAAAGATTTGTAGTTATCTATTTGTCTCAATTGGATGGGAAGGTGGTTAAAAATCTTCCTGCTATTATAAAGTAACGATCTTTTGGTAAGTGCTGCATTGAGTATTGGCAGAGGAATTTGATGTGTTCTACGCATTAAATATGGTCCAGTCGTGATACTGATTTGATCCCCGATTTTTGTATGCAATAAGCACACTGTTTCCAAAATAAAGATACTGGGCAGTGTAAGGATCTTATGACTACAAAATAAAGGTTTGCAGGATTCCCGTTTTTTTACACCACATAAAGCTCGAAGTGCTCGCTTCTGAAGAATAAAGATAGAATTAAATAAATATCTAGCGCAAGAACCCCAGAAACAAATGCCGTAACAAGTGCGATTCCACAAGTGCAAAATATACATTCTTTGCTGTAGGGAAATCCAGTTCGCGTGCTACAACTCGCACTGAAAAGCAGCCTTTCGCTACTTTAGTGCAAATGCTTTCTATATGTTGATCAAACCTCAATTTATTGTCTATCATTAACCCCAAAAATTTGTTGACCTGAACATTGGACATTAATTGAGATTCTAAGTAAACGTCACTTAAGCTGCATTTAAAGGTCATTAGATTGGTCTTCGATATGTTAAGGGATAAGCGATTTGCATTACACCACTCCTTGATTATTGTCAAGTCCTCAGCCACCGTATTCTCAAGAAGTTCCGTACTTTTCTGATGCCAAAGTATTGTCGTGTCATCAGCAAACATAGTGATTTTATCTGTTATGTTTACACTAGCAAGATCATTCACGTAAAGCAAGAACAACAAAGGTCCCATAACTGATCCTTGGGGAACACCACTCTCGATTGCTAGAAGATTTGATTCTTCATTTTTAACTATCACAGACTGTACGCACTGAGACAGATATGACGCAAACCAAGACACTGTTGTGTCACCAAAGCCATACATCTTCAGCTTGTTCAGCAGTATTCCACGATCTACACAATCAAATGCCTTGGACAGATCGCAGAACACTGCGAAAGGATCCAAACTTTCAACTCTGTAGTCATTTTCTTAAAGAAAACTTGTCTTGATCTTTATTGAATTCATAAATTGGTTAATTATTCTAATGCTGCATTTTTCCTCCTAAACATATTCAGTTGAATCTGTTACCCTGAAAATATATTCTTTAAACCCTAAAATTTTGGAAGCCTCCTCAAGTGTCTTATAATGGTAAAATGGAGGATGGAGGTGTAGAAGTGGCCAATTTGTTTGCTGAGTACTTTCAAACTTTTTATTCTAATCAAACCTGTCAGGTTGCGCCGATAAGATCCCTAAGCAACTAAAATATTCACAACTACATATCAATTTCTGCTATATTTATGGAATTGAGCAATCTCAACATCTTTAAAGGTCCTGGACCGGATGGCATTCCCCCTATGTTACTATGAAATTATAATTTTGTACTATTACCTCCGTTGTTTTTTATCTTTAATGCTTCCCTCCAGGCAGGAATTTTTCCAGATTTCTGGAAAGTACGTTACTTTGTACCTGTTCATAAAAATGGGTAGCAGGGGAGACGTCACCAATTACTGACCTATAATCTGAGTTGTATCCCAAAATTGTTTGAACATTTGATTGTCAAGTATTTGACAACTCATTTAAATGGCGTTCTTCTGTCTGGTCGATCGATGGAGCTGAAACTGCTTACTTACAGCGACTATCTGTTTGGGGCACTGGAGGGGCGTGGTGTGGTTAATTCGATCTACATCGACTTCTCCAAGGCCTTTGACAGAGTGCATCATCTAATCTTGGTGAACAAGCTGCATGGATATGGAATTTCTGGCAGCCTTCCCAAGTGATTGAAGTTAAAAATAATTACTCTGTGCAAATCATAATTCTATCTGGTGTCCCCCAGGGGTCTCATCTGGAACTTTTACTTTTGTTTCTTAATGATATTTCAGATTGCGTTTCGAATAGTACTTTTCTTTGTTTTGCAGTTGACTTGAAGTTCTTTATCAAGGTCTCATCAACTGATCAGTGCGTGGGTCTGCAAGCAGACCTCTATAGGCTCACTTAGTGGTGTGGGCTGAACGGCTGCTAAGTGTAAAGTGGTTTGTTTTTCAAGAGTACGCAACCCTATTGAGTACAATTACCATATTGGCAGCACATTTCTTGAGACGCTGACCGAATTCAGTGATCTGGGAGTCACTTTTGATTCTCTATCTTTCGTACCACACCTACCACAAATAGTCCCAAGGTTCCTGAAAAGCTTGGGTTTCATTAAGCATTGTAATAAAGATATCAACAATGTTGCCTCAATCAGAATGTTATATTGTGCATTGGTTAGACCACTTCTGGGGTACTGTTCTTCGGTTTGGAGCCCCCAGTATATGGTATACATACAAGCTCTCGAACAGGTGCAGTATAAATTTGTTTCCTAACTTTGCTATAAATCCAATACCCCTCTCACTGAGAACTACTTTGTTGATTATAATACTTTGTACTCTACTTTTAATCTTGAGCCACTGTCAATTAGGTGTGACAAAAAAGACCTTAAAATGTCTTATACATCTTTAATTCCCGCGAGGACTGCAGTCATCTACTGTCCAAAGTGGGACTTCGCGCCCCTACTAGAGATGCCATATTGATAAAGACGATTTCGCTATGGCACAATCGAACGAAATATAGATCAAATACTTTTCTATCACGAGCACCGAGATTAACAAATATCTATCCAGAACTAAATTGGTTTGGTAGTGTATCTCACACTTTGAGAGTCAGCTCAAAACCCTGCAAACTGATAACTATTAACCAAAATATATGTTTAGCAATAAATGTACAAATTTTAGTTTAATTTTAAGCACAACATATTGTACCCATGGTTAACTGTTAATTGGGCTTGGCCCGTAAATAAATAAATAATGGTAAAGAATATCTTAAAAGTCTCAGAAACCGTGAAACAAAAAAGTCTATTTTCACAGTTACAACTTCTTGTCTTAGTAAGACGGTATAATTTTCCACAATAAATGATTTAATACTTTTTTAAATGTGCAGATATGCCACTGTAACCATTTATTTCCCCATGCATAACTATGGAAACCAAAATATTTTAATAAATAATTTCAATTTTATCTGCTTATAAAAAGAGTCCATTCTGTTTTTGTGGGAATGTTTTTAACAAAATTATTTAACACATTAAGAGAGATAAAATCACTCTCTAAATTCATGAGGCAATTAAGACTCTACCTTGCAGAAAAAATTTTGTTTTCCCTAAATGAATACTTTGGTGTTCACTAATGTTTAGTTTTGTCTCTGTATTTTTTTGGCAAATTGTGTTATTAGACTTATACAGATATAATTATTTTATGTTGCATGTGGACAATGTGAATCTTTTTAGTACTCGTGTAACATATTTTTTACTGCATTGATTTTATATTAAATATTACTTTGTACTTTTTTTTTAAATTTTTTGACATTTTTAATATTTTCTTATGTAAAGTCTTATGAACAATAAAATAAAGTAAAGAAAATTATTTTATGCAGAGTTGTTCTGGGTATATGGCCTTTTTATTCCCTATAGGTTTTCATTATGAGAAAAATAATGCAAGTACCATATTGTTAATTAGAACTATACCTCATAAATACCTAATTATATTTTTTAGAGAACCTGCATCCGAAGTAAATTTTTCAGTTAAGACATCTATTTCAATAAAGCAAGAAGATATAACATTTAAATGTGAACTGAATGATTGTGATAATTGGTAGGTTTATTCATTATTAATTACTTTTTATATATAAAGTAATATTTTGCTTAACATTTCAAGGGAGTCTAAGACTGAAGTTGACAATAATGCGGAAGATTATTTTACCAACAAAAGAGAATATGATATGAAAACTGAAGAGGAGGAATATTTGTAAGTTTTTTCATATTTATTTAATAAGTAGTAACCCATATAGGGTTAATAATTATAAATGCTCCCTTTAACTTTTATATTTTTAGTTTTAGAACAAAATATGTTTGTATGCAGGGTGAGACAAAAATGGTAAGCAATCCAAAGTTATTTTTTTTTAACAGCAACACTTTGTATACTATATGTCTATTAAATGGGTCTCTTCTTGCAGATTCACATTATAAATATACTATGTTTGATGCCTTTATATTTAAAGACATCTGAGAAATTCAACAAGAACCCTGCTATAAGAGACAATGTGTTGGAGAAAGAAACAAGAAGGTTGTAATACATAACGAGTCCATGGGAATATATTGCATGTTAGGCAGGGTTTTTGTCAAATGTGGGGCATATATCTTGATGGTCCCTGGGCTGGCAGGAGTCAATTGGTGTATTGTGGTTGTTTGTCATCCACTGACTATGCTATCTGAAAAATCTGATTTAGAGCTGGTCAACAGGCAGCACTATGACTATAATGACTTATGTTATCCTTGCATGAGACAATGCTGCCAATGTACATCTTCAAAAGGAGTTTTTGCAGCAAAAGAATGCAGTTAGGGTGATTGCAAATATATTACCAACAGAGAGTTGCAAACCTTTTTTTAAATTTTTTAAAATCAAAACCCTCTAGGGTCAAATTATATACGAAAATGTATGCTACATAAAGAAACACAGCAACATCTACTGCACACACTCAAACATTGATCTACATGAAACACCACTCAAGAACAACATTTCAAAACTGCATTCTAAAACTGCCAATTTTGCCTATAATTTGGTTCCTTTTGCCTTCCGCAAGCTCCAATTTAATACATTTAAATTGCGCCTTAAAAGGTATTTATTTACAATAGTGCCTTACTCGATTTACGAGTTTAAAGATGCCTTGAGAGAAAACAGAGACCTAGGCATTCTACTGTCTTGGAACATTTCATATATTGTGTAATTTTTTGTCTGATGTTTGTCATTTACAATAATGGGTAATTTTGCTTTAAAATTGAATGTGGCTGTTGTTTTTGTTTCTTTTTATACTTTGCTCATTAGGATTTAGATTTTATGTATTTCCTACATATATATTTTTTAACACTTATTTGACTTATTTATGAAAAATGTAAGGTTAATAAATGATTTGATTTGGCAAATGTCTCAGGTGTTTTTAAAGATAAAATTATTAAATCTAGTATATTAAAAATCAGCAAGAAGAGACCCATTAGATGGACGTCCAAACTCACTTTGGATTGCTAAATGTTTTTCCTCAGAAAAAAATTCAACTTACTAATTAAAACTTCTATATAAAACATTTTCGGAACACTGAATCAGCTTGGTGAGATTTAGGCTGATGCCTCGAAACAGTAACATTTTTAAATTTTACATCCCTTTAAATAAAATCGATCAATTTTTGCATGTTTCGAAAAATATAATAGTCAAGTCAAGTCAAGTCAAAAACTCTATATTTCGAAAAATACAAAAAATACAAAATATCGATTGCATTTAACAAACAGGCGTCAAATATAAAATAGTTGCAATAAAATTGAAATTAAAAAACTTAATCTATAGCATATAACATTAAAAGTAAAACAGTTACCATAACAAGGTCATTTAAAATCTAAGATATAATATAACACATGAAATTTTTCACAAATACAAAACACAATTAAAACAAATATATACCTAAGATGACATGAACTCAGCAATGGTATATGGTTCAATCGGTACAATGAAATCTCTCAGAGAATTTTTAAAATGTATTTTGTTGTTTATTTGTTTGATTCTTGGAGGGAGCTTATTGAAATATTTAAGGCAAGAGTACTTAGCTTCTCTCAAAAATGGAGAGTCTATGTATTGGTAAATTGTAGTCTGCAGACCTGGTGTCATGATTGTGTTCTGGAAGATGCTTAGCAAAAAGCTGTCTGTTTCCATACAGAAACATAATGCATTCGTGGATATGTAGTCCTGCGAGTGTCAGCAAATTATGCCTTCTAAAGATTCCTCTGCAAGAGTCTCGATACCTCATACCCAACATCACACGCAGTGCGCACTTCTGTGCAAGAAAGACCCTTGATGCATTCACACTATTCCCCCAGAACACAACTTCAAATGTAAGTATTGAGCCAACATAAGTGTGATATACTACAAGCAAGGTGTGCAGGTCTAAATAGTTTCTAAGTACTCTAAGGGAGTAGCAGCATTTATTCAACCTCAATGTTACATAATCCACCTCTCTTTCCCATCCCAGATGACAATCAATGTAAATACCCAAGAACTTGGTGTCATTTGAAAGGGTTACATCATGGTCAAGAAGCCGCAGACTACCTGGACAGACGGCTGAGGACTGCTTTGTACTAAAAAGAATAAATGAAGATTTTTCAGCATTTAATACTAAGCTGTTTCCATTAAACCAATCCCTAGCAAGAATCAAAGAATCTTTACTGATTTCTATCGCCTGTTCCAGGGTAGGGGCACTCACCAACATATTCGTATCATCTGCATAATTTATAATAGAGATATTTTCAGATGGGAAGTTTGAATTTAGATCGTTAATATAACAGACAAATAGTAGAGGTCCAGTCACGCTGCCCTGAGGCACCCCCATAGTCAGCGGCATGTCCTCGGAATAATATGTATTTCCATCCCTCCGAATTTCAACCCTCTGCACACGACCCTGTAAATAAGATTATAACCATCTTAACGGACTGCCTCTGACACCATAGCGCTCAAGATCCAATAGGATTGAATGGCTTAGACTCTCGAAAGCCTTTGACAAATCCAAAAATGATCCCAGTGCAGTTTTCCTGTTTTCAAAGCATTCGGCAATTTCATTTATATAATCATACAAAGCAGTATTTATAGATTTTTGAGGCAAGAAACCATGTTGATGGGTATTAATTACTTTATGCAAAGAGAAAAAATTCATCAATTGACAGCTCATAGCTTTTTCAAATATTTTAGAAAATGCTGAAAGCAAACTAATTGGTCGGTAGTTCTCTGGCATTGCAGGATCACCTTTTTTATACAGAGGCTTTATTATTGCTAATTTGAGGTCAGTTGGAAAAATACCAAATATAAAAGAATTATTAATGATATGACAAAGTGGTTGTGAAATATCTTGAGCACATAATTTTAAAATGTTAACTGATACCTCGTCATAACCTGAACTTTTCTGTTCAATACTTTTAATTATATTTGGTGCTGCATTAACCATGTATTTATTTAAAATGTTACCGACCACGCACGGATCCCCCGGTATACCAATAGCTTCCTTTTTTGACTGCTCACCTTTTATTTCATTTACTATTCGCCAAGTACTCCGTGACCTATTTTCACTTCTCAAGATTGTTTGCGCATAGCTCTCCTTTCTGGCATCCTGCAATAATCCATTAAACCTACTCTTTGTAATCAGTTTTAAGGATTTATAGCTTCTAAGTGAATTGACAAAATTTCAGAAGCTGCAATGTAATTGTAAAGGGAATCAAGTAAAGAGAATCAAAAACCTATTATTTTTTATTATGTATCACTTGATCCCTCTTCCTGAAATTTGGGTTATGATTTTTGCGTCACAATAAAAAAAAAAAAAAAAAAAGTGGTTTATTCATTATCAATATGTACAATCACAAACGGATATACACTTAATAAATTGTCAAAAATAATACAGTTAAAAACCTGTGATATATAAATAATACAATATAAAAAAAAACAAAGAAAAAAATCACTTACATTAGTGTATAATAAATACATAACAATTACAATATTTCATCTATTCAAGAACTCAGCTGTGGAGTAATATGTTCTGTCAATAAGAAACTTTTTTAGCTTTTCTTTAAAAACCTTTACTGAAGAATAAGATTTAAGCTCTTTGGGGAGCTTATTGTAAATTTTAACATCCATGTAATAAGGACTGGTTTGTGATATTGAAAGCCTCTTATAATCAATCACAAGATCACAGCTGGTTCGCGTCCCATAACTGTGATTGTCCATGTTACTGCTGAAATGTGATTTGTGTTGAACAACAAATAAAGCAAGTTGGTAGATGTAAAGGCTCGGCAAAGTCATTAGATTTAGCTTTTTAAAGCTCTCTCTGCAAGAATCATGGAATGATAAGCCATCCATTATTCTAACTATTTTCTTTTGGACTCTAAAAACGTTTTCAAATCCACTTGAACTGCCCCAGTACAGTAAGCCATAGGAAAGCAGCGACTGAACCAACCCAAAATATGTCAACCTCAAAACATCTGCCGTGACAGTACTCCTTATCTGCCGAACTACAAAGCATGCAGAACTAATTTTACCTACAAGATAATCTATATGTTCATTCCATTTTAATTTGTTGTCAATGTATAAACCTAAAAATTTAGTAGATTCAACCTGTTGAATTGATTTGCCCTCTAATTTTAAGAGCCTACTACTCTCAACTGAAGTGTTCATTGTTCAGAACTCTATAAAATTTGTTTTTGTAGTGTTCAACTTTAATCCATTTCTAGAACACCAATCAGCGATCTCGCCTATGGCAGCCTGCCCCTGTTGTAGAAGGTTTTCCATATTTTTATTTCTGACAAAGAAAGAAGAGTCATTAGCAAAAATAGTTATCTGAGAAGCTGATTTACATTCATAGTCAGGCAGATCGTTTATATACACTAAGAAGAGAAGGGGTCTCAAAGCCCTGTGGCACGCCCACTACACAGCCTTTCTCCAATAATCATAACCCGCTGACTTGATGATCTACCAGAAATAAGCCTTGCTGAGTTCAAAGAACAGCCCCAGATTGTGATATATAAGAATAGATTCTATAGCCGCATTTATTGCCGTTAATGTTGACTTGTTTTTTTGATAAGCGTGTTGATTGTGTTTTATTATGTTATACTTTTTAAAAAAGCTATATTCATATTCATATTCATATTCATATTTATTGTCAAAAAGACTTTAAAAAAAGTATTAACAATGTCAAATTATAAAATAATAAAAATAAACTGATTTACTAAAGTAAATTTCTACACAATATTACATACACTATATTTAGGAAAAAAACAAAAGGAAGGAAAAAAATACAAACAAACAAAACAGAAAAAAAGTCAACTGTTGAGATATTCATTGACCGAGTAGAAAGAATTCTGAACCAGATAGCACTTTAATTTTTTTTTAAAGGTTTTAAAAGATAACTCAGACTTTAAGTTTTGAGGGAGCTTGTTAAAGATGTTGCCACAGAAACAGTGAGGGCTTTTTTTAAATGCTGAGAGTCTGAAGTTAGAAATTGAAATGTCATCCCTTTGCCTTGTTTCGTAGTTGTGAACCTCAGCAATTGGAGTAAAGTTGTCTGAATACTTTTTAACATAACTAGCAGCTTCCATTATTAAGATGCAAGGTAGTGTTAGAATTTGTTTGTTTGTAAAAGTGGGCTTGCAAGTTTCCAGAGGGCCCAGTGAGAATATTTTCCTAATTATTCTCTTTTGGAGGATAAAAATCCGATTTAATTCGGTGGCCTGCCCCCAGCAAAGAATCATATACTTTAAGTGGCTGTACACCAGAGCGTAGTAAACATCAATTAACTGCTTTGTTGATAGGATGTTTTTTAAATTTATTGTTGCAAAGTAGGCAGAATTTAGTTTACTAGCAACATGCTCGATGTGACCCTTCCATGTAAGCTGGCTATCCACATAAAGGCCCAAAAATGCTGCTTGATCTGTCCTGTGTATTTCTACACCATCCATTTCAAGAACAAAGTCAGGCACAATACGTCTCTTATAGAAGGCCATATACTGAGTTTTACTTTTATTGATCAATAATTTATTGCCCAAGCACCAACTTTTAAATCTATCAAGTACTCGATTAGCTAGTAGGACAAGGGTATCAAGCCGCGGATCCGACAAAACGATCGAAGTGTCGTCTGCATATAGAACCACACTTGCACTGTCACCCAAACCAAGGTAATCCACCAAATCATTCATAAAAAGTAAGAAAAGTAGTGGCGATAATACACTACCTTGTGGAACTCCGTATTTTTGTATTTTAGGGTCAGAAAGAGTAGTACCTATTTTTACTTGAATTTTTCTTTCCTGTAGAAAGGAGTTTAATAGACTATTCAAATCCCCTCGGAACCCAAGTGTCGACAGCTTCGTTAATAAAATGTTCTTATCTATGCAATCAAATGCACTTGTCAAATCAAAGAGCAGTGCAATAGTGTAATGATTTTGGTCAATTGAATCATAAATGAACTGGACAAAATCCACCGATGCTGTAAGTGTTGATTTATCTTTTGTGAAACCATGTTGTTGTTTTTTAAGAAGTTTTTTGCTATGTATAAAAGAACGAAAACGTATCGTTAATATCTTTTCGAAAAGTTTGGAGAAAGATGACAGGCCAGTTACTGGTCGATAGTTCTCTATCAGTAGCACATCTCCTTTTTTGTGAAATGGGATGATTTCTCCACATTTTAGTCTGTCGGGAAAAGTGCCTTTATCTATGAACAAGTTAAAGAGGTAACACAACGGATATTTTATAAATTCCCAGATATTGTCTAGGGCCCTAATAGGGACATCGTATTTGTTGCAGCAGGCTTTTTTGTTTTTTATCGATTTCAAAGCTGCTGACATTTCATCAATATTTATTGGCGACATAAAAATAGACTCTAGATTATCAGAGATGTAAGTCTCAAAGTATTGTGCATTTGATGGCATGGTATCGAGCCTGTTATTTATGTGTGATGACAAATATTCACAAAAACTATTAGCTATATCATATGGTTCCACCAAAATATTATTTTCACCTTGGATACTAGATGGTATTCTGTTACCCCTCACTCGCCCCAGATTTGTGTTAATTGTCTGCCACACTGCTTTAGATGTGTTTGCTGAATTTATTATTTTATTTTGAAAAAAAAGCATTCTTTGTGGTTTTAATTTTAAACTTAAATGATTTTTTGGTTCTCTTGTAGAGATCGTTAAGTTCTTGAGAATTTGTGTTTTTGCATAGCCAAAAAAGGTTTTTTAAATCCTCACTATCTTTTAATATGTCTGGATTTATCCAAGAGCTAGAGTTTAGTGTTGAGGTGGTTATTTTTGATATAGGACATGTAAGGTCAAGAATATATATTAGGGTGTCATGAAAGTAGTTCCATGCTTTGTTCACATCTTGAATAACATACAATTCAGAGAAGTCATTCCTGGACAGGAAGTGTTTTAAGTTAAACAGGTTACCGTTACTGAAAAGCCGCTTCAAAATTGGACATTTAGAGGTTATTTGTATAGGTTTATTTTTGATATTTTTTATACCTATTATTTGACCCAAATGGTCTGCAACATTTGGTTCAAAATTTTGTGCTGTAAAAAGATTTGGATTGTTGGTGATTACATAATCTACCGCTGAAGGTGTACAGTCAAAAGTTATACACACAGTCCAACATTTGAATTTTAAAAAGCTCTGTCAGACTTAACATTCCAGTCCCCTAATAAAATAATATCCTCGTATTTTCTGCTAAGATAACTAAGGAATTCATTACATATAGAGTAGGAACATGACCTGTAAATTGTAGCCAGTGCTATTTTCTTATTAAACTCTTACCTCAACAGATGAACATTCAAAATAAAATTCTCTTACATAATTACGAGTACATATAACTTTAAAATCACTAAAATTGTTTTTTATATATATTGCGACTCCACCATGTATGTGTTCAGATCTACAAAAATGCCTTGATAGTTCTTTATTGGAAACAAAGAAATTTGGTCAGACTTCATCCAATGTTCTGTGAGAATGTCTTGGGATTCTCCAAAGTGAGTAGCTCAACCTCTGCCAGTTTAGATGAGATACATTGTACATTCACATGATCTATACGAAATTTGGTGTTATTATTGCTATTGATTGTTTGCTCTCCCATTCCTGGGTTTATAGTTGACGTATTTCTGTTGTGTATGTGTTTTAAAAAAAGTAAACTTCTTCACTAAAATACCATTTGGCCAATTTGATGAGTTTAGAATCAGTTGCTCCATAATGGGGTCAATCTCTTATGGAAACAATACTCAAAGACCTTTGAAAATTGTGCCTGCAGAGCAATTGGTCGATAGGATGACATATCACTGGTGGAACCTTTACCCTTGTAAACAGGAACTATCTTAGATGTCTTCAGGCAGTCCGGGAAAGAACCCTCAGGGAAAGACAAATTGACCAAATAACAGCCACTGCCTCGGCAACGTCCAACCACAGTGCCTGGAACCTCATCCATACCACTAGATTGTTTACAACAGACTGTCTTTATAATTGAAATAATTTCATCAACATCATAAGGAGCTAGAAACAAAGTATTTGGATTTGAAGTAATGGTTTCACTATACAGGAGACCATTGGCTTGATAAATTTGAAAGTATTCCGAAAAAAGTGCACAGATTTCTTCCTGGTCTGTAATTTTTTCATCATTATGATTAATTTGAAGAATTTTTTGTTTTTTTACATTCCTTGATTCATTCACTATCCTCCAACATTCCTTATTTTTGTTTGGTGCAAGCATTATTCTACCATTGTTATATGATGTTTTGGCCAGATTTAATTTATGAATGTAGTTACATTTGAGTACTTAATACCTTGACTTTACGAGAGGGTCCTCACTGGTACTATTAAGTAGAGCCATTTCAGAAAGCTGTTCTTTAGTTCCTTAAGCTCATGCGTTAACCACGGACTTATGTTGGTTGGTTTATTTCTCAATAACCACTTTGGAAATGCAATTTCGAAACAATCCAAAAATATTTCATTAAAACATTTGAACTTCTCTTGAAACTCCGATTTCTCATTGACTACACGCCAGTCAGTCTGAGATAAGAGGTTTAGAAATTTATTTTTGTTGGTAAGGCTAAAAATCCTGACCATCTCCTTATCTTTCGGACAATGGGTATCCATTTCAAATCTGACAACTTGAAAATTGTGATCTGATAGAACAGTCGGAGCAGAAAGCACACTAAAGGCTGGAAAATTAATAGCGATATTATCTATACAAGAACTAGTAGTCTTGTTTATCCGAGTTGGTTGTCTTACTACTGGGTCCATCCCAAACTGCAAAAAGATAGCTCTGATTTCAGTCGCTCCCCTGCTATTCTCCAGCAAGTCAATATTAAAATCACCACATAATATAATTTTTTTAGAGCGGTCATAGACACACTCTAGAACTGAGTACAAATTCTTTAAAAAAACATTCAAATCTCCTTTGGGTGACCTACCCCTATGAAAATGCAATTAACATCCAAAAATTTTATATTCACCAAACACACTTCAAAGTGGATGTCAATAGCTGGAAATTGTAAAGGTTCAATTGTACATTGTAAATTTTCATTTAAATACAGACTTACCCCTCCATCTGCTGAGTTCACTCTAGTATAAAAAGACAACAATTTATATCCAGGTAGAGTCAAGATTTTTGATTCATCTTTTTTTAACCACGTCTCCGTAATGCAAACAAATTCAGGTTCATGTAATGCTAACAAATTTTCCAACTGAAGGATTTTATTCTTTATACTTCTAATATTCAAATTAAAAACACAATTATACTTTACAGAAGAATCATTCTGCACTAGCGGCGCCAGGACTGTCTCCTGTCGTCATTTTGAAAAGAATATATGTTTAGCACTACTCCCTGTGGGCAGATTTCCGGATTCAGTAATTTTTCAGCAAAAAAGCCCTGAATCCCAATTCTAAAAGAACTGTAAATATCAACTGATTTCAAATTAAGCTTGACTACATCACAATCAGAACCTATTTCCTTCCCCACATAAGCTTTCACATTAGCCTCTGTTGTTTCTGGGACCAGTCTAGATAGGAAAAACCACTTCCTCTGCTGAACTGCTTGTAAACTAGATGTGCTGGCCTCCATAGAATTAAATTGTTTGGCACCTCGAATAACTGGGCCTGCCTTATTTATGTTGCCATCTATTGGTTGCTGTCTGTTGGACCTGTTTTTATTGCCATATACAACTGTCTTCCTCCCCTCTTTATCATCATGAGCTTTATTAATGGTATTTAAAGATCTGTTCTTACCATTAGTAATGGAATTCACAGATCTATTTTCATGACTAGATTCCAAGTTGATTACGTCATCCATTATGTTCCTCTGAATCACCTCAATTTCGCTAACAGTAGATTTCTTATGCTCTACTTCTAGCATCTCCCCTCTATCCGCATTAACACGAGTACCGCTCGTACCTGAGCATACATCTGCACGCTTTTTGATGTTTTTGGCTTGTCCCATGTTCTTATTATTAATACTGTTATCTTCAAATATATGATTTTCTTTATGTTTTATATCCGAATGACATTTATTCACAATGGCATTTTTAATAGTAGAAAGTTCTTTCTCAATAGAGGAAAATTTGTTGTTTATGTTTGTATGTTTGTAACCTTATCGGTGAGGTTTTCAATGCAAGGACTAATCTCATGCAAATGAGACTGTAATTTCGAGTGCAAAATTTTATTTTCCTCATCCAATGTACATATTTTACTTTCCAGACTCGAAATTTGTTTTTGTAAGTCCTTTATCATGTCTTTTAAAACAGTATTTTCAAAAGATAATGACTCGCTTATTACTCTTAGGCTCTCGTTTTCGTCTGTCAATTCAAGGTTACTAGCTAAAGCATAATCACTTTCATGATTAGCTTCAAAAAGTGCATTCACACAGCACTTTTTACTAGACTTCACAGCACAACTATTGTGGAAAAATTTAGAACAACTTTTGCACTGCACACGCTTATTTACAGCTGCAGAATTACAGAAATAGCAAAGAGCCTTAACTTTGTTTACATCATTCGGTGCCATCTTTCAGTCTATATGATTCTTTAAATTTAAAACTATGTATAATCATAGACCAAAATGGAACAGAAAAATTACATGTAGTAGTGATTGTTTGAACCCACCTACTCAGTTCAGCAGGTATCAATCATAAATTCAAGGCCCGGGGCCCAGGGACTGAGGAAAAAGGAATGTTTTTATTTAAAAGCTGACAAAGGAAATAAGGTTGTGATACTAGACAAAACAGATTATTTTGAAAGAGTAGACAATTTGATTCAAACTGGTCCTTACGTTTTAATTGAGAAAAACCCGTTATCAAAAATGATAACAGAAGTAAAAAGTACTTTAAAACAGTGTAAAAACCTTGTGTCTGATAAACTAAAATTGAAACTAACATATAGTAACCCACAGTTATCTAAACTGTATTGCCTTCCCAAAATTCATAAACCTGGGAAGTCCATGAGACCTATTGTTTCAGCTGTTGGATCACCAACGTACAATATTTCAAAATGGTTAGTAGAAGAATTCGGCAAATTAAATATCTCGTATGATAACTTTGAGGTTACTAACTCGTTAGAATTCTTAGATAAAATTAAGAATGTTCACTTAAAAGAAGGTGAAATTTTAATATCTTTTGATGTAAGCTCATTGTTTCCTAGTGTACCCATACCACTAGCTTTAGAGTACCTAAAGGAACTACTTGAAATCAATAATTTGAAGAAAGAAATTATTGATGAGTATTTACTTCTCACAAAATTATGTATGAATCAAAATTTTTTTCAGTACAACAATAAATATTATAAACAACTAGAGGGGACTGCGATGGGCAATTGCTTATCTCCGTTCCTTGCAAATTTGTTTATGGGCAGATTAGAAACCCAATTCAAAAAAGAACTCAAGTATTTCCCAAGGGTGTGGTATAGATACGTAGACGATATATTTGCTATTTTTGATACTAAAACAGAAAATTTGGACACTTTCTTAGAAAAATTAAACAATAAATATCCTTCCATTAATTTTACGTACGAAAAGGAGAACAATGGGCAATTACCTTTTCTCGACACGTTAGTTATTAGAAATAACGATAAATTAGAATTTGATATTTATAGGAAATTTACTAATACTGATAGATATATAACATCCGACTCATTTCATTGCCGTCAACACAAAATGGCAGCATTCCATTTCTTAACTCACAGGTTAGTCAATTTTCTACTAAGTAAAGAACGTTTTAACAATGAAATGAATCGGATTAAAAATATAGCTAAAAGTAATGGATATAATGATAATTTTGTACAGAAACTAGTAAATAGACATAAGCATAAGAAAATGTTAAAAGATGCCACTACTCTTCAAATACCTGAGGCTTCCAATAAATTCATAGTAATCCCATATGATCCCAGATATACGAGAGGTCTAGAAAAAGTATTTAAAAACGTAGGTTTTAGAGTAGCCTACAAAACAGAGAATAGTTTGAAAAATCTCCTTGGAAACCCCAAAGACAAAGTCGACTTGAGGGAGAGGAGTGGCATCTATGAAATTAGCTGTAATGACTGCGATCTAAAATATGTTGGGCAAACTAAACGCTCCATAAACATTCGTTTTAAAGAACACATGGCACATTTAAGATACGGAAGAACAGAAAAGTCAAGCGTTGCCCAACATGCTTTGGAAAACAATCACCGAATAGGAATAAATAATCTTAAGTTGATTAAAAATGTATCTAATAATAGATTATTGGATGCATGATGAGAGTATAGAAATAGTTAAATGTGGTAAGAAAGCACTAAATAAAGACAGAGGGCCTATTCCCTATAGTCCCCTCTATGGTTTACTTGACAACGGTGCAGTCGGGTGCAACCAAGTGTGACCACATTTACCTATAAATAGTCTCGGTTAGGATAAGTTACTTTAGTTTATATCATCTGCTGATGATGCTAACTTGGTTAGCGAAACGCGCGTCCAGAACGTAACAAGTTGTGGTGTAGTGTGGTTAGAACTCTTGTATTTTGATATAAATTCAATTAAAAAACATTCAACAAAAAAAAAATTTTTTAGTCTTGAACAGAAATTAATTTAATCTTGTCCGCTAAATATGGTAGTTTAAAGTCTCCTTTATTGAGTGGTCAAAGTCCAATCTGGCTTCTTCAAATGCTTTTGTTATTTAGGGGTTATATTATGTTTTAAAAATTTACATATTTTGACAATTTTATGCAGCTTATGACACAATTTTATTAATAGAATTTGCTTATAACATACCAGGAAACTATTGGTTATGTATTCACTAATTTAATTAAAATTTAAAACGAGTTATTAGATTATATATTCTTGACCAGATAAACAGGTTGTTTCTAGGGGTGACTACACACTGTTCCTTTGATAACCAAGCTTGACATGTTTCAGGTTTTTTTAGTCCCTAATATAAGCAGTTATTTGCTGTATATCAGTACCTCCTCTGACAAAAACAATTAGGTAGGTCAAAAGTTACAAATTTTTGCAACAAAACATGGTTTTACATTTTTTTGTCCTAGGTTAAGAAATTGGATAAAATCGAGTTTGGGAAAGAAAATGCAGACACTTCATTTTTAAAGAAGCTGTCATTTTTTCAAGGTCTGCCTTGCTGTGTTCAGAAATTTACAAATATCTCTTCAAATGCTTGGAGGGGCGGTGAAAATGAATAAAGGTCGACAAGGGGAATACATTAAACACATATTTAATTTCTCTTAAGAGCTCTTTTTTACTAGATTGTTAATTATTATTGAGTTGTTTTTAAATACCTACAAAGTATTCTTAAATAAGTGATATATTTGGCATTTCAAAGAAAACCTTGATGTCTTTTTATAAAAGACTACCAGTAAACAGTTCAGGTAACAAGTGTATAATACCTACTTTATATTATATATATTTAAGGTATTATCTATTTCTCACACTTGGAAAAGAAGCAGTTATTTTAAAAACATTTATAAGTTTCAGACGTGAGACATTTATAAGTTCCGTGTCTTAATAGACATAACAAAATGCAAGGAATCCAAAAATTAAATAAAAAATAAGACCTTCCATTTAAAAAAATACTATGTTGATATCACAGCGCATTTGTTTTCAGTTCAATTACTTTTATATTTGCATTTTCCAATTCTGCAGAGAAAGTTACATCTAATGACTTTTTCAGTTTTTTTTAATAACTCATTATAGATGAAAAAAGAGCCCTGTTGAGTCCTGGTTGGATGACCCTCTATGTACATACTAGGTATATATAATATATAATTATATTAATTCCTAAATTTCAAATTACAAATACTTACAGGTATATAAAACAGGATAGGCATAATTTAGTGTAGTTAATAGATGCATATTTTCACTGGGTTAAGTTACTGTACTTCATATGCATATGTTTTTATGAATACAGAAATTTTATATTATATTTTTATTGTCAAGTAGAATCTACCTGTAGGGAAAGGATTGATTTCAAATCTAATATCAGCTGTGCTCTATGACGTTAGTTAAATCTGGATGTCAAGTTTGCTAATTATATGACAAAAATAAATTTGGATCTCATCACACAAAATCATCTTCAAAACAATTTTTAGCATATTGGATCCGAAGCATTTTTACACGTCTTTTTGGATGATGCATTCACCTTTTTGCAACTCAAACGCTTTTTCAAAAACTATCGAAAATTACGTAAGTTTGACAACTCTTATCAATACCAAACTTTGGATGTTTTAGGTTATGAACAAGATACTAAATCTGAAATCAATTCTTTCCTATAGGGAATTTGTTCTTGAAAATATTTCATTTCAGCCACCGTAAAATCCTACACCTATATAGAATAACAACTTAATTCCGGTAAAATCTCTAAACCTGTATAATTTTTTGAGGTAAAGCAGGTGAATGTAATATTTCTTAATAGAGGTCAGAGAAAATTCAGTTAACTCGTCCAAAAGGCAGTAAAACGACAGTTTATTTTATCAGTAAAGTAAGAGAGAAATAAATTTACCACATAAAAACTTTATAAATGAAAAAAATTGAATATCATTGATCAATATGCCATTTTCGAGGATTTCTAAAGAAAATAAAATTTTGTGAAAATTGCACACTTTCATATAATACTTTGTATAAATGTCTGTTAGCTGTCAAAATTGGAATCAACTCATTAATTTTAGAGACAAAAAAAACTGCTAAAAAGTCTAATAAATAGAACTTCAATATGTCATTTAATTTGGAAAATATTGTTTACTTTTTTGGTTATTTATAGTCATTAAAGCATTTATTTTTTTTAAGAATATCCGAGAATTAAATTTACAATTATTTCGATGGTTCAACTTCAGATTGTTTTACAATCAATAGGGAAACTGATGTTACAAAAACTGAAGAGGGTGAAGATTTGTAAGTAAATATAAATGCCCGTCGTTATATTATGCTTATTATTCTAGCCAATATGGATATCTCTAGCACAGAACAAAAAATAATAGGAACATGAAACAGCCATCTAAGAATAAAAAAAATTGTCATTTCAAAGGCTAAGTGAAAACAGTAAAATATGTTAAATTTCGTTTATCATTTTATATATAGATACATTTTTTTTATTATACAGGGTAGTCGTAAAGATGTGAAGCAACCCCCAAAAACGAAAATATGTTTTTAAGCTCTCCTTGGCCTCCCATTTGAGGTCAAGTGAAATATTGAAACCCAGGTCTATCTCCACTTCCACCATTTTTAACTGTACACCACTTGGAGGGAGGATTGTTATAGCCAGTATGGAGATTTCTAGCATCGAACAAAAAAAATAATAGGACCATGAAACAGCCACCTAAGAATCAAAAAAATGTCGTTTCAAAATCTAAATGTTTGCTTAGAGAGCAGAGTGAAATATGTTAAATTTCTTTTATCATTTTATATATAAAAGCAATACAGGGCAGCCCTAAAGATATAAAGCAACCCAAAAACGAAAATATATTTTTTAAGCGGTTAATTAAAAACAAAAAACGTGTCAAATTTCTTTTTTCTCTTTGTAGAGCTTTTTGGTAAAACAGTAGTTTTATATTCCTTTTTTTTCTATACAAAGCATTTATTTCTTTTATGTAGTGTTAATCTAAGAGAGTGCAGTAGCTCCCTAAAAACAAAATATTTATATTTTTTTTGTATACAAAAGCGATATTTTCCTTCATATTGGGTTATTCTAAGAGGGTGGAGCACCTTCTGAAAAACAAAATTAAAACTGAATTTTTTGTTGAAGGGTATTTAGGACATAAAATTTGTTTCATTGTTTGTATATAAGACTCCACAAGATGATCTAGGATCGGGGTAAAACAGCTTTTTAAAAGCGAACCTTAACTGTTTAAAAAAACTGCAAAACACAACAAATATATTATAATATTTTCACATAAGTCTGAATTTGAGAAAACCATTGACGTACATACTGGGGAAATACTGTGTTAAACACATTTTTTTATTTTGTAGAGAACCTGACGACAAGAAGCATAGTAACTTATTTAGTAATACAGTAGAATATACAGAGGGTATTTATGTTAAAGAAGAATCATTTTGTGAGGAATATTTCAGTGAATCATATTCTATAGAGCAAGAGGAAATAAACATTAAGAATGATAATGAAGAGAACAGCTCTAGACCGTAAGTATCAACCAGCATTTTTAGTCACTGTTCCTTCCTATCAAGTACCTAATAAAAAACTAAGTTGCAGTACCTAGTGATTATAGGAAATATTTAAAACCTATTTTAACTTTATGCTGTTTATTTATTTCAGAATCTGTCTGTCTAATGAATTGTTTTGTCCAATCATTATAATAATGTTGAAATCTCTGACATTATCAGAAATCTCAGGAGATGATGAAATTCCTGCAAATATTTGTTAACAGAGAGTGTAGGGAGGAAATTTTGGCTCCATCATTAATAATTCATTCAGGGAGGGTATTTTTCCAAGTAGCGTAAAGCTCTCTTTGGTAAAACCCCTGTTTAAAAAGGGAGACACCGCACTTCCTGAGAATTACAGACCAATAAGTATTCTGTCCACCTTTTCAAAGATCTTTGAAAAAGCAATGTGTTCTCGGCTTATGAATTTCTTCTCCAGTCAGGGTCTCCTGAGTGAAACTCAGCATGGATTCTTGGCAGGTAAATCAATTAATATGATTTTGTGAATATGGTAGTGGGTGGCTTTAAGAAGGGCCAAGATGCCTTGGACTCATTTTTGGACCTGTCAGAGGCCTTTGACAGTTTAGACCACTCTTTTTTTCAAGCTTGAATGTTAAGGAGTTAGAGGTCCTCCTTTAGAGTGGATACGTCCAATGATAGACCATTTACTGTGGGGTACCCCAAGGAAGTGTGCTTGGTCCCTTTTTTTTTATTAGTTATATTAACGATCTGAGCTCCAATATTTCGGGGGATACTGTGACAGTTGTGAATTATGCTCATGACATAAACATTATGGTAGTGGCACCTTCAGTCAATGACTTGATGATGGAGACTAGTAGGCATAGTTTGATTGAGGTGAGGAAGAGGTTTGAGCAGAATAATTTTTTGTTGAATCCAGGTAAATCAACCTTTGTTTTAGTTAGAATTGAGTAATCATCTGCTCGGGTTCCTGATCATGCTGATTTGTTGTCTGGAGAGATATCTCTTTTTGATGGGACAAAACGTTTGGGTATTTTTGTTGATTGTCACCTTAATTTGGGAAAGGAGATTGAATATATAAGCTATCATGCAAATTTTGAATCACTCCTCAGATTTGGGATTATCTTTTGGGGTAGCTGTGTTGGCATTGAGAGGTGTAACAGGGTTATAGAGCGGTTATTTATAATATTCAAAATTATTTATTTTTTTAATTAAAACTTAATTTAGCCCTATCACATTACTGAAATTAACTAAGATATGATATTTATATTTTGTTTAGATTTTAAAAACTCTCAAAACTAATATTAGATAGCTTTACTTTAACTTCTCTGAAACACTCATGTTTAACATTTGTCATTAGAAAAAAATAAATTAAGAATTTGTATACTCTGTTTTGTTGGTATAGTCTATTACATTACAGAGGATTTTTTAATTCAAAAGAGATCACTGCTTATAGTTCTGGGCATAGCCTAGTGGGAATCTTGCGGAGGTGTTTTCCGGAGGCATGAGTTGCTCACATTTGCCAGACTGCATATCTTTGAGTGTGTGATGTTTCTGCATAGAAATAAAAGATTGTTTAATCAACATATACCTATCCATAACCATAACTCAGAACGCAGTCCAGTGTACTCTTGCATTAAATACTTCAATAAGCTTCCACCAAATTTGAACGCAATGTTGAGCACGTCATGCTTGCAGGGGGCTGTCCGGCAGTGTATTCTTGACACAGAGCCATATACAGTTGCCGAGTTTCTTTCCTCATGATTATGATCGGGGTCTACCTGAACCCACTTTAACTTATTGTTCTCTGCACTTGGCTTTGTAATGTATTCTATAAATTTTAATTTGTAATGTATTGTTTGATTCTAATATGTGCATGTTGCTTTTTATAATGTATTGTCAAATTTTAGCAGTTTAATTTTACTATGACCATAACTTAATATATTCTATATATGCTTATTTCTAAATACGAATAAATTAAAAAATAATTTTTCTATAGTGGCAAAAAAATTTTTAAACCACTTACCTTTAAGTATAAGAAAGATTGGCAGTGAAACAGTCTTTAGAAAGAAAATAAAAATCTTCTAATAGAAAAATCATATTATACCTGAAATGGATTTTACTTTGACATTTTAAACTAGCTCTTTTTTGTATTTCTAGCAGTGTAATTACTTTGTCATTTGGTGTATCTGTTTTAATATTTTTAACATTTTTTCAAAACAATTTAATGTTATACTCATGAAATATATCTTTTTTGTATTATTTTAAAATTAAAAATAATTACTCTAGTTGAACATCATGGTAGATATAGTTGTTTAGTTTACATCAATTATTTTATTCACAAAACTTTGTCAACAATTGCAAAATTTATGACACTAAAACTAATTTGACTTTAACTTTAAGTACCATGTGGACATCATTTTGTTACCAAAATGGGAAATGATTTTAGGATAACGTCAACATAGCTGCTACATTATCCGAACGAAGGTTATTATTAGTTTGGGAACATTATGAAACCCAAATTGTGTATAGTTCTTGAAATACACAAAGGCAAATTCCCTGATTGTTTAATTGTGTTTAAGCAGATGGCACAAAAAGTTACTAGAAAAGTGAATATCATTACGTAATAATACTAACGTGCTAGTTATTATAAACCATCCCATTTCATCATAGTGAATTCAATTATTTTCTTTTTGATCTACTTTGAAAAGCTTCATTGTGAGGACAGGGGAAAAACAGCATATATCTAAAAGTAGCAGCTGGATTCGAAGCAATGAATATTTCAGAAATAATCATTTACAGGTTAAAGAATTCACATACATATTCCAATGTGGCATATGTATAAATACATTATTTCGCAAAAAAAGCAAATAAAATAAAGACAGCTCCTCGTATACCAAATGCAGTACGCTAAACATTCCAGAATATGTGTAATAACATAAAATCGCTGCATAGACGTTTTTTTCATAACTGGTCTGATTTTTCCTGTTCTTCAAGACTGATTTATACTCCAAATATTGTATGAAGTAATATAAAATTTTGTATAAAAAACAGAAGCGGCTTCAGAAAAAAAAACACTAAAAAGTAAAAAATAATATTTTATTCCACATTGAAAATCTGATTTATGAAATCGGCGTCAAACTAATGTCTACATATAGTGTGTCCCAGATTCGCTTCTCGGCTCTCTATTATACATACAGCAAAGGTTAAATGGGAACAGTTTTAGAGGAAACTTAGCCCAATTCAATATCCGGCTTCAGATTTATGAGCGGTCAATTGGTTTGGAAATATCCATGGCGAAAACCCAAAAATATCGGATTTCGTTTTTCGCTAATAAATCCAAAACGGTAAATTTGACAGCTGTCAAAATGTGACATTATTGGGAAACTTTTTTAACACGAATAAGATGGCGTGTACGTGTACGACATGTCCCCATCGTCTTTTGTTATCCCGCAACCCGCCTCAACTTCTATTTTCTTAATGGCGCCATATTGGATTTTTTATTTTTGGAAAGAGCGTAAATGTCCAGTCTAGTGGTGTCTTACAAAGATTTGAGTATCATCGAAACAACACACTTCGTAAAGTTAGGTCTCAAATTTTTTCTAAGGAGGCCATAATTTATTTGTAACAAAAGTGGGTTTTGACTTTGACGTTAAATAATTCAAAGTATCAAAGTTGTGTTAAGTAGTACGCTTTTCTGTCAATAAAATCATAAATTTGACACACAAATTGTCGAGACCTGTTGAAAATGACGGTATTCCCTGTTCAAATGAAGAAAAGTTTGACATGTTAGCGCTGTACTTGCAGTCGCACAGAAACGCCGACATTACGTCAGCAAGATATTTGGAGATGTACCCTAAATGACGGCAGCCTCATAAAACCTAATTCAGAAAAATCGTAATTAATTTAATTAACCATAGGGCCTTCGAACAACCTAGAAGCGCATACAATAGTTACAATGAAAATCTCGACACAAACATTTTACAAGCTATCAATGGAAACCCTAGTGCATTAGTAAGAACTGTAGAACAGGAAATTTATGAGCTAAAATCAATGGTACAGAGAGTGTTAAAAAAGAATAAGTACCATCCATACAAGCCCATAATAGTTCAAGGACTAGAAAAGATTCAGGAAATTGATTTTCCAAGACGACTACGCTTCTGTGAGTGGTATACTAGGAAGTGTAATGAAAATCCCGATTTTGTAAATCATGTCTTCTGGTCCGATGAGAGTAGGTTTACGAATTGTGGAGTTTTTAATAGGCACAACAGCCATTACTGGGCTGTGAAAAATCCTAACGAAGTGGCAGAGAGACGTCGATAGACCAGATTTACAAGTAACGTTTGGTGTTGGGTCATTGGTAATTTAATCTCAGTAACCTTTTTTAATTTGGCTCCCATTTATAAATTATAAATCATTTCAGGAAATCAACTTAAAGGACCATTTTTGTTTGATTACGACCTAAATGGGCAGAAATTCCTAGAGCTTTTGCGAAACCAGATTGTACCGGCTTTACGAGCTACTCTAATAAAAGATGAGTTTAGAAGAACCTGGTTTCAACAGGATGGAAGTCCAGCTCACAACTCTTCAAGTCCTGAAAATCTTAAGAGATCAGTTTGACGAAAGAATTATTTCCTTAAATGGTCCAATATCTTGGCAAACAAGAGGATCGTTAACGAAAACCAATAGAAACTTAACATCTGGGAAATAATTGCGGACCATTTAGAAACTTAATACCTTAAAAAATGATAATATGCGAAACATTGACAATTTAAAAAAGACTTGTTTTTTACTGAATCTTAACCTCCAATATTACACCACTCTAACAAAATTTTTTTAACATTTTTCCGCGATATTGGATTTTTGCCAAGATATTACCAAGTCATCCCCATATGACCCTTAATTGTTGGTTAAAATTAGAAGTCAATCGGGTAAGTAGTTTGTTAGTTATGCTGCGAACAAACAGACAGACAGACCGACGGAATTGAGAGAATATGTTTTTTGTCATATAGGGACACTGAAACGTGAAGATCTGAAAAAATCTCGGAGGGAAGTAACTATAGTATAGTCAAAAGCAGTGTTATCGTGCGGGTCACACGATTAATCAACGACAAACTTCTTAAGTTTGTTTTTCTTTTATTACGTGTAATCATATCCTCCTCATAAAATCCGGAAGACGAATTAGATAGACCTATGATATTTTTATATGAAAAAAGAGGATAAACATATAAATACCAGCAGTTGCAAAAATCTTTGAGCAATGTCACTTCAAAGTCAGATTGGCAAGTCAGTGACAAAATGAGTAATAGAAAACAATTTTCGGGTTTTTTGCATCCACAAGCTAAAAAAATGGTATTAACTCTAATAAAATATTACGAAAATGAAAATTCACCGGCCAATATCCAGGAGAGAGTAGCAAAGCTCTGGGAATCGGTATAAGGACTGTGCAGAAAATTCTCCATGAAAAAAAGCATAATTTACTACTGAAGAAGATTAAGAAATGTACACGAAAAAAACCAGACAGAAGACTTAATTGGAATGTAAAAATGGATGTTCGTAATGCAATTTACGATTTATACACATCAAAAACTAATTTAACCTTTCAAGTTTTAAAAGAAGCTTTAACAAATCGAGGCATATTGGAAATTGGATTAAAATCGTTGTTAAAATTAATAAAAATGTTGGTTTTTGATATAAAAAGAACTGTAATCGAAGATTTTGATGCGAGTTGCCACATGTAGCAAGTCAGCGTATCTAGTTTTTAAAGAAATACAGGGAAAATGTTAATTAAAAATTTAGAAAAGTGGTATTTTTAGACGAGACTTGGATATTTTCTAATGGAAGTGGTTCGAAATCTTGGCAGGACGAGTCTGTAAAAAGTGTCAAAAGAAAAAAGGGATGTGGGACGGAAAAACGGTTCATCATTTTGCATGCAGGTTCTTCAACAGGATTTCCCCCAGGTACAAGTTTACTGTTTTCTTCAACATCCAAAAGTATGGACTACCATGATAATATGAACTGTGAACTGTTTGAAAAGTGGTTAAAAGAACAACTGATTCCAAATTTAGATGCTCCATCGTTAATCATTCTGGACAATGCAACTTATCATTCAAGAATCTTAAATAAACAACCTACTTCATCCTGGAAGAAAAGTGATATTTATGACTGGCTAATAAAACAAAAACCAAATCTTTTACCCAATATGCTGAAACTAGAACTTCTTTTAATGGCAAAATCTATTAAAAAACCAACAATATATGCCGTATATGAAATATTACGGAAAAATGAACATGAGGTTTTACGACTACCGTCATACCATTGCCAGTTTAACGCAATAGAATTAATATGGGCTGGGGCAAAATCATATTAGGTACGAAAAACACGTGAACTATGGTCTTACATCAGATGAAGTGCAAATTATTTGGCAAGATTTCATTCAAATTATATTACGCCGGAGTACTGGAAGAAATCTGTGGAACAACGGAGAAATTAATATGGGATTGGTGGAATCGAGAACGAGTTCTAGATGTCAAAATAGCAAAAAGTTTCTTAAGGATTATATTAGTCTTTGACGTGTATAAATCATAAATTGCATTATGAATATCCATTTTTGCATTGTAACTTAAGTCTTTTGCCTTTGGATTTTTTCGTGTACATTTCTTAATCTTCTTCGGAAGTAAATTATGTTTTTTTTTCATGCACAAGTTTCTGTACATTCCTTATACCGATTCTCAGAACTTTTGCCACTGGCTCCTGGATATTAGCCAGTGAATTTTAATTTAAAAATGTTTTTATTAGATTTGACACCATTTTTTTGCTTACTTTTTTAGTACATTTGTAATTTTATAGGCAATAAATAAATAATTATAGAATACCTCAAAATACAAGAGTTCTAACCACACTACACCACAACTTGTTACGATCTGGACGCGCGTTTGCCTAACCAAGTTAGCATCATCAGCAGATGATATAAACAGTTTATATCATCTGCTGATGATGCAGATGATATAGACTGAGGTCTCTTGATTGTTTTCGTTAAAAAGGACCGTTTTCGAGAAAAAAAATCGTTTTAAAATGCATCTAATATCTAATGCTTTCCAATCGAAATTAAGCTATTTAGTTGTTACTACAGAAACATTTTTACAGAACAATTCCAGGTATCAACAAATTTACAACAAATAATGCTACGATGCTAATACGTGCTGGGAAAGTGTCCCCGAGTATGTACTAAATAAAACACTAAATAAGGCAGTAAAAGCTAGTTTTAAAATTGATTATTGTACACCCTCGGAACAAGTGTATTAAGAAACAACGATATTAGATATACGAACAAACAAAATGAGTTAATTGTATTTAAAATTTAAAAAAATAAACAGGTTAAAAGTTATCATAGCTGTAAGGAACCTAAATAATTTAAGAAATAAGTATTCTAGAAATCGATAAGGAAAGGATCCACCACTTTTTAGAAGTGTAAAAACTCTTAATTTAGTACTAAAAAATGTTGTGAATGTAAATATCACTAATAAGTTTTGCCATAAAATAAAAGTATTTTAAACTCTACATTATTTAGCCTTAAAGTATTTAATATTTAAGCTAATTGTAATTTTGAAATAATGATGTAGAAAATGTAATATGTAGATCCTGATACCAGAGTAAATCGCATTACTGTTTAGGGGTCATAAATAAATAAATTAGAAAAAGATCTTAAATAAAACCATAATAAATTACAATTTTTTTATAAAACAATTCCAGTTATTAACAAATTTACAACTATTATTACTAATAAATAAAATTTAATAAAAAACATTACTAAATCACAGCTGTTCGAAATGCATGCCATTAGCTTTTATGCATCTTCGGCGCACTGAATTAACTGCCGCTCTAACTTGATGCCGATTATTTCGAAGTGTCTGACATGCCATTTGAATCCTTAACACTAATTCTTCTCTTGTGTCTACTGCAGTAGTATAAACTAAATCCACAAGAGTCCCCCATACAAAAAAAATCTAGAACATTAAATTCCGGAGACCCTAATGGCCATGCAGCTGGTCCCCTTGTTGGTACGTAACCCTCATCTGGTACACGCAATCCTCCTAACCAGCGTTCGGGAAAATTGTTGTTACACCAGTTTACTACATTTAACCCACAATGTGCTGGAGCGCCATCCATTTGAAACCAAGCTTCTTAAGTTAAGAGGAATTTAATATAATAAGAAAATAATTTACTAGGTAATTTTCCAGAAAATGTAAAAATAATTGAGAGTTAAGCCGGGGAGGTAGAAAATGAGGACCGCAAAGATGATTGTCTTGGACTCCCAACCACACATTTACACTGAACTCATTTTGAAATGAGCGAGGCCTAATTTGATGTAGATTTTCATGCGACCACACATGTAAGTTATGAAAATTTACTATACCTCGTCTCGTAAACGTTGCTTCATTGCTCCATATAATTTTATTTAAAAATGTGTGGTCTGCATCCACTGACCTTAGAATCCAATTGCAAAAGTTTATCCGTCTTGGACCATCTTCTGGTAATAAATGCTGGACAGGCTGTAAATGATAAGGCCTTCTTCTATCTTTACGAAGTGTACTTAAAATTTTGGTTTTAGACACAAAAACGTTTCGCGTACGTAACTCTCTAACAGCATTACGTTAACTTAAGCGGTTATTTTCATCAAAAAGGTTCAAAATTTCGTCTCGGTGCCTCTCATTTCTATCATATTCATTTCTTGGATTCCGATTTTATTTCAATTCCCTAAAATTGCGATGAACGTTTACAAAAACTTGGACATCGAAGCGCCTTCTATTAGGAAACCTTATTCCATACTCTCTTGCGGCTTCTTCAGCGTTTCCATTGCAAAAACCGTAAATAAAATTAATATCGGCATACTCAGTATTTGTAAAGAGGTTTGGCATGTTCACTGGTTTTCGTAAGTACCCAAACTAAAGAGCAAATTAGAGCTATAGTCGAATGCGGTCTTATCGTGCGAGTCCAAAGGTCACCAACATTATGAATCAAATCAGAAAACACAGTGAATACCAAAGCTATTAAATCTCGACAGGCTATTAACAAATATACAGGGAAAAAGAAAATAGTTTTTTTATTATATTACGCAATATTATTAAGGTAGCCACTTAATATTATTTTATATATTAAATGCCGAGGGACTAAATAAGAAAATTCGCTAAATTTTTGGTTGGCAAAAATAAAGTCGGAAGGCGGTTCGAATCAGTGGAACAATCAGGATATGTTCTGTTTATACAGCCACTTAGTGAAAGTGAGATTTTTTTATCAATCACCAAAAATTATGAGCCCCGCTTGACCTAAAAATCTAACCACTTATACAGTGTCATTTATTTAAATGCGGGCCACCCCTGTGCAACAATAAAAAAAAACTTGTTTTTTTTGTATTGTGATAACAAAAAAATTTCATTTTGCAAAAATATACACTTTTGATAAAAACACAAGATATATATATATATATATATATATATATATATATATATATATATATATAGCCTGTATTTTTCGTTAGCCCCGAGTTTCTGGTAAAGCGATTTTACCGATTTTTAACTTGTGCATGGAAAAAAAACATAATTTACTTCTGAAGAAGATTAAGAAATGTACACGAAAGAATACATTCGAACCACTTCCATTAGAAAATATCCAAGTCTCGTCTAAAAATACCACTTCTAAATTTTAAATTAACATTTTCCGTGTATTTTTAAAAACTGGATACGCTGACTTGCTATATGTGGCAACTCGCATAAAAATCTTCGATTACAGTCTTTTTTATATCGAAAACCCAACATTTTTATTAATTTTGACAACGATTTTAGTTCAATTTCCAATATGCCTCGATTTTTTAAAGCTTCTTTTAAAACTTGAAGGGTTATATTACTTTTTGATGTGTATAAATCGTAAATTGCATTACGAACATCCATTTTACATTGTCACTTAAGTCTTCTGTCTTGGCTTTTTTCGTGTATATTTCTTAATCTTCTTCGGTAGTAAGTTATGCTTTTTTTCATGCACAATTTTCTGCACACTCCTTATATCGATTCCCAAAGCTTTTGCTACTGTCTCCTGGATATTGGCCGGTGAATTTTAATTTTCGTACAATTTTATTACATTTAATACCATTTTTTTCGCCTGTGGATGCAAAAAAACCGAAAATTGTTTTCTATTACTCATTTTGTCACTGACTTGTCAATCTGACTTTGAAGTGACATCGCTCAAAGCTTTTTGCACCTGCTGGTATTTATATGTTTATCCTCTTTTTTCATATGAAAATATCATAGGCCTATCTAATTCATCTTACGGATTTTATGCGAAGGATATGATTACACGTAATAAAAGAAAAACAAACTTAAAAAGATTGTCGTTGAGAAATACGACCCGCACGGTAACACTGCTTTTGACTATATTGCAGCATTACTTTTTAAAACATTGATCCAAACGTCAAAATTTGAAAACAAATTGCAAGGCGTGGCCAACTCTTCGAAATAATCGGAATCAAATAACAGCGGCAATTAATTCGTTCCGCCAAAGTAGTAAATGCATAGAAGTTAATGGTATGCATGCATTTGGAACATTCTTATAGTATTTTAATATTGTTTTAATTAATATCACTATTATTCATTTTAGTGGTTACTAACATTATTATTTGTTGTAAATAAGATATAACCTGGAATTGTTCTGTGAAAATCCTGTAATATACTACCTATTGGTTTATTTAATATCATTATAATTATTTTATTTGTTAGTAATATTATTTATTGTAAATGTGCTAACACCTGCTGTAAAAATGTTCTAATAATGAAAAAAATAACCACTTAAAAACGAATATAAATAGCGCTATTTCGCTTAATTTTGATTTACAAGCCTTAGATATTAGGCGCACATTAACTGTATAATTTTTTATTTTAGAAATTAAATTTTTATCTTGAGAAAGCTCAATATAATGAGCGAAACGTCGATGTAAATTATAGATTTATTTTTCAATGTGTTAACCTATACCCATGAAAATAATTAAAAAAATATATAGTATCATAAAAATATAGGCTATTGAATTATTAAACCGTAATTTACATATTTTGTTGGCAAGACACACAAATAAGAACAATTAATTACTAAAAGTAAAATTAAGACTTCAGTTATACTGTGGTGACAATAAGTAAGCTCTTAGGTCTATAAAATATAAATATTTTCAGATGACAATTATTTAATTAAATTTGCTACTAAAATTGTAACAAATCATTGGAGTACCGTTTTTTTTTATTATTTAAATTAATTAAAATGATCTAACGAACGCCACTGGCTAAACAAAAACGAGTTATTAAATGCAATAAGTTCGTTTTTTATTGAGAATAATACCTACCAAGTTTCAAAGGAAAATCTGGAAAACCTTATTAAAAAATACAAAAAAAAAACGATTTTTTTTTTCAAGATTTCAACACCGCGTATCTCCGAAACGAGGCATTTTAAGACCCACATTAATATGAACTTTTTTACTTATTTTGATCTGCTAAATATGCTGCCGAAGTTTTCCGATTATAATCCGGACCACCCTGTATATTAAAACTTTTTTGCGATTTCAGCACTATCCCTATAAAGTCCATGTATCAGTGGCGTATTTAAGGGGAGTTTGGGGGTTAATTTTTAAGGGAAAGTTTAAACTCCCCAGATGCAACTTCTAGAAGTCTATGCTACTGCATATATAATGTATGGGCTTAAAAATCAATTTCACTTTTAAATCTGTCCTGAAACTGCAAGCCTAACCTGTGTATTTGCATTCGAAACCATCGAATCATCAGAAGCGATAAACCACGAACACCTTTGATGAGCAAAATACTCCTCCAGGCGTCGATAACTGCGTCACTGACAATTCTCCAATCTGTTCAGAATTGCAAAACCGCTCCAATCACCTTTAAGCCAAATTACAGGTTTTTTTCTAAAATAATAACAGGTCGTGATTGTGATTTTTCAATGACAATGGTTATTTCAGAGTTGTTTGTCAACTCTAGTACCTATTGATCTTATGTTATTCTTTTCTAGGATCTCCAAACGTCAATTTAAACTGCATGAATGTCCGGAATGTCCTTATCAGTCGATCTATAAGAGTAGCTTGAACCAGCATTCCGTCCTACATAAGAAACCAGACGAAATTGTATGGCACCGGTGTCCACACTGCCCGTATAAAACTGCTCACAAAGGGAACCTAAACACCCATGCCTTCGTTCATGATAAAACGAAGAAATCTAAAGTGTTTGAGTGTCCAAAATGTTCTCATAAAACTCACAACAAACAACTGTTAAAGAAGCACCAGTTAGTACACAGGGACTCCAAAAACATTTGCAGGTTTGTAATTTATTATTATTTTATAATTTATTTAATTATTAATTTATATTGAATTTTTATAAGTAGCCAAACTCCGTCAATATTAACAAATTAAATAACTAAGATATTGTAGACAAAATCAAAGGTGCTCTGTTGGAGGTGTTCCTCTTAGTTAACACTTTACAATTTTATTAAATAAAAATGTTAGTAAAAATAAAGTTACCACTATCTCACCAATTCTGTGACCTGGTAGCTGTCTTGATCCACAGCACTGCAACTATGAAGATATCTCCGGTTTCTAAATTTATATGGAACTAAAGAGAAAACTTGGTGATGTTATGGTATTTGTAACTGTTATTATTTAAATAGAAATATTTGGTTTTTAAACGACCGAAACTTGTTTACTAGTATGAGACTTAACATACTACAGTAAGTTTTCTACAGAATTCTGAACTACTAAATTCAAATTCTCAAATTCGATATTTGTTAATTTTTCAAAATACAATTAACTTTTACACATTGAAAAAAATAAAATATTAACTAAAAAATTTATGAAAAACACAATAACTTTAACTAACAAATACACATACAATTAGGATATAAAATACATTCAAAATATAAAATAGCTTTCGAACATTTATTTTTTTAGTAAAGGAGGGTTAGAAAAAAAAACCTTGTGGTTTGTTTTATTATTTATTTGGATATCCGTGTAGGGACACTGAAAGATTGGCAGTGAGATAATCATTGAAGCTGTATAAGCATTTCATGTTAGTCTGTTTAATTTTCATTCTGAATCGATTGGAATTTTGATTTTTTTTTTAATTTACGAAAATCTGGTTTTATGTGGAAGTAAAGTTTGATATTGCTTTGATTTTTATGTGCAAAAAGAAAGCCTTAATATATGCAAATATAACGTGAGGATAGAGTAAAAATCCCTAGATCTTTAACCCCCGTAAGAACTAACTTAACTAATCTAACTTAAGAAATCATGGTTTTTGGGATAAGACCGTGTCAAAATTGAATCACTTTCCGACGTTTCGCCTTCAATTGCATGAAGCATCTTCAGGGATCTTTACTTCACGAGATCGGATTACTGAATGAGCTCGGAGAGACCCAGTCCGGTTATTTATAGTTGACCTGTTTACGGAACCGTGACTTGGTGTAACGATCAGTTTCCACGTATGCTATAGACTGAAGCCCGTATCTCTATTAAAATTGTTAGGTTGCTTATAAATTTCAATAGATTCTCTAATTTTCCGATGCAAGAACTTTGGTTTCATTTACCTTTATAAATTTATGATATGTCCATTGGAATTTTGGTGTTCAGATACAGCAGATTGCACAATTGGTTTTATTTTGATACATCGTTCATGTTCCTTAAGCCTAGTCGATATCCAGTCCAGTTTCTCCAATATAGACACCCCCACAGGAACAAGGAATTGCATAAACTCTTTCCGTTTGGAAAGGAATAATGTCCAAACATTGTCCAATTTTCTTGTGTGTGTTGAAGATTCTACGTATGTTGCACCGGCAAAGTAACCTTGCAATCTTGTCTCTTGTTCCGTGTATAAATGGAAGAACTACACTTCCTATCGGTAATTCCTTATTAGTATCATGTTGTGGAGTAGGATTATTATATTTCCTAATTGACCGTCTAATATCCCCTGTGAAATATCCATTCCCTCTTAAAGCTTGAGTCAATTTCTCTGTTTCCAATTGTAAAGAATTTTTGTCACAAATCGGAGGGCTCTGTAAACCAATGAATTAATAACTGATTGCTTTTGTGTTGGATGATGATGGGAATTTGCATTTAGGTACCTGTTCGTATGCGTTGGTTTTCTATATACAGAGTGTCCTAAGGAACCCTCCTTTGTACAAGAACATCTAGAAGGGGAATTGTGCCTTTTGATTCAATTTCCATTGTAAATTTTATCTTAGCCTGTTGTTGATTCAGATGATCAACAAATGTGTTGTTTACATATTTGAACCATGATTTTGGCTTTAATGGAGACGACTCCAAGGCTTCCTCCTTAAAAGCTTCCATGAAAATATTGGCTGGTGACAGTGGAGATCCCATGGTTGCTCCTTAGGTTTGTTCATAAAAAGTTCCTTGAAAAACAAAATATGTTGATGTGAGACATGCTGCAATGAGATCTAAAAGTGAGTTGTCAATTATCTTTGAAACCTAATTGGATTGATTTTAGTTTTTCTATAAAATGCATAGAGTTTCTAATATATGAATGTGTTTTTCCTGTAAAATTATTAAGGATTTTTTGAAAGATATTTACCAATTTTGTAAGTAGGAGACCTTCTTGCACTGACGATAGGTCAAAGTGGTACATTAACCTTGTTTATTTTAGGTAGTCCGTAGAACCGCGGGATCCTTGGACTGCCTGGCCTTAACATCTTCTCCTCTGCTGGTAGGATGGATGCATTATATATAGATTCTATAAACGGAAAATTAGAGAATCTATTGAAATTTATAAGCATCCTTACCATTTTTAATAAAGATACAGGTTTCAGTCTACATTTTACGTGGAAACCGATCTTTACACCAAGTCACTGTTCGGTAAACACAGGTCGACTATAAATAGCCGGCCAGGGTCTCTTCAAGCACATTCAGTGTTCCGATATCGTGAAGTAAAGATCCCTAAAGGTCCTCGTGGAATGGAAAGCGAAACGTCGGAAAGTAATTCCATTTTGACACGGTCTAATCCCAAGGACCATGATTTCTTAATTGATCACAGCCGTGAAAGCTTTCGTTCTGTGTTGACAGTTGAAACTGTTAGTTCGCCATTTGTGATTTGCGTATGTCACTGTTATTTTGCAATGTTACATTTACGACAAATTATTTGTCCCATTATTGTCATTTTAAACGTACAACTGTCAAATTAGACCTGGCCTAAATTTAAATCTCTTTAGTGAATACGAGTGTTAGTGTTTGCTTCTTTGAAGTTTAAAGATCTCTCAGAATGACAGCAATGACCGTAGTAAGACTGAAGAAGGGTTGAAAAAGGTAATAAACATAGACATAATAACAGGGAGACCCAACATCATGTATTGTTTAATTCATTATCATATAATTCATTGGATTAAATCATCACTTTCTGAAAATTCATTAAAAAATGTTGTTTGCAGAAGATGAGCGACATAACTTTTAAGTAGCTGTATGCTTTAAAAATCAATGTAATAGTCTGCTAGTTTCTGCCACAAAAATCATATGTGAAACACTGTCAAATGATTTTGGCAGGTCGCAACCCAGATTATTTGTGTGCTGCTCTCACTCAGCGATGCCTTTCAGTATATTTAGGATTGTGTCAGTAGTTGATATTTCGTCCTGGTAGCTAAGTTGAGAACTAGAAAATATATTGTTTATAATATATGTATTAAACTCATCCCAAATTTCAAGTTGAGAGAACTTGCTCTATTCTTAAAAAGGAAGACTAGCACTCGTATGTATATAAACCTGGAAGAGTGAGAATTTGTAATGCCCTGAATTTTTTTCCTGCATGCCTCCATCAATTTAAGGAACAAGATGATGCGCATGGGTCTTTTTTGCACCACAAAAGCGCGCTGAGCGTCTACACTCTCCCCCTCCCAGAATATAACACCAAACCGAAGCATAGAATGGATATGTGCAAAGTACACAACTCTTAAGTTGATATGATCTAAATATTTGGGCATTACTCTTAGCGAGTAGCAAACTGAGTTAAGCCTTTTACAAAGACTTGAAACTTGTCCAACCCAGTCAAGATTTTGATCTACAAAAAGGCCTACGAATTTTGCACTCTTAGCGAGTTTAACAATCTGACCCTCGATATCTACCGCCTCTGGTATGTCCCGTTTTTACGCTTAGTTCTAAAGCACAGGAAGTTCGTATTGTCTTCGTTGACAATTAATCTATTTCTTGACAATCACTCATGAGCCAGATTGAGCTGTTCACTGGACAGATCGAGAAGCTCCGCCAACTTTAACCAATGACGACGATGTTTGTGTCATCAGCAAAGTTGACGAAATAGGATTTTGGATTTAGTATTTCGTTCTGATTTCTAGATTATTCACATAAAAAATAAAGAGCAAGGGCCCCATTACACTTCCCTGAGGAATCCCCATAGACGTGTGCCCCTGCTCCGAAAAGTGTTTTTTTCCCACTTTTGTCCACTACAACTCTCTGACGACGATTCGCCAAATATGATCGAATCCAGCCTAAGGCCGGGCCTCGAACACCATAACGATCAAGCTTCTCAAGCAACATAGTATGGTCACGGCTGTCGAACGCCTTAGACAAGTCTAGAAATATGCTCATAGACAAACCTCTCTCCTCCATACATCCAACTATACATTCCACAAAGTCATACACAGCCGTTTCCACTGACCTGCCCTTCAGATATCCGTGCTGTAAATAACTGAGAAGCTTTTCAGTTTAAAAGAAACGCAGTAATCTGGTGCATATAGCCGCTTCAAAGATTTTGGTCTATAATTTTCAAGTAGTGTAGGGTCCTCTTTTTTATATAGAGGTTTGACCAGCGATAATTTCAGGTCATTCGGAAAAATTCCATGCTTGAAAGAGTAATTAATTATGTGACACAAGAGCATCGCAAGCTCTGCAGCACATTCTTTAATAATTCTGGAGTACAGATCATCGTAGCCGGCAGTGACCTTGTTTTTAGGTTTGGACATGATAGTTAAAATCTCGTAACTGGTACTAGGAAGAAAGAATTATTATGGAATGGAATATTGCAAGAAAGGGCACTCGTGACCCGAAGAAGATTAGGGCTTGCTTGAATAACAAAGTTATTGAACTCATTAGATACTTCTTCGGGGTCTCCAGGGATTTTCTGTGATTTCCCTTACAATCTCTCAGACACATTTGGACCTATTTTCAGACTCCTGAATTCGTTTGCTGAATTGTGCTTTTCGAGCCTCTGCAAGAAGACGATTATACTCTCATTTCGTATCGTAGTAGCACTCAACATATTCATCCAAAGATCTGCTGAGTAACAATAATAAGTCCAGGTCACGTATGCAGGATGAGACTTCCTCAGTAGAATGCAAAATCTTTTTGGACCTGGGATTAATTGTTTTAATGGGAAAACAATGGTTAAATATTGGCAAGAGGATATTCATGAATGTTTTCCATTGAGCATCTACAAGATACTCCGGAACACCAAAGATGGAATCCCAGTTCTCCCCTGTGAGAATGCGTTTAAAATTCCCCTTATTATGTCCACTAAAAATACGCCTCTTTAATCTTATATTTTTACTAAATTACTAGGTTTCTAACATACAAAGTAACACCTCTACTAATCCTAAGCGGAGAGGAAATGTTAGAATCATTCATCTTAATGATTTTTAGTTTATTGTAACAAATAACTGGCAATCCGTAGAAAACGAGAAACCATAATATGCCTAAAACCGCTCAAATTAATTAGTCAGATGCCTTTGTCATATCCAGTGCAGTAAGAAATGTAATATTGTTAGTATCACGAGCTGACAAAATGTAATCAACCACTAACAGGGTGGTTGTTGTGCTAAAATTGTCTGGAAACCCAGATTGATTGGGTGGTATTATATTGCATTGCCTTTTCTGCTGTTTTGAAAGGAGACTGATATTCCTGTAACATTCAAATCCTAGAGGTGAATTCTTTTTTGGAATTGGTTTACCTAATGCAGTTTTCCAGATCTCTAGAAATAGACCAACTTCTTTCAATTATGAGTTAATGGCTGAAGACACAATGGTTCTGCAAATTGTAACATTTTTGCTGATATATTAACACTGCCCATGGATTGTTGTTTCTGCTTCATCAGAATATTTTTAATAACTTCACGAGAAACTGGGTGATATTCAAAGACACTGTCACTAAACTTATTATTGTTATAAAAGGTTAAATGTTAACTGATTATCCTAACATTCCGTATTATGATTCAAAGAACTGATTAAAGGTTTCAGAATTACACAATTCAGGAGAGTAAGCATGTTAATAAGGATTGGGTCAAGTGCCCAATTTTGTAAATTCTATCCAACATTTTTTTTTTTACTGTCCTGATTTACTCTAATAAACTGTTCAAAGGGCCTATTTTTATAGCTACATATCATTGCCTACGCTTTTACCCTTTTGAAAAATTGTCCACGTTTTTTTTAATTGGAGATCAATTTAAAATTATATGTCTGCCATGGATTTTCTGTCACCTACAAAAGTTACCTTATATGGAGTATGTATAAATTTTCTAGAAAAAAAATAAAATAAGCTAACCTTTTCCTTCAAGTCCCCAATGAAATAAAAAAATAATTTTCTAGTCCACTCTTGCAGCATCTTTTTTTGAGTTTCTGATAATTCAAAGTGTGATAATCTCCGAGTCCCTTAACAGTGCTCGGGCTTAAGCCTACTTTACACCCAGTATCACAGAAAACAGCAAAATGGTCTGACAACTTACAAATATGAGGTAGAACATTCTCAGTCAGTAGCCTTATAATATTTTGTATAAAATCCCCTAGTATTAACAAAATTATTTATATTAGAAACAGGTCCGTTTATTTCTTAATTCTGATAAATTGTATACCACTTTAGAAACGAATATTACCTTATCAACAATTAGTATTTCTTGACAAAGCTATCGAAAACTTATAAAAAATCAATTGTTTCAAGATCTTAAAATGTAGAAAAAGAACAGGAAAGTCAGCTGTTGGAAAATTGTTGTCTAATTACAAATATAATTGCCTGTTTATCAAATTTAAACAATTTATTTTTATTGACTTTATATGTTTCAATAGCCTAATGACGAAAAGAAAATAAAACACACATGGTTGACCTGCTAAGTAGGGGAGGTAGTTAAGTAACACTTGACACTTGATTTAGTTTTATGGAAGCCTGCAAGTTCTCAAAACTGTTAATATATTTGGGAAGTTTTCTAGTTTTATTAATTTTTAATGTACGGGATCAAATTGTAAAACAATATATTGACAATATACAAACATTACATCAGATATAGATATTTGTCTTCGTAATCAAGAGTTTTATACAAATACAAAACATTTACTTACCATAATATCTTCATAAAATATAGCCACTTTACTGGATTTATTTATTTATTCAAATTTGATAACGTAACAAAATAAAACTATAAAAATACAAGTATCTATAATAAAGTGTCCGCAGTCTAGTGTAAAAATTCAAGGGAAAAAAATTATAATTTCTGTATCATACTTTACCTGTAAAACACAGACGATAGAAAAAAATATTTTATAAAAAAAAATTCTATAAAGTATCTGCTTCAAGAGGCTTAGAGCACTCGTTGATAAAGAAATACTTTCTTCTACGCTATTCACTTTTGTTAAACTAGAATTTTATAATACAACTGCGAAAACCTAGAAGTAAGACGACCAAAAGAAGGCTAATTAGGAATATTAAACATATTTTTAAAGGGAATTATCCAAAATTAAAACGCCACTTTGCACTGATAAGCAAGAGACATTAAGAACAAGAATGAAGCAACGCAAAACCATTTATTCTGCAGTTCTCTCAATTTTGACAACCACTTCAGCTACTTAACAGCAATATTAAATACGTCGAGTCAGTTAAATTCCTGGGTTTCAATATAAATATCAACCTAAAATGGTCTAAGCATATTGACTCCTTAACTAAAAAACTTTCTACCGCCTGCTTTGCCATTCGATCAGTTTCAAAAGAACGGGATGTGTCTTCTGCCAGGTTTACTTATTTATTTCTCTCTATTCGAATCAATCCCATCTCAGTTATGGCTTTCCCTTTTGGGGCTGCTGTACCACCGATCAATTTCTTAGTATTTTTAGGCTTCAAAAGAGAGCAATTCGCTATTTGTTTGGTCTCTGCAATACACTGCCAATACTATTTCAAAAAGCATGAAATATTAAAACTTTATGCATTATTTATTTTAGAAACCGTCTGTTTGATGAGAGAACATATAAACACATTCCCGGAAAGGCCACAACACGTATATCCTACCAGAAACTCTAGGCATGACATATACCTTCCCGTTCCTTCCACAGAATTAATAAAAAAATCAATTATTTATAATGCCATAAAACGATACAATCATCTTCCAGAACATTCCCTATGTTTGCACTCTTTTAAAAAAAACCAAAGGGTACCTCATTTTAAGACCTTTTTACTTTTTATAATGAATAAGTCTCATTAAAATGTTTGTTATTTGCTTGTGTACTTAAATCTTTTTGGGTGTCATGTTGCTGCATAGGATTTAAAAATATTTTATTATAAGGAATGAACTATCTGATAGTTCGTTAACATTAATTATTTTTGTTACATATTAGATTAAAGTTATACATACTCTTTTTTCTAATACACTTCACTAAAACACTTTTGTTTGTTTTAAAACATCGAGTATTTATCTTAATAAATGCGAATTGGAAAAACTTTAATCAAGCTAGACAATGAAAATGAATCAACTAATTAATGTGAAACAATTTTCAGCGACGAAGATGATATTCTCCTTGCAGAAATGCTGGAAGCAGCATATGTACCTTTTAAGAACTAAATTGCAAAAGACAGTGTTTGTTGCAGTAATGTCCCAGTGATTAATTCTGTAGAAATATTTAAAAAAATGACATTACGTTTCAACAAAAAATTGAAATAATTCTTTTGTTTCCCATTTTATTATTTTACATGACATGTTTTGCATATACAATAGTTTCTTCAGATGTTGAGGTAAACAACAGGTAACAAAAATAGGGAAAACCCATCAAAGGTGATGTTACAATAAATGAAGAAACTTAAAATTATATAAAATATCTACTATAAAGGTACGGTTTAGTGAAAGAAATTTAACAGAGAGCTATTTAATTCCAATAGATCACTTAGCAGAAGGTCTGATGATGTTAATTTGATTCCAGAAATTGCAAGACGTTACAAATAAAAATACAAATACAAATAGTATATTTCCAAAGACATTTACAATGTATAGGAATTGTCAATATTACAATTGTCAATTACAAAAAAGTTCGACACATCGACCAATATAAAAGCAGATAAAAAATAATAAATCGCGGTTAACTCACATCCATTTGACAAGAACATGATCTATTTGAAAATGATGGTAGTCCCGGTCGTAATCTTCAGAAAGCCTTCGAATTTTTAATTACTATTCAATCCACAAGCGTCGAACCTGAAAGTTTGTCTAACCCCAAGATTTAATCCTGGAATCCCAGGATTATGTATACAATCTCGAAAATCTCTGGTTTAGAAACACCTCTCGGGATTTACATCCTTAGGGAGTGTATATTGAGGACTTCAGTGTGTTTTTTAAGATAATGTGAGATGAATATACCTATATTATTCTGTTTCAGGTTCTGCTGTGCACAGTGCCCTTTTAAAACCCATGCCAAGGATATTTTAAGAAGACACATGATCCTACATAAAAAGCCTGAAGAAAAACTGTGGTATGAGTGTCCGGACTGTTCTTATAAAACCGATCGGAAATCTAGTTTGAAGAGACATGCCATCGCAATGCATAGTGAAACACTAAAATTATTTAAGTGTTCAATTTGTCTCCACGAGACCTCTTGGAAAAAGAATCTGAAAGCGCACCAGATACTGCATATGGAAACTGACCGTCAGCCCTTTCACTGTCCCGACTGTCCCTATAAAACCCACTCGCAGACTTATTTGAACAAACATTCGAAAGTACACAAAAAGCCTGAAGAAAAAGTATGGTACGAATGTCCAGACTGCTCATATAAAACGGATCGCAGGGGTAGTTTGAAGAGTCATTCCATCATTCATAATAGTCAAAAAGTAGAAGTCTTCAAGTGTCCGAAATGTCCTTATGAAACTCCTAGGAAATCGACATTACAAAGACACCAAGTCGTACACAGGGATACTGACATTAAGGAGTTTCACTGTGTCGATTGTCCATTTGAAACCCACTCGAAGCGTTATTTAAAAAAACATTCGCTCATACATAAAAGAGGCAACTTAAAGAAAGCCCTGAGCCACCCTTGAAGCAGGTTGACCCAAACTCTCCTTGCGGGATTACTAAAAACAATGAGTGTCTTAAGTTAGGAAAGCAGTTGGAATTTGACTTTGACTAGTGCTTGGCCTGGGAGGCCCACATTGGGTCACTTGCCTTGACATGATACGTAGATTACGACCCGTATCGCTACAGTCCATTCATATACAGGGCGCTTCAAACGCAGTGACGCAGCCAGGTTTTAAGGGCTTAAAATAATTGGATAGCGAAAATTTAATTAGAAGAGGCTATACTTCGAAAAATAGAAGATATCCTTCAACTAGTACAGGAAGACAGCAGTGCAGCTTTGAACAAGTGCATCAACTGTTTGGAGGGTTTCATCAGCTATGCCCATATCATATTCAACGTGTACAAGCTCTGCTTCTTTGTGATTTTCACCCAAGGTTAAGTTTTAGTAGGTGGTTGCTGCATATGGTAGCACAACAATTTTTTTCGAACATTTTATGTACTGATGACTCCTCTTTTTCAAGAGAAGCCATTATTAATTTTAACTTTGAATGTTTTAATGTGCCAGAAAGTTTGTTTATGATATGAATGTATTGTGTGTTAATATTTTATTATGATGTCGGAGATTACCTTCTTAGATACACTGATGAAGACAAAAACTTGCCGAAACGTTTGCAAATAAAAAAATGCTACATACAAACTAAGTCGTCGTTTTATATATAAAAAATTAGGACCAAAATACCCAAGAAAATTCTGTTTATATATTTATAATATACATGGTGGTGTGGTGGTTTTTCGTATATGTTACAGAGCCCTCAGGTACATTTCGATCAATATGGGAATCATCAAAGGTATGTCCGACTTTTAAAAGCGGAAATCATACGAAATAAAATGTTATAGACCTATCTTTATCATATGCAATTTCTGTAAGGTCTTTGAAGTACTGCTAGAACAAATAACATTGCAACAGCAGGGTTTTCGTTATGTGATCACTCAGGATATCGCAGAGAATATTGACAGCAAAACCCAAACAGAGGTCATATATATCATCAGACCTTACAAAAGCATTTTACCGAATATATCACGATATTTTATTACAAAAACTCTCGGCCTTTGGGATATCAGACCGTTGGTCATGTTATTTCAGTCTTACTTCACTGACCGAACATAGTATGTACATTTAAATGGATTTAAATCTGTGAAATATCTAGCTACATCGGGTGTATCTCAAGGTTCAAACTTGGGCCCATTGGTATTTAATCTGTACATTAAAGATATTTTCGCTGGCATAGATGTGAAGTTTTTCATATACGGGGACAATTTAAAAATGTATTCTGCCGTGGAAGAACTTGCAGTTAAACGTCGCATAGTATAAAGTATTGTCTTATACATTAAAAAAAATCCTATCAAATATAGATAATATATTCAAAATCAACCTTTCGAGAGACCTGATACGTTTACCGTCTTTGGAGTTACATTTGATCAATCATTTTCATTTAATAATCACACTAACAGTATTGTCGGCTAACCGTATGTCAAGTCCAAACTAGATTACGCCTCGGCTGTCTGGAGTCCTTTCTATTCGATACATATTGATAGGTTGAAATCCGTGCAGAGACGTTTTTTAAAATACCTAACTTACAGAAGTGATAAAGTATACCTACCTATTCGGATTTCTCATGATATTTTGCTGTCTAGGCGCGTATTTTCTTGTCTCGATGTGGTAGAAGATGGTCCTTGGCTGTCACACTCCCCAAGATTATTTCAAATTATATAGTGTCCAGATTTGATGTACAGATTAAACTTTAATGTACCCCGTTTGGCGTTCAGATGCACTGACTCGTTCTACCGTAGTACTCCCCGTACAAACGTTTTTAAAAACTCACTTTTATATACCATGTGCAATGAATATAATAAGAATGGTCAACATGTAGATATCTTTCAGTGCAGTGTGAGGGATATTGAAAGAAATTATTTTAGGAGTGTGATTTGACCTTGTTATTTTTTACTGTATCACATAATTAAGTTTTACTTAGATAAATGGATGCTTTTTTCCTGTTCTGTAATTAGGTGTATTTATACCTCTAGAACAGTATGTCGATAAATAAATAAATACCGGAGACTTGAAAATAAAATATTTTGGTTCTCTTTTCTACCGATTTTTTCTATTATTTGCCGAAATATTTGATATAAAAAGGAAGGAAAAGTGGAAAATAGTATAGTAAGTTTAAAATTATGAAGGTTCCCAAAATCTACAAAATCAACAAAATAATTTTAACCGAAATTTTACCAAACATTTTATCGTTCCTTTGATATAAAATTTAATACTGGATCATGTTTCTAAAAAAAATACATAATTTTAAAGTTATATTATATTATGAATGAAACAACCAATTAAGATATCTAACGCATATTTATTTTAGTAGATATCTGTTAGACGTGAAGATACCAGGCTATAAAGAATTAAACAATTTTTGGTATTTGGCATTAAGATGGCAGACTAAAAATTTTGTATAGAGAGAAGCATTACTTTGAATAATTTCAACTTTTGTTATTTTTAAATGTGTTCAGATTTTTGTTGCGTTTAGATTGACAAACAAAAATCTTTTTTGATGGCTACAAACTATCATTTTTTCATATCTAGGTTACATGTCAAACAAACTGACATATTTTAAAATTTTGGAATCAATTCTTTTCTATTATTTAATGTTTCTCTGTTACGATCGGCGCACTGATGAGTCCCGATAGGATGAAGGTATTTGTACAACTACTATGTGTCTATAAAAACTTAAAGTAAATAACATAATTTGTTATGCTTGCTTAAATAATATTGTTTATATTATGTATCGAAACATTCTGTAGACAGACTAGTCTACATGTTGAGATATGTAATTTTATTAAATATTTGCTTCAATCAGTTTAAAGTTAAATATTTTTATTCAGTTGCGAAAAAGCCAAAAAAGATTTTTGTTTGTTCAACTTTCGTATATCTCTATTGTTCCAACATTTATTTCAGTTGTCATTATTATATTTTATACCACCCCTTATTTTGTAGAGGCAAAAATGTTTTAAATCCGATCCAAATTTTTGCTAGAAGAGTAATTAGTATTTAAACAGAGCAAGGTCTAGTATTTAGTATTTAAATTCATTTGAAAAGTATTTTGCTCAGCGCTGATTACACATAATATAAAAATCGGTAATTTCCTTTACCCGGAACTAACCCCAAATGATACACCGCGCTAACATAAAAACCAGAGGATCGTTAACGAAAACCATTTAGAAACTTAATATCTGGAAAATGTCAGCGGATTAAAGGAGTAGGTAAAGGCTGATAATGTGGATTTCATGCACGATATAGAATCTACATATGTGTCCTGAGGATGCAACAATAAACTTGCGAAACGTCGATAATTTAAAATAAGTCATTTTTTTACTAGATCCTAACCCCAAATAATACACCACTCTAACGTAAAAACAAGAGGATTGTTAACGAAAAACCATTTAGAAATTTAATACCTGGGAAATATCTGCGGACCAACGTAGTAGGTAAAGACATAATATTAGTTTCATGCAGGATATATGATCTATATATGTGTCGTGAGGATGCAACGATAAAGTTACGAAACGTCGACTATTTAAAAATAGACTTGTTTTTGCTGGTCCTTAACTCCAAATAATACATCACTCTGACAAAATGTGTTTAATAATGTTCCACCATATTGAACTCTACCAAAATATTACCAGGTCATCCCCATATGACCCTTAATTTTTGGTCAAAATTTGAAGTCAATCGGTTAAGTAGTGTTTAAGCTACGTCGCGAACTGACAGACAGACCGACAGAAGGATCGACGGAATTGATAAAACATATGTTTTGTCATCTAGCGACGCTAAAACGTAAACATGTGTAAAAACTGAGAGGGTGATTTTTCATGATAACAAACATTTTATTTGGCCGCCATTTTGTTCGGCCATCTAGAATTAGTACCATTATTTGACTTATACCACAATTAGTTATGGCACACAATTTGAAATTAAACCATTAAGCAGTTTTTTCAGGTAGAATTATTAAATATTTTATTAAGCCGCCATTTTGTTCCGCCATCTTGGATTCGTAACAAAATGTTACCAGGTGATTCCAACATAATACTAGATGTTTTTGCAAAATTTGAGATAAATTAAAAATAATTTTTTTAACGTTTCGCTAGGCCCCCATTTTGTTTAGCCATATTGAATTTTTATCAAAATTTTACAATTTCACGACGGAATTGAGAAAACATGCTTTTCGTCTAGTTGCCCTGAATCGTGAAGATTTGAAAAAATCTCGGAGAGAAATTCTTCACGACTAGAATCCTTTTACGAGGAAAGTAAAAATCGGTAAAATCTCCTTTACCCACAACTTCCCTCGTACAGTAATTACTAAATAAATATTAATCTTGTGGGTATAAAAAGAAGCGTCGCAATATATTACGCTTTGTCAACAGAAACCTAATTTTATTGGATAATTAAATATTTTGACTTAGAGATTTAATTCTTGGTTAATTACCTCTATAACTGAGGTAGTGAGCATTTATTATCTCCATAACTGGGACTATATTAAAAATTTCTTTATATCGTGACAATTGTTCATTTTAAATGTTGCAAACAATACGCGGTTTGTTTACCAACAATAACACAAACATTTTTTACAATCTCTGTTTCATTGTTGATGGAATCTTAGATATATTCCTCCACCACCATTGCAAACTAAAGCCTGAGTTATAGATTGAAAAAGTTTCGAGCCTTGTGTCGTTTGTTTGAGCTAGGCATTTATGCTGGTTCTTAGCCCGTCTTATAGATTAAAAACGTTTGAGTTTTGCATCGCCTGTGGAACTTACTTTACTTTTATGTTTATATTTATTGTCTTTTTATGTAATATAATTTTGTTTCGCTTATTTTTAAGTTTATGTGCGTTTTTTTTTTAATTTGCTGAGATTGGTTAATCAAAATCATAGTAATGATGCCTAGAAAAGACTAAGCATTGTGAATATATTTATGCAGCTGTAAAGTTGTTGTAGAGAAAACGGCAAAGAAGGTGGCGAATCCGACTTGTTAATTGAGGTAGAAACACTCAAAGCTCCTATCAATATTTTCTTAAACTAAAGACAATGACCTCGTGCAGTTTTTTTTGATGGATGAGGATGTTATGTGTATATATGTCAAAATGTCAAATTTATTACGAAGGACGAACGTTTTGAAAGGCCCTCTAAATCGAGCAATTTCATTGGTTGCACCTTAACGCAAACGTCGATTTACGCTAGCCGCTTCCGTCAAGTTAAAGACAGCCATCTTTTCGACGGCTAGTGGAAACTCAAACGGATGTAAAACGTTAAGTAAACTTCAAGGACAAAACAAACGGCAACGCAAGTCGCAAACGTTTTCAATCTATAACCCAGGCTTTTCATCCTCCATGCCGTTTTAATGTTGTAATATTTGCCAATAACGTAGCGGATGATCTTCTCATGCAATGACCATGTATAACTCAGGGTCAGTCAAGGTGTTGGAGGCCAATTACTAACCGGAACTTCTTGCTGATCCATTTTTGTTTGGTTTCTCGTATTAAAAAAACACTATTTTTTCGTCAGAAAATTAAGAAGCAACTAAATCACGTCTTTTTGTTTATTATTTACAAAAGAAAATCACATCCATGTTGCGTAGTAACATAAAATAAGCCCCTTAATAAGTTGTGAATTCCCAACAATGACAAGTGCGAAAAAGATTGATGTTTAAACTGGAACACTGATAGATTGATCTAAATTGATTATTCATTTTAGAAAACATAAAGTAGCTCTGCTGTTAGATAAAATTTTGTATGGCACTCATACAGCGTGTAACAAAAGTAAGGAAACGGTGAAATATCTCAGGTACCGCTTACCTGAATGTAATGGAAATGTGTACACTTGAAATTATGTCGGATCCAATGGCGAATTCCGCATTGCTGCCATGACTATCGTTTTTCTGTTATAAAAGAATTTTTTTAATGGAACATCCTTTATTATATTACTTTTTTTAAATCTGCGTAAAATTCTCAGTACGTTTTATTAAAAGCCCTTTTTATGAAAGTCAACAGCTTCTCCGAAACGTGAAAACCGAAAGATGCTGTACGTTATGGCAGACCTAAAAGCGCAATAGATGATGATAAGGCTCTGAATGTTTTAACTGGTTTAGAAGAAAATTCCCATCTTTCTATTAGAACATTAGGAAGAGAAAATGACACTCACACATGTCCGTAGATCGACTTCTAAAAACCGAAAAGTTTCATCCATACAAAATAACTTTGAGGATGATCTATATAAGCGCTTGGAATTTGGTAAAATCATGATAGAGCGATACAATATCAATTTAAATTTTGTCAAACAAATTATTTTTTCTCGCGGAGCAACTTTTTTTTTGAATGGTAAAATTAACAGATAAAATTGTCAATATTGGGCCAGGGAAATTCACATTGGATTCTTGAAAATCATACCCAATTTTCCAAAAGATAAATGTTTGGTGTGGTATAAAGGGTGCAAAAGTAATCGGTCCCTTTTTCATGGAAGTCACATTAACTGGAGAAAGACATTTGAATCTTTTAAGGACCGAAATTGTCCCAGCTATTGCAGAACTATTTCCGAATAATCGTAAGTTCCTTACTTTATTTGCTGTATTAAGTATATAAACTTGTTTTTGTTAGGTAATGGTGGTTCAAATGATGAAATATGGCAGGATGGTGCTCCACCGCATTTTATTCGGAAATATTTGGACAATGTTTTTTTTGAAAGATGGATTGGACGTAGGGTACAACAGAGTGGCCACCTCGGTCTCCGGACTTGACGCTTATCGACTACTTTTTGTGAGGACACCTTAAAATTGTGGTGTATAAAACTAAGCCCAATGACCTCGAGGAATTCTTTTTAATCTATTAAATGTTTTTCCTCGGTATTTGGCCTACTTCCTGGAAGTAAATGGACAATATTTTAAACAACTTGCTTAGTTTCATTAATTTATTATATTTCTATTTCTTTTTTGTATTGTATTATTTCCGTTGTTTTTCACAAACTACTTTTAAAGCTGAGATGCTGTTTTTTCTTGCTAGTATTTTGGTAGTAAGATGAGGAATTATTGTGCTTTCCGGTCTGCCAGAACATACAGCATCTTTTACCTTTCCACTTTCAAGCAATTTTTGGTTTATATAACTTACGGTAGATTTAGTTATGGATTTCTGTTAGGATATTTGTCATTCAAAATGTTACAAACATCTTGCAGTTTTCTCATTTTATTCCCATAACCCAGTATAATTAAATTTTCAATTCTTTAGGTTTCAGTTAAACGATCCATTTTTGTATGTCAACAAAACTGATATTATCAAACATACCAGGTAATCTTTGTGTGCAAGTATTTTAAGAAAAGGTAATACATTAAATTATGGATATTAAACCTCTATTTTCTCAAAAACTGTCGACTTTTAGAAAAAGTGCTCTTAATAAAAAGTATTGAGAATTTAACGCAGATTTCAAAAAAAGCAAGATATTCTAGGATGGAGTGGAACCTGATATATTTCGCTGTTTCTTTACTTTGTTACACGCTGTATAGCACACTTGTACCATAATAATTGTTAGATTGTTATCACTCGTAAACGGTTTCAAATAAAGTCCCCCTAGTCATAATTTTAAAAATACGTGGTTACTTTCAACAGCAGATGCCATGTTTAATTATAACAGATATCAAACTGACAAATTTGAAACATGAGGTTAATTCTTACCTATATATGTTTACCTAGCCTAAATGTAAGTTTATTTAATTCAAGTAGTACAGCCAGAAGCATCTTTATTCCTATCAATCCTGTGTCGTCTCATATGAACGTTTAGACTTTTTTTACGGCACGTTTTAAATGAACATTCGTTACACATGAACCACTCAATTTCATCATGAGTTTTATGCATCAACTGATGCATCTTCAAGTTTTTCTTATGAACCGTTTTATAATCACACACAGAACAACGAAACCACACGATTTCCTCAGCGGATTTGTGTGCTAACGCATGCCGGATCAAATTATGTTTGTAAGATGTTTTATATGAACAGTCTGGACATTGGTGCCATACAATTTCATCTGGCTCTATGTGATATTTTGAATGATTGTCTAAACAAGGCTTCGAGTGCGTTTTAAATGGACACTTGGGACAGTGGAACTCCTGAATGCCATTTTCTCTAAGATGAACAGCAGCATGTCGGTTTAGAGATGTTTTGCGATTCGATTTATACGAGCAGTGTGGACATCGGTGCCATACAATTTCATCTGGATTTTTATGAGTGAGCAAATGATTCGCTAGATAACGCTTTGCGTGGGTTTTAAAATAACACACGGGACAGCGGAACTCCTGCATATCAGTTTCCCTACGATGAATTGAGGCATGTTGCTGTAAAGTTGCTTTCCGTCTTGTTTTATATGAACAGTCTGGACATCGGTGCCATATAATTTCGTCTGGCTTTTTATGTACGATTGAATGCGTTTTAAGGTTACTCTTACTATCTGATTGGTAAGGACAATCAGGACATTTATGCAGTTTTACTTCATTTTTCGGTTTGTGTGACATTTTCACCTGTCTAGCGGCCCTACAAACAAACATACCGCTATTATGCACAGAGCTGGGCAGAATTTGATCTTTTTAAATCCTTTTTTTGTATTTAATTACTTTTCAGTATTTAAATACACTCTAATTAATAAATACCGGATTATATGCAACCCAAAACCTAACAAATATGCGTATATATATGTACATATTTTTTAAAATGTATGCAGGATATACAAAAAATACATGAATATGCAGTATTAAAACAACTAAATTTTCATTTTCTTAATTAAGTTTTCACTAGATCAAAATACAAGAGTTCTAACCACACTACACCACAACTTGTTACGTTCTGGACGCGCGTTTCGCTAACCAAGTTAGCATCATCAGCAGATGATATAAACTAAAGTAACTTATCCTAACCTGCACCGTTGTCAAGTAAACAATAGAGGGGACTATAGGGAATAGGCCCTCTGTCTTTATTTAGTGCTTCCTTAAAATATTTAACTATTTCTATACTCTCAAATGCATCCAATAATCTATTATTAGATATATTTTTAATCAACTTAAGATTATTTAATCCTATTTGGTGATTGTTTTCCTTGGTGATTGTTTTCCAAAGCATCTTGGGCAACGCTTGACTTTTCTGTTCTTTCGTATCTTAAATGTGCCATTTATTTTTTAAAACTAATGTTTATGGAGCGTTTAGTTTGCCCAATATATTTTAGATCGCAGTGATTACAGCTAATTTCATAGATGCCACTTCTCTCCTTCAAGTCGACTTTGTCTTTAGGGATTCCAAGGAGATTTTTTTCAAACTGTTCTCCGTTTTGTAGACTACTCTAAAACCTACGTTTTTAAATATTTTTTCTAGACCTCTCGTATATCTGGGATCATATGGGATTACTATGAACTTATTGGGAGCCTCAGGTGCTTGGAGTGTAGTGGCATCTTTTAACATTTTCTTATGCATGTCTATTTACTAATTTATGTACCAAATTATCATTATATCCATTACTTTTAGCTATATTTTAATCCGATTCATTTCATTGTTAAAACGTTCTTTACTTAATGGAAAAATGACTAACCTGTGAGTTAAGAAATGAAATGCTGCCATTTTGTGTTGATTGGCAATGAAATGAGTCGGATGTTATATATCTATCATTTCGTACGTAAAATTAATGGAAGGATATTTATTGTTTTATCGTACGATAACTTTGAGGTTACTAACTCGTTAAAATTCTTAGATAAAGAACCTTCACTTAAAAGAAGGTGAAATTTTAATACGTTTTGATGTAAGCTCATTGTTTCCTAGTGAGTACCTAAAGGAACTACTTGAAATCAATAATTTGAAGAAAGAAATAATGAATGAATATATGCTTCTCCCAAAATTATGTATGAATCAAAATTTTTTTCAGTTCAACAATAAATATTATAAACAACTTGTTCCTTGCAAATTTGTTTATGGGTAGATTAGAAACCCAATTCAAAAAAGAACTCAAGTATTTCCTAAGGGTGTGGTATAGATACGTAGACGATATATTTGCTATTTTTGATACTAAAACAGAAAACTGGACACTTTCTTAGAAACATTAAACAATAAATATCCTTTCATTAATTTTACATATGAAAAGGAGAACAATGGACAATTACCTTTCTCGACACGTTAGTTATTAGAAATAACTATAAATTAGAATTTGATATTTATAGGAAATTTACTAATATTGATAGGTATTCACATCCGACTCATTTCATTGCCGTCAACACAAAATGACAGCATTTCATTTTTTAACTCACAGGTTAGTCAATTTTCCATTAAGTAAAGAACGTTTTAACAATGAAATGAATCGGATTAAAAATATAGCTAAAAGTAATGGATATTATGATAATTTTGTGCATAAATTAGTAAATAGACACAAGCATAAGAAAATGTTAAAAGATGCCACTACTTTTCAAGCACCTGAGGCTCCCAATAAGTTCATAGTAATTCCATATGATCCCAGATATACGAGAAATCTAGAAAAAGTATTTAAAAACGTAGGTTTTAGAGTAGCCTACAAAACGGAGAACAGTGTGAAAAATCTCCTTGCAAACCCTAAAGACAAAGTCGACTTGAAGGAGAGAAGTGGCATCTATAAAATTAGCTGTAATGACTGCGATCTAAAATATATTGGGCAAACTAAACGCTCCATAAACATTCGTTTTAAAGAACACATGACACATTTAAGATACATACTTTGGAAAACAATCACCAAATATTAATAAATAATCTTAAGTTGATTAAAAATGTATCTAATAATAGATTATCGGATGCATTTGAGAGTATAGAAATAGTTAAATGTGGTAAGAAAGCACTAAATAAAGACAAACGTAATAAATTGTGGTGTATTGTGGTTAGAACTCTTGTATTTTGATCTATCTTCCACCAGAGGTTCCAGTCTTAGGATTTAAAAATTTTCACTAAATTAGGGTATTTAGTATTTAATAAAAATAAACTAAAGTAGTATATACTTTATTAAATCACCTTAGAATACAATTTTTCCATATCAATTTATATGAAACTTATTATTAATTTGAAAAATTATAAAACGCATTATAATAGTTATTATTATGTGTCTATCACTAAGGACATGTTTGGATAAAGAAAACGATTTATCTACATCTACTGACGTTATAGGACAAATTTGAATTTCGGAACTAAGGCAGGTTCAATAGCCAAATTATTTACAGTTTTTCCTGTCATTATGTTTATGAACTGCCTTAAAATCAGTGTTTTTTTTTTCTATTAAACTTTCTAATTTTACCACTACTGTTTTTCTTACCTCACCTCGTATTTGTTTGCAATTTTGTACGCACGTTTCTATTATATCCATCGGCTCGGGTAGACTTGTACACGATTCTTCTAGTTGCAAAATACTCTGCTAGAAATGCACAGTTACACTTAATATACATTAACTGTTGTTCCTTAAACATTTTGAAATATTACTTTAAACTTTTGAATGTACTGTGAATCATCATAAGACATATGTGAAATTAAGTCTTCAATTTTTGGAAATTATCTCTATAAAATATTGCCGCACGAATTCAGGTGCCCCATATGGTCACGACATGCTCAGGTGGTAAAACTGCGCTCATAATAATATTTTTTTCACATTTGCTAATAGGTCATCAGATTTCTTAGCAATTTCGTGTTATCAAATTACCTGACTTTTCCAGGTTTTCCCTGACAATTTCACGGAAATTCCAGGTTTTTGAGAATTTATATTTCTTATAAGAAAGCCAATAAAACGAATGACACTAACAATTGTAAAAGAAATATAAAATTTAAAGAAAAGGCTATAGTAATACAGCAAGTAGGGTTACTTTAACTGGAAGAAACATACATTTTTAAAAGGATATTCTGTTCTATTTAAAATTAAGCAAAAAAATGCAGTTATACAAAGCATTTACAAACAAAAAATAATATATAGTTACGACATGTCATTAAAAATTAAATTTAAAAGGATTTTAGAAAAAACAGAAAATAAGTATTTCAAATTTTTCTTCTCAGTTCTGATATTTTCAGTTCCAGTTCTAGTTTTTGAAATTGATAAGTTTTGTAGGCATTTTTAACACATACCCTCATTTTGACGAAAATATTAACATTTAATGCAACATCTTTAATAAATAGCGTCATATACTTGTCTATGGCACATAATGGACTCCTTCAACAGATTTTCAACTAAAATATTTTTAATTATAGAAAACCCAACGGTGGCATTTCGATGAGAAAGGATCAACATTAACTTAATAACATGCCACAATTTTTAAAGTATTCATTTTGTCCCAAGAAATTGTAGAAAAATGTATCCGAGTAGTTTGATTATATGTTTTGCAAAAATTTATAAATTCCGTTGATCACTTTCTTCTGCAATTTCTGCGGAAACTATTTCTTTTTCGTAGAAATACTTCAACATATTTTGGACATTTATATGTGAAACTCCTTGATCGAGCATATATTATCAAAATTTAATTTTAAAATTTGTTGGAGACCTTTATCCCTAACTTGTGTTGTTTTTAAGTTTTTTTTAATGAATTCATTTAATATTTGTAATCACCATACAAAAAATCATAGATTTATCGCTCTGATTTTTTTAAAAAAATTGTTGTAAAATGGCGGCAATGGGTGGAAAAATGTGAGTTTTGATGTTAAAAACGTATCTTTTAAAGACTTTTTGGTCTTAGTAACTGAAACATTTGATGGAAGCTTAGTGGCTTTATCTTCCATCCAAATTTTAAGGGGCGATAAAATATCAAAAGCCCTTTCACAGACTCGAACATTTTCTACCCATCTAAGAGCCGTAAAACTAGCTCTACTGGCAGGTATATTTGTTAAAACATAATATGCTCCCATTAAAAAGTCACACTACTTAAGCCGATTTTCTAATCAAAGTCTGACTATACGGGGGATATTAAATAAATTATAGTTATATAATATATATGCTAAATATAATTATAGTTATATAAACGCGACGAAGTAATTTTGGGTAAATACAATCAAGAAACGCTGGTGGAGATATTAATTTTATTAATTTTCCAGGTTCAGTATAAAATCCCCTGGCTTTCTATTATTTTTTGTAATTCCCTGACTTTTCCTCTATTTTTAGTCGGATTTCTGAATCACCCGACTTTTCCAGGTGTTTCCAGGTCGCGAAGAACCTTGGTCACTGACCAACAGAAAGGAAACTAGTTTCCGCAACTCTGTTTAATCCGTGAGCTAGGCAAGTTACATGAATTAAATTTTCATAAAATATTTTTAAATTCTGTCCTGCCTTTATCATATACGGCGCATCATCGTACAACACGACGAGAATTTTATCTGAAGAAACTGAATTCGGCAAAAAGAAATGTGTTAATGTTCTTCTTCTTCATTCCTGTTTAGCCTGTTACATAACAGGACTTATTGGCTTTGCTAAGATTGCCCTCCGTCCGGGGCTCAAGGTTTAAATCGGCGACCCTCGTTTTGGTCCAGTTTGGAGGCGTTATCTTATTGGCGACTCTAGGCTCCCGAATACCCCGTCTTTCAATACTTTAATAATTCCTCTTTAAATTTTTGAAATGCATCTAGGCTTCCACTAGGTGCCCCTTGAGAGTACTACTGATATCACGAGATGACCCTTTCTTTCAAGCTATCCCCTTACCCCTCCCACTCCCGCCACGTAGCGGCCGTTACGCTAATATTCTATGTAGAACTGCAGACGACATAGAATGCAGGAACAACTAGGCCTCACACGTTCACAGCGTATGCTCCCTTTCTAGCGGGGTCGTTAGTTTCCACCTGAGCGGTTGACTCCCGTTTCCCCCGAAATAAAGCAGCAAAACCGAACACGTGGCACCACTTATGTTACAACACAGAGGTCTGCATTCGACGAGACGAACCGGAAGACTGTGTGTTAATGTTTCTTGAATAAAACGGGTAACTGTAAGGTGATTGTTTTTTCTAGCTCTTTTACCGGTATGAGGTAAGCTTTTCCCGGTTCTTCTTCTTCTTCTTCTAAATTAGCTATGTAACGACCACACGAATCACTTGTTTCGCCGACGACAATATACATATAGTTACTTTTAATTTCCAACGACGTTTTTTCTTAATGTTGGTTCATCTGTAGCATTACATTTTGAGTATTTTTGCAGAAAAGCCTTAATTGCGAATTGGTCAACTTGTTTAAAGGAATATTAGCAGCCAAAAATATTTTACACAGATCGTCGTTAAATTCTGACTCGCCATGCTTTTCGTTTTTAAGAATCAAAAGACTGCTTCAACTTTGAATAGTCTAGACTCCATCTCACCTCAGTCACCTAGTCTCACCTTATCAATGTGAGACGGCGTCATAATGTGTTGATATATTTGGAATTTGTTGGAGCAGGAAACAACTTTTGAACAAGGCTTGCATGATCGCCGTCCTGAACAAGTTCTGGATAAGGCTTAATCCACGAAGCACATCGTATTTTCGGCATAATCACTTTCGCTTTGACTTTGGGAGGCGAAACTAACTGCGGCTACGACAAACCACAACCTCTTATATGTACTTTTCCTTCAAAATCACAAAAATATGCAAAAAATGCATATACAGTGTGTCCCACATTCGCTTCTCTATACAGGGATCTCGGCTCCTGTTATACCTACAGCAAAGGTTAAATGGGGAAAGTTTTAGAGGAAACTTATTGCATTCGATATTCGGCTTCAGATTTACGATCAATCAATTGTTTTTGGAAATATCGGGGAAAAACCGAAAATGGCGTATTTCGTTTTTGGCCAGTATATCCAGAACGGTAAATTTGACAGCTGCCAAAATGTGACATTATTCAGACATAACAGAAAATAAGATGGCGTATATGACACGTCTTCATTGTTTTTTGTTAACCCGCAACCCGCCTCAACTTTCATTTTTCTTATGGCCGCCATATTGGATTTTTCGATTTTTGGAAAGAGCCTAAAATTTCCAGTCTAGTGATATCTCACAAGTGCATTAAAGATTTTAATATCATCGAAATATTACACTTCGTAAAGTAATGTTTCAGTTTTTTCTAAGGAGGCCATGATTTATCAGTAACAAAATTGGATTTTGACTTATAATAATAAGTAGTAGGTACGCTTTTATCCCCCTTTTATTAAAATCATAAATCTGACACATAAATTGTCAAAACCTATAGAAATTGGCCGGCATTCCATATTCAAATGAAGAAAAGGTTGACATTTTAGTACTTTCAATCATACAGAAACGCCGACGTTACCTCAGCAAGGTATTTGGAGATGTATCCCGAACGACGGCAGCCTCATAAAACCCAATTCAGGAAAATATTAGTTAATTTATTAACTAACATTAACCATGGTGCCTTCGAACAACCTAGAAGCGGGTACAATAATAACAATAAAAATCGAGACAGAAACATTTTACAAGCTATCAACGAAAACCCTAGTGCATCGGTAAGAACTGTAGAACAGGAAACTAATTGTGCCAAAATCAACAGTACAGAGAGTTTTAAAATAGAATAAGTACCATCCATACAAACCCATAATAGTACAAGGACTTAGGAAACTGATTTTCCAAGACTACAGTTCTGTGAGTGGTATACTAGGAGATGTAATTAAAATCTTGATTTTGTAAATCATGTCTTGTGGTCCGATGAGAGCAGGTTCACGAATTGTGGAGTCTTCATTAGACACAACCGTCATCATTGGGCTGTGCAAAATCCTCACAAAGTAGCGGAGAGACGTCTACAGATCAGATTTGGAAGTAACGTTTGGTGTGGGATCATTGGTAAGTTAATCTAACCAATCTTTTTTAAATAGGCACCAAATGATGGTCACATAATCTTTTTTTTTTTCGTTTAGTTCTTTAATGATATTAAAAGACTATAATCTAATAAACAAAAAGTAGAACGTTCTACTCTAGTCAGTCAGTCAACTTACTTTTTTGATATTGTATTACATTTTTATTCAATCATTTTGTATTGTAGTTTCGAAGAACCTATAAAAATAGAATTGGGTTCTATAAATTTATTAACACTTTATCTAAATTTTCTGCAGATTTAGCTAATTCTCTAAAATTATTTTGATTGCCTGAATTTAATAATTTATTATTACCCGGGAAGCCTAGTTCTTGCGTTATGAAAAAAGTACCATATTAATCAAATGTCGAATTATTTTTCGATTTTAATAATGATTTATAGAAAGGCGTTCAGCTGTAATTCCGAATAATTTAAATTTTAAAGCGCAAGGGGTTTGTTCTTTTGATATTTTATGTTTTATTAAGGCACGGTGTACTTCTTTAAGATTATTATATCACTGAAATAAATTGATTTAGTATTTCCGAAATTAATATGCAATACCAACAAAATAATTTATTACGGCTGTTACTTCCCGCTAACCAAATATGTTTTTCTTTTTCATAATAAAGCTGAATAGGTTTCAACTGAATACAAGCACATTCATTACGGGATGTTTCGATAATTATTTTTGGAAAGAAAATATCTACTTTTTTATAAAGATAATTTTCCCTTTATAATTTATAGTTTCTAGTACCACCCGGCCGACCCTGCCGCCCTTGACTGTTGGGCACCTATTTATAAATTATTAATCATTTCAGGAAATCGACTTATTGGACCATTTTTGTTTGACTACAACCTAAACGGGCAGAGGTACCTAGAGCTTTTCCGAAACCAGGTTGTACCAGCCTTACGAGCTATTCTAACGGAAGATGAATTAAGAAGAACTTGGTTTCAACAAGATGGATGTCCGGCTCACAATACCATTCAGTCAGGAACTTCTTAAGAGAGCAGTTTGACGAAAGAATAATTTCTTTAAATGGTCCAATATCTTGGCCTCCTAGATCTCCTGACCTGTCGCCTTTGGATTTCTACCTCTGGGGTCACACGAAGAATGAAATCTATGAATTTGATTCCCCCGTGACCATAGAAATCCTGAGACAAAGAGTTCTGGACACATTTAGAAATATTAACCGAAATACACTTACCAGGGTTGTACGAAAAACGGTCACCAATTGTCAAAAATGTCTCGATGCAAATGGACGTCATTTTGCAGATTTGTAAAATAATGTTACCCACTTACAAAGTAGTTAAAGCTCATTTAGATTTTTAAGTCTTTATTATTTGAAAATTCACTGCGTTCAATACATTACTTACTTGTTAATGTAATCTTGTGACAAATAAATCATGGCCTCCTTTAAAAACATTGAAACCTAATTTACGAAGTGTGATTTTTTGATGATATTAAAATCTTTAATGCACTTGTGAGATATCACTAGACTGGAAATTTTAGGCTCTTTCCAAAAATCGAAAAATTCAATCTGGCTGTCATAAGAAAAATGAAAGTTGAGGCGGGTTGCGGGTTAACAAAAAACAATGAAGACTCCTATATATGCCATCTTATTTGTCTTAAAAATGTGTCCGAATGTCACGTTTTGACAGCTGTCAAATTTACCGTTCTGGATATACTGGCGAAAAACGAAATCCGCCATTTTCGGTTTTTCGCCGATATTTCCCAAACTTATTGAAAGATCGTAAATCTGAAGCCAGATATCGAATGCAATAAGTTTCCTCTAAAACTTTCCCCATTAACCTTTGCTGTAGGTATAATCGGAGCTGAGATCCCTATATAGAGAAGCGAATCTGGGACACACTATATGCAAAATGCATAAAATTCGGTCTTTAGTAATTAAATACCTAGGATATTATAAAATATATAATATAAACTTATCTTTTAGAGTTTCCAAGATATTCGCATTTGAATATTAACTCCGATTACTATTGGAATAGGAAACTATATAAAAATCTTAAAAAGCGAATATTCTAAAAACTCTATGAGTTGAATATATAATTTATGCTTCTAGAGGAGATACAAAAGCTGAAATTTAGCTAACATTGGGTAACTTATGAGCATATTCCGTAAAAAGTGTTTCTGGACAACTTGATGGAGGCAGTAATAAATTGTTCTCGTGTCCCACGAGACTTCCGGCGGTGGCGGTGCGCTTGGTTGTGTTTAAGTTTAAGAAAAGTAAAATAATTTGACATCATTTTTATTACTCACATTCCAATGATTCCTTGAATCTATGAAAAAAGTAGAATCTGTCAGAAAGATAAATCATTGAATTCAATTCAATAAAATTTTGTTGAGAAAACAAATAACATAATCGAAACAGTTATAATGTTTAATAACATAATGTCAAAACATTTCTTACAGAATATAAATTATAAAATTAAAAAACTGACGAATAAGCACTGCACCACCAATATAAAGCTGATTCATAGCCACATGAAATATACGACTGAATTGGGTACAATAAAATTGTAAATAAATGGCAACATAATAATATATAATATACAATTAAAATTAGATGATATAGTTAGGCAAGACATAAAGGATTTCCATGCACATGGACCGGAAACAAGCTACGCAAAAACAAAGTTTCACTGAGATACGAAAAACACCAATGCAGTTCATGCAAACATTCAGCGTAAGTCCCAGAAAAATATTAACCAACTAATGCCTTAAATATAAATGGACTAATTATACATTAGGAGTTGAATTACAAGCCCTAAACAAAACTGATTATAGGTAAAACTTCTTTATTCGATCAGAAGTTTGTTCCTGACAAATTGTGTGTTATTTCAAAGAAAATGCATTTGTGTTTTTGCATGTTCCATTTTATGTTGCCTCTAATAGATTAAGAGCTGGTATCTTTATTTCTAAATAAATCTATATTTGTCAAATAACTATTTGCTAGATAAACTAATGAGAGCTCGGTATTTGTCGGATACAGTGGCGGCTCGTCAGGGTAGGCCTCTGAGGCCGCGCCTCACCCCCAAAATAAAGGAAAAGAGAATTTTTTTATATAACTTTTTATCTATTACCAATTAGAAATATACTTTTTAACAGTTTTACAACATAATAACATTTAAAAAAAAACAAAATATAATCCCATAATAAATATTTTAGAAAATAAATTCTGACCACATCAAAAAACCGACCGTGCAATCCGTGCAAACCCATTCCTAAAGAAAGTACTCTCGAATGAGGCGAAATAATTTTAGCTTGGAAAGTTTCGACTTCTGACCTATTTATCAACGGCCGGTGCCGATGCCGGCGAGTCACCTGATTACGACAGAGCGGGATGGAGATTGCCGATGCACGCGTTTTCTATTGCATTCTTGAGGCGATAAATCTGTAGCTTGGATATGCTTTTATTGGTTATTTAAATCACATGACTAGCGAAATATTCCAACGGCTTCTCTTTACGTGGTGCGTGCGGCTGAGAAAGAAATAGGAAATAGATTGCGATAATCGCTGATTGAGGGCGTTCTGTCTTTTAAGGTGAATAAATACGCGTGAGTAAGTTTTTGTTTTGATTTGGTAAGTTGGACCGTTAAATTTTTTGTATTTGCTTTTGAAATGAATCCTATTCACGACATTATTGCTTCATTAATTGAAACGCCTTTTTTAAGAAGAAGTGAAACTGAAAAGAAACAGATATTAGGTAGCCGTCCGACGCCGAAAATTTTAGCAATATTTAACGATAAGAGGCAAGGTAAAAAATATTCAAGAACTTTTCAAATATCTTGGTACGAAACTTATAGGTGGCTATGCGGAAGTTTTTATAAAGAAAGCGTAAATTGTTGGCCTTGTATTTTATTAGGTTGCGTATTCGGATTTAAAAAATTTTTCACGAGCAGTAAAATCGCATGAAAGTTCAAGAGAGCATATTAAAAATTCGGTAGCACTTACAAGACCGGAGCAAAATAGGGCGACTATTGCGGATGCACTACAAGAAAATGCAAGTCTTAATAAAATTGTTTATAATGAAAATGTTCGAAAAAACCGTTTATTATTAAATTATTTAATTGATGTTACTATTACTTTGGGTAAACAGGACTTGGCATTTCGAGGTCATAATGAAACAACAGATTCTTTTAACCGTGACAATTTTAAGGAAATATTTGCATGCTTAATAAAAAGAAATGCCGAACTTACTGAACATTGTGCTAAATTTAGTAATATTTTTACGGGACAATCTAAGACTATACAAAATGAACTAATTGGTTGCATACATGACTATATTCAAGAATATATAAAAAAAGAAATCAATGACACCGATTGCGGTTTTTTTGGCGTAATTGCGGATGATAGTACTGATATAACAGAAAAATCACAGTGTTCGATAACAGTTAGGTATGTGACCAACGGATCTTTAAAAGAAAGATTTTTAGGATTTTTTGACGTTAGCGATAATAGAACAGCAGAGAGCCTTTTTCATTTAATACAAAACAGCTTAGAGCCTTATGACTTTAAAAATAAATTGGTCGCGCAGTGTTACGATGGGGCTAGTGTTATGGCAGGTGAAATAAATGGGCTTCAAACAAAAGTTAGATCTATTGCTCCTTTAGCTATGTTTACTCATTGTTGCGCCCACAGATTAAATCTAGTTTTACAACAGGGAACAAAACTGATTACCCAAAGTCGTATATTTTTTGCCACTTTATTAGGAATACCAAATTATTTCCACCAATCACCAAAACGGTCTTTTGTGCGCTTAATCAGATAGTAGGTAAAAGAATTCCGCGGGCTGTAGAAACGCGATGGTATACACGGTCTAAAATTTTAAACTTAGTGGCTAATGAATGGGACAATTTAATTATAGTATTTGAAACTATTATTAATTAATTAATTAAGTTCTGGAACAGAATCTATTAATGGTGCAAAAGGATTTCTAAAGCATTTTAATGATTTCGAATTTTGCCTTTTAACGCATATTTATAAACAAATTTTTAATTGCACTGATGTACTGTTTCAAATATTACAGTTAAAGCATTTAGATATAAATTACTGCATTTCGCAAATAAACCTTGCCAAGCAACGAATTACTTGAATTTAGAAACAAGGACCATTTCAAAGAACTTTTCAATATTGCTAAAAAAGCCACTATTCTGCCAACTAACACACGTCGAGGGCAAGGTTCTAGCGACTTTGATATTTTTACTAAATATAAAATATTATATTTCGAAATAATAGATTGTATAATTCTTCAATTAGGGACGCGGTTTGAAAATTTAAATAATTTAAATTTCTTTGCTTTAGTCGATTGCACAAAATATTCGGAATATGTTAAATGCTTTCCAGACGACTTATTAAATAATTTATTAAAAAATTATCCAAACATTTTTGACAGAGATAGATTAAAGAATGAGCTTTCTGTATTGTATAGGGATGAACAATTTTCCAATTTAGATGTCGAAAAAAGTCTAGCTTTGTTATTTAAAGATTTTAAAGCAATTTTTGCGGAAGCATATAAGCTTTTTAATTTAGTTTTAACTATTCCTGCAACAAGTGTATCGGCCGAACGAAATTTTTCATGTCTTAAACGGATCAAAACCTACCTAAGAAACACAATGACACAAGAACGGCTTTCGGGTTTAGTAATGATGTCAATAGAGCAGGAATTACTGTCAGAACTTAGTGAAGACCAAAACTTTTACGACCAAATTATAGATAAATTTGCAACCTTAAAAGACAGACGTATAGATTTAATGTACAAAAAGTAGTTTTTTTATCTTATTTCATACAACTATTTATTTTAAGTTTTAATAAACTAAATTATGTGTACATATTTTACTTGTTTTGTTTACTTTTTATTTACTTTTTTTAGAGTTTATTTTTTTAGTTTTTAATGGTTTAGTAGGGCTATTGGCGATGACCTCCATTAAAAAAAAAAGGTCAACGCGTCGCAGAATAATATCTCATGGGTGACGTGGAAATTTATTCACATTTAAACAAAATTAACCTCATGTAGCCTCACCCTTCAATATACTCACGAGCCGCCACTGATCGGATATCTGTCTTGCATACTTTCCAGTGGCGGCTATTCAGGTGAAGTAGGTGAAAAATAAACAAGCAAACGCCTAACTATATTTATTATATATCTTTTAAAATGTTAGTTTTTACATTCATTTATACACCTAATTGGTAAAAAATAAACTGTACATCTCGAATAAATATTTTACTTGACCGTTGGCGGCATGTATTTCTAAAACTTTCAATCGAACTTTATTATAACAACTATAACAGTGGCGCAAACTACTTCGACTTTGCTGAAGGTGCTATGTTTAGTTTACGATTTTCCTACTATGTTGCCATGACAAAGCGTATCCGATGACGTCGAGCCCAGCGCCATACAACGCTCTCGGTGAATTACAAGCACAGTACATTACAATCACGTAGCGTTCAGTTTGCAGTGGTTGTTTACTTTTATTTTCGCGGAGTTCGCTGCAACCGAGGAGTTCCTTTATAGTTAACTTGATTGTTTTGTGTTATATTTATTTATGTGTTGTTACAACTTCAAATTCGAAGTTAGTAAATGTGATTGTTCAAGACTGGAATAAATTAAAAGACGTCTATGAATTTATTACAAACTGTGACAAATCTGATTAAAAATCAATCCGCATTGCGAAAGGATTTTTAGTTGAGATGAACGATTTTGAATTCACGTTTTTGGCATTAGTGTTTAATGACATTTTCTCAATCACGGACGTAGGGTAAAGTCGGGTATATCGTACCGGGTTTATTAAAACCAACATAAAATACTTGATAATAAGATATTTATCAAAATAACAATATTTTTGGATACTTTAGGCATTTATCTATCAATAAACGGCAGCAAAATGTATGGTTTTGATATATTTCTCAGTTAATTGCAAAAAAAAAATGCGGAATCGGTACGATTTACCCAACTGGTCGTCAATATCGTACCTCTTGGTAGGTATATCGTACCAGACATAAAAGTAAATGTCGGCTAAATTGGACCATTAACAAATTTGGGAAAAATAAGGCAAAACAACAACTTTGTTACAAAATTTTATTACAAATTAAAATTAACAAGAGCAAAAAACACAATAATAATTTAATTTTGATTTTATTTTATTAAGCAAACACTGAATTTGTTGTTGTTCGTTAACTTCTATTTGAATCACAGGCTGTGAAGAAGATGATGCGGATGTGCTCGGGATAGAATCAAGATCGGACTGTGATTTTTTCTTTAATGTAGTAGATTTAGAGTACACAGGTTGTGAAGATGATAATGCTGATGTGCTTGGAATAGAAACGAGATCGGGATTAATTTTTTCTTTGAAGCAGATGTTTTAGAGAACACTTGGCGTTTTACAGCTTTTACTTTTTGGACCTTTGGTGTATGTTTGTCTTTCACAGCTTCTAAATACTCTTTATGCTGTGTACTTGTTAAAACTACAGCCGGCTGGGAACCCCTCTTCTTTCGTTTAACTATTTGGGGAGTCATTTTGGGTATAGGACAGAGATCTTCAATAGAAACTTCCATTTGAGTCTCATTTTGAGTGGTGCAAATTAGGTTATCGCTAAGGGACTCTTCTTGGGGCATGCTTAAAAAACGCCACATTTAAGGGCTGAAGTCTATGTATTGTATGGCCGGGCAACTGAAGAAGTATAACGCCATGGGTTCTCGCAAGTTCCAGGGCTTCCAAATTTCGGGAGTGGGTGGTATGCCCATCCAATAAAAGCAAAACTTTTTTTTTGTACTGAGTCTAACAAACTCAATAAAAAATTTTAGCCATTTAACAAATATCTCAGAATTGATATATCCAGTATCAGAAATTTCAATAATACTACCAGGTGGAGCCCCAACTTTTAATTCATCGCAATGCCTTTTTCGTTTAAAAATTATCATAGGCGGTACATAGACTCCAGCAGCGCTAACACAACAGACTGTTGTTGTGTTAGTACCCCGTTCTCCACTAGCCAGAATTCCTACTTGGTTTTTCCCTTTTTGGGCCAATATTTTTCTATTTTTCTTTTGTACAGTAGAGTAACCAGATTCATCTACATTAAAAATTTGTGTAGCTTCCAATTTGTGTTCATCGCAAATTTTTTCTAGGATGTCAAAAAACTCGTAAACACGTTCTTTGTTAAATCCTTTGGCTCGAGCCATTGATGTGGACTCTGGTTGCCGTAAACTAAGTTGAGGGTGTCGCTTTAAAAACGCATAGTACCAATCTTTGCCGGCCATCTGTTTTTGTTGATTAAACTGGTTTTTAATACCATTTTTTGTAGCTATTTGAAACGCTAACTTTCGTACATCGGTTATGTTTATTCCAAAAAGACACTCTTCTAATTTTAATATGTGAGTAACCAACTGATCTTCAATTTGCTTTGGCAAGACAGTAAGGCGTCCAGCGGATTTAATGGAATTATTTGCTTTGACGTTTTTAGAGTCCAAGTGTCTCTTAAGAGTTGGTTTTGGAATATTAAAATTTCTGGACGCTTCGTTAAAGCCGCATTGGCCACTTCTATAAGCAGCAAGGGCCTTTTCCATGTCTTCTGATGTCCATAATCCATATTTTCTTTTTAAACTCATTCTAAAAAAAACACCAGTTACAGCTGTAAAATTATCACTACCATAGTAAAATAAAAATTCAACACAGTCGGGTAAATCGTACCAGTACGATACATGCAAGGGGTACGATATACCCAACAGTCACAGTGGTAAAATATTTTAACCTAAAAATGTTTGATCTAACTTTAGAATGAATGTAAACATGCAAAATATACATAAACAAGCTATATTTTTTGATAGTTAGGTTCAAAAAATGTAATAATTACCTCAGACTGCAGAAATGCCTTAGATTATGGGCCTTAAAACTACTATTACCTAGGTCCGAAACGAAAAACTGATACTAGACTGTTCTCAATAAGCAGAGACTACTAACAATCGGAAGTGATGAGTTTAGGACATAGCTTGACCGTTTCTAAATGTTAAATGTCACAAATTTCTCGCCAGTTTTAAAATATCGAGGTGGTACGATTTAGCCGACGGTACGATATACCCAACTTTACCCTACTATTTGACGTTCTTCAAAAAAAAATAGCTTGACATTCATTTTTGCATCCAATATAAAACGCTGTCGTGAGGCGCTCTGTAAAAAAAGAAATGAACATTTTTTTAATACCATGTTTGATAAAGCAAATTCTATTACAAAAATAAATCATTACAAACGTGAGCTTCCTAAGCTTTCACCTGAAGAAATTAGGGCTAAGTATAGAACCCTTTTTTATGAAATATTGGACCACATTTTAATGGAAATGACACTAAGATTTCAAGACTGTGAAAAATTTACATTTTCATGTTTGGCAGGTTCTGCTAAATTTTCCGAATATAGTTTAAATTTTCCAACTGGCCGGTTTGAAAAATGGGGAAATATTTTCAAAAAGTCGACGACTTAAAAATGAGCTTAGTCTTATTTTTACCAATGAGAGTAATTGGAATATATCGCTGCAAGTGCAAGTAAAAAAAATTAATAAAAATAAATATATTTTTACGGCAGCATATAAATTGTTTTCTTTTATCTATAATAATAACGTCGACAAGTGCTTCAGTGGAAAGAAGTTTTTCTTGCTTCAAATGTGTAAAAACTTATTTAAGAAATACAATATCCCAAGAAAGACTTACTTCTCTTGGCAATATTTCAATTCAAAAGGAATTAGAGAGGAGGAGATAAGGGCAACTCATCCATTTTATGAGGATGTTATAAATAAATTTGCTGCTATGAAGGATAGGAGAATTGATTTATTATAGAAAATTTAGGTAAGTCGTAAAAAAATATTCTACCCCCTCCACATATAAAAAAATTATTGCGATATTTTCTTGCCTCATTTGCACTTCACTTACTTTTTCACCCGCCAGCCGCTACTGATTCTGTAAAAAGTGTTTCTGGACAACTTGGTGGAGACAGGAATAAATTGTTCTCGTGTACTATTTTCACTCAAAAGTTATTCTTCTGTTAACAAGTGGATGGATAGATGGGGTTTTTCTCGTCTGTGTTTCAGTTAATCGCAAGAACCTTGATATTAGAGTATTGGCCACAGCTTGAATGTGTGCTGGGTGATGATGCGATCTTGCATTTAAATATCTGTGGGTATGTGTGGGTTTTCTGTACACAGTGTATTCAAAATGTCCGTTATGCAGTTTTGAGATCAGAACACCTAAAAATGGAAGTTTCCTCTAACTCTAGAGCAAATTGTATTCTCGGATGTATTGAATTTTCGTGAGTCAGAACATTTTCAAGCTCCTACATAACGAATCCGTAACTTGGGCTTCAAACTTGCTTTCTCAAGAGCTTCTTTTTCGAAGTACGTCATACATAAATTTGCTACTACTGGTGATAGTGAAAACCCCATTGGAGCACCATCTGTTTGTTTATACATTTGCCCGTTAAATGAAAAATAAGTATTTTTAAGGCAATGCTCCGAGAGTTGTATTATATGTGCCTAGAAATCTTCTTTCATAGCAATCCTGTTTAGTTAGTTTACTTCTTGAAAAAGACGATATTGTTGCGAATTTAGCCCTAGTTATAGTTTTGTTAAGTTTTAGGTGAATTTATTTATTTTTTGTTATTTTAATGAGGTAGACGTACCTTAATCGTTCTCGAAGGTTCTGTTAGGCCTAATTCTTTTCATCCTGTAGTATTTAGATTATTCTAGAATTTTCTACATCATTCCATCCTTTTCTAAAGGCTATATAAGCGCGCTGCGAGGCCACATTTTGATTCAGTTTAGTTTGAGTGAAGTGTTAACAAGCTGACATTGACAAGTTTAAAGTAAACTAGTTACAATTGTTAGGTATAACCAGTGTTTAGCTTTGATACCTGTAAGCTGTGTTCTGAATAAGAGAAGTGCATTCAGAAACTACGTGTTTGTGTACCTACCAATCCGGAATAATATCATAGCACCAAACATTAAGACATTGTTAACGTCTAGTGCTTAAACTAAGTTCTATTATTACATTAGCTAGTTTTGGAACTTGCACCACCCTGAATTTTTTTGCAATCTCTATTTTATTGTTGATGGAATCTTCTATATGTCCCTCCACTACCGTTGCGGACTTCCATCCTCCATGCTATTTTAATGTTGTGATATTTGCTAATAACGTAGAGGATGATCTTATCGTGCAATGACCAGTGTATAACTCAGGGTGTTGTAGGTCAATTACTAAGCAGAACTTCTTCCTGGTCCACTTTTTTTCATCCAAAAAACTGGTTTCTCGTATTAAAAAATCACCATTTTTTCGTCAGAAAATTAGGAAATAACTAAATCACGTCTTAATGTCAATGTTGTTTATTATTTACAAAAGAAAATCACATTCATGTTGCGTAGTAACATCAAATAAGCACCTTGTGAATTCGCAACAATGACAAATGTCGAAATGACTGATGTTTAAACAGGTACATTGATAGATTGGCCTAATTGATTATTCTTTTGATAAAACATAAAATAGTTCTTCTATTGAATAAAATTTTGAATGTCACTCGTGTATTATACAAATAATTCACTATAGAAAATTAGCCCTTTCGGCCTATATTTCCCAGCGTGAGATAGATGTAAAATAACACACTCGTACCATAAATAATTAAATTGTTGTTATTTGTAAACAAATTCAAATAAAGTCCCCCTAAACATAACGTAAAAAATAAATGTTTACTTTAAACAGCAGATGCTAATGTTTAATTATAACAGTTTTCAAACTGACATAAATTTGAAACACGAGCTTAATTCTTACCCATATATATATATATTCACCTAGCCTAAATTTAAGTTTATTTAATTCAAGTGGCACAGCCAGATGCAGGTTTATTCCTATCAATCCTGTGTCGTCTCATGTGAACGATTAGACTTTTTTTACAGCACGTTTTAAAGGAACATTCGTTGCACATCAACCACTCAATCTCATCATGAGTCTTATGCATCAACTGATGCATCTTCAAGTTTTTCTTCTGAACCGTTTTATAATCACACACAGAACAACGAAACCACACGATTTCCTCGGCAGATTTGTGTGCTAACGCGTGCCGGATCAAATTATGTTTATAAGATGTTTTATATGAACAGTCTGGACATCGGTGCCATTCAATTTCATTTGGATCTACGTGATATTTCGAATGATTGTCTAGACAAGGCTTCGAGTGCGTTTTAAATGGACACTTCTGACATTGGAACTCCTGAATGCCAGTTTCTCTAAGACGAACAGCGGCATGTCGGTTTAGAGATGTTTTTCCATTTGATTTATACTGCATGTCAAGTTCCGTACGATGAACAGAGGCGTGTTGCTGTAAAATTTCTTCCCGTCTTGTTTTATATGAACAGTCTGGACAGTAATGCCATACAATTTTGTCTGGCTTTTTATGTATGACTGAATGCTTTTTAAGGTTACTCTTATTACCCGACTGGTAAGGACACTCTGGACATTTATGCAGTTTTACTTCATTTTTTGGTTTATGTAACATTTTCACCTGTCTAGCGGCCCTACAAAAAAAACAACATACCGCTATTACACACAGAGCTGGGCAGTATTTAATTACTTATCAGCATTTAAATACACTGTAATTAAATACCTAGGATATAAAAGATTTAGTATATCAAATACAAAATTGGTTTAAATATAAAGTAATTGCTTTTAAATATGTTCAAAGTATTTCAATAATAAATTGTTAATTTTGGCACAGCTCGACATTCTTGTTTTTAAAAATATATAATATAGAGTTCAAGATATTCGCATTTGATATTATCTCAGATTACTATTGGAACAGGAAACTGTATTTCAAAAACTCTAGGGGGAATATATAATCAGAAGCATAGATTAGATAGTTTGATAACAGTTCTTTTTTATTTTTCGAGGCACTTTCCAGTCGATAATTATAATAATAACGTCTATTCGTCTATTAACGGAGGCAAATTTATTTATCACATCGTAAAATTTTGGATTTTCCGATAACTGTTTAACGCACTCTTTTTCAATAGATAGGCTTATTAGGCTTCAATAGGCTTATGATGCCGGGCGACTGTAAATGGCCAGTCTGTAATCGTCAAATCAAGTACAATCAGGTATCGATCGAATGTTCCATTTGTCGCTCGTGCCGTGGTTATATAAAGGTTGTGCGGGAGTTGAGGACTCTGAATTCGACAAAATCTGCAGCCAAGTGAAAAGATCTCAAACGCACGACTGGGCTTGCTTAAAGTGTAAAAAAAGGTGAAGTTAAGCGTCTCTCGATGAGAGTGAGTAATGCTTCCTACACCGCTGACTCGTACGATTATATGCTTAACCAGTCTTGGTCTGACTGTTAAGCCAGCGACGTCCGATAACAGCACAGGCCGTTCGAACAAAAATAATGGGACCATACGGACGAATACAACTTGGTGGAGGCAGCAATAATTTGTTCTCATGTCCGACAAGCTTTCAGGTGAAGACGGTTGTGTTTAACTATACAATGAAGGACTGTCCAACGAATGAACGACTGTTGACTAGAATGGATCATTGTGTCTGCTGTGATGCAGAACATGTTCCAAACAAGGATCGTTTTCTTGTCACAACGTTGGTGTACGTGGAATGAAAACATACTATCATTTAATGCTCCCAACGAAAGCCAGGAGTCATAATGTAATTCAATGCTAGCGGAGTAGTTGTTTTTGTGATTCCATTTTGTGCCTTTGCCCTACAAGGGGTTCGCTAGTCTATGGCGGCCTGATGAGCTCTAATAAGAGCGAAATCGCGATCGTCATTTGACTAGAATGGATCATTGTGTCTGCTGTGATGCAGAACATGTTCCAAACAAGGATCATTTTCTTGTTACGACGTTGGTGTAACCGTTTTCACCAAGATCTACACATGACGCAATCAAGACGTCATTATCTGACAGACCAGTGCTAGAGGTTTGAGACCAGCAGTTAGTGGAACCAGAGCATCATGAAAACACTTATTGTGTCCTATTTGAAAGAAAATCCGCATTGCTTTTTTGCGTGTTATATTTTATGTTGCCTCTAATAGATTAAGACATGGTATCTTCATTTCTAAATTAACCTGATTTATTTGTCAAATAACTATTGAAATTTTTAAACATATTTCAGTAGATATACTGGTTACGGTCTATATCATATGTGAAAACCTATCATAACACAGGGTCACGGTTCGGCGAACACAAGTCGGGTATAAAAGCCCGCTTGGATCTCTACGAGCTCATTCAATGTTCAGATCTCGTGGAGGAAAGATCCCCGAAGAAGCCTCGAGCACTCGAAGGAGAAACGTCGGATCGTAAGTCCAATTTGGCATGGTCTAATCCCAAGAACCATGATTTCTTAATTGAACAAAGCCATTCTACATCAATTTCACACTCCCAGCTAACACTAAAGTAGCTACAACGGTTTCCACTACTACTCTTTAATAATTTTTACGTACTTATTACTAATAATCCTACTATGTATCAACAAACACTTTAGGTTACAGGTTTTTGAGTATTATATATGTATTTGTTACTGCGAATAATACTTTATAGTAATTTTTCATGAAAATTAATTATATAATAACTACTGCCAAGCAATTACTTAAGGAATTGACTCCAAGGTCGTCATTTCTTTTCCGTTGCATAATAGTAATTATTCAAAGTTACTGTTTCTAATCTGTTTACTAAATTACAACTTTTAAATATCAGTACCTTCTTGAACTTTGCAGAGACTACTCCATTACGTTCAAATGTACTCCTATAACGTATTAATATAAAGTAAAATGTGTCGTTGCAGAGTAGAAAAAGTTATCGTCTCCTGCTACTTTAAACTGGCTATTACCAGTAGTTATTCTTCTATTGCAACTTAGAAGTAAGAATTACAGTAAATATTTACAAGTAAACTATTACCTCTTGTACTTGAGGTTCCAGAGATAGGGGGCGCTGGTACGAGATTGGGTCGGTGATTTTATAATTACAGCGGCAACAATAGAGTAATGGTTCGGCCATATTGCTGCTAAATTCGTTTTGTTTACTTTTCGGTTACGTGGGTTTCTTATGACGTTTGTTGTTTTAGTGTCCCAGTTTATTAATTTTTGTGATTATTAAAATGAATATTGATTTAGACAAGAAGTTCTCAGCCATTCGTCATATGGAGAAATGTATTTAAGCCTGGTTCACCTGTTTTTTGCTTGTAATTATAAAGTGTTTGTAACGAATGTGTAAATGACTATAACCGTAAATGTCTTAAGTTTAAGTTTGCTCCAAGAAAAGTTATTAAATATTGCACATTATTATATTTTGGTTTTATTTTGCTGTAAAAGACAATATTGTTTCCCGTCTTAGTGTATTTTTTACTTCATTCAGCACCTCAATTTGAGGTAGAAGCTCTCTAAGATTGGCATAAAAGAATCTTTATTTTGTAGGCCTTCTTCAATACATATTACATTACTAAATTCACTTGGCAAACAACTTTCATTAATCGCTTGCACAAACATTGTTATTTGTTAAAAATCGAATTGAAAAAGTAAGTTTGTACTAGATAGTCCAAAAAGATTGTTAAAATAAAAGATTAACATAACCCTACATTTACAACTGACGCTGACAGATGTCAATATAAAAGTAGATTAATTTAGTCATATTTTGTGAAAAACTAACGATAATATGAGTGCCCCCATTTAAACCTTTAGAAATTTTGCATTATTTTGTTCTATATTATTCTTTTATCTATGGTCATTGTAATTCGGTCTACAGCTATTAATTAGTTGTGTAAGTGTTGTGTTATCGTCTACGAGTAACAAGTTAAAATGGTTCACAATGGCTTCACATACAACAAGAAAAATAGCTTTAGTCACTAAGCCACATTTTATAGAAAATTAAAAATATCACAACTTGGTTATGTCATACCCGAACAAAACAACCTAAAGCGGTATTTTAAGGAAACAAAAAATAAAAACGAAACAAATGGTTATGGTTATGATAGATGGCAGAATTATAGTAGTGACTCAAGTACTGCAACTCTCCGCATGCTATGGCACAACGCATAAATTCATAAATTTTAAAGAACCGGCGGGATGTTCCCAAATCGTAATTGGTAATAATATACAGTATAGGTTTAAAAAGAACTTCGGTGTAATTGGGTATAAATGACAGTTGCGTATTTAAAGAATCCAAAATATAAAAGCGTGTGGGAGCAGTAGTAGACACTTGATGTTAAGTAATTTTCTCAGTAAAGAAACGCAGCCAACCTAAAAGTAAAACGCCATTGTTTATTTTCATCTCCCCTGTAAATATTTAGCTATGATGCTTGTTTTTGTGAGTATAAAGATTAAAAATGCATACAAATCATCACTCTTTATAATAAGATATTTAATGATAATTACTATTTAAACCAAAATCCAAAATTACATTTTACAATTTACAAATATATTGAAAATTAACGAATTTTAAGGGCGCGTAATTTTTTTACGACTATCAGCAGCATATTCACCAGAGAAAGTGCCTGCGTTTTAATTTTAGATCCTTAGCATAACCAGAAAACTAAGTGAAACGCATGTATCCTACCTCAAATACCAATAACGTATTCTATACGCTCCACACCATATTCCCAATTTGAGTGTTTGTAGTCGCCATAACTGTTTTGTTTGTATTAAAACGAACCATACATATTTTTAAAATGGACTAAATAAAGACAGAAATAAGGAAGTGACGAATAGGGTGAATTATTACTATTCGGCTACTTAAATGAAACTACACAATTCCGTACTATCCAGGTAATAGTCAAAGTCACAGTTACATGTTTTTCACGAAATAGTTATCCTAAAATTGTTCCCCATTTTTGGTAATGACAGTCTCAGCTTAAACAGAACGTGGCGACACCAAGTTCCAGTTACTTCAATGAAAATACTTGTGATAACAATGACGTATTCATGACTAAAAGTGCTACTCGGGCTGTTTCCTTAAACAACCTAATCAGCTGTGGCAGACAGCTGCAGTTGGTGCTACCCCAGATAAACCTACATGTGGGTTTATCTGGGGTAAGATAAACCTACATGAAGGTTTATCTGGGGTGCTACTGCAAGTCCTTTTAAGATATCTTAAAGAGCCGCAACTATTCTATGTACATATGCACAGAACCAACTATGGTCCCTTGTCTATAGACTTTTGGATAATTTTGACCGATTTTACTCAGACTGTGATATTTTTATTTGTATAATTTTAGAGATATAAGATGATGATACTCAAATCTTTTATGCACTTGTGAAACATCACTAGACTGAAAATGTTACGCTCTTTCGATAGAGACATCCCGTCGCTATCTTATTAGTCTTAAAAAAAGTGTCCGAATAATGTCCATTCCGCCATTTTCGGGTTTTCGCCGATATTTCCAAAACCGATTGACCGATCGTAAATCTGAAGCTGGATAGCAAATGCGCTAAGTTTCCTCTAAAACTTTTCCCATGTAACCTTTGCTGAAGGTATAATAGGAGCCGAGATCCTTATATAGAGAAGCGACACACTGTATTTAAATATTCTTAGATTTATTCAAAGAATCCAAAAATGTAAAAATATACAGGGTGTTCCATTAAAAAAGTTATTTTAAATAACTTATTTTGGTCACACCCTGTATAAAATAATTTTAAGAAATAATAGATACAAATCCTACAACTTTTTTATTTAATATTTTTTCCTGAACTCACAAATCAAAAAGTTAAAGGGGGTTAATAATTTATTATATTTATATATAAATCACCCTGTTCACTATGTATTGGCGTTCAAAGTAACTTCTCTCCTTAAATGACATTTTTGGACTTAACAAGTAGAAATGCCTTTTTTTCATTATACAGGAAAAACGGGAAAATATTCTTTTACGCCCTGTATCTGTATAAATTAATTTCAGAATTTATAAAAATATAACTTTTATGAAGCTTTAATAGTAGTGCTATAGGTTCTTGGGTCTTATACAAATCTGCCACTGTCAAAAACTGTCTTATATATTTTTAATTATTGCTGTGAATAAGAATAATATATTTTTTTTTTTAGTTATTTGAAGTAAAAATACTCTTTTTATATTATATACTTATCTACAATATTCATAGAGACTATTTTATGCAGCATAAGAGACTTAAATATTTTTGTAAGGAACCGTTGCTAGGTAGTTAGTTAAATTTTTCTAGGGACTAAGTTGTTGAGAGATTTTTAAACAGATTTCAATATTTTCTGGTTTTTAAATTTTGCCCTGGGCGGGCGGATTTTTACTATCATGTTTTTGGTTTATCTACTTGACTGAAATATTATTTATTTCTACTTAAGTATGTCTTTTACAGGTCCCTCTCGTTTTCTCTAAACAAAAAAAAAATGTTTTTATTGTGATGTATATTTTGGTTTTGTTGGTTTTTAAATGTTTATGTTTCGTAGAAACTATCCTCGGGATATTTTCCATATTTAGAGCAAATTTATAGTGAATAAATAATTTAGTTTCAGAAGAATAAAAAAAGTTCATATAAAAAGTGCCCGCATACGTTTTACGTTTGAAATATAGAATTTTAAAATGTTAATAATTTTTGGTTACACCCTATACATTCTCAGAGATGTTTAACTGAAATTTGGTCCACGGTATAATGACTCGCGTCAATAAAATCACTAAATAAGCTTTGAAAAATCTATAGTGTGTCACTTTTTTCAGCTTATGACCTTTTTAGCTCACCTAATTTTTTACTAGTCATTTTCATCTGTATTTCGAACACGAAGCTTTTGCAGACCCTTGTTTAATAACTTTTTTCTTATTTTCATGAGATATATCATCTAAATATTTGAACACGAATTCATTTACACACATAAAAAAAAATAGATTCGACTTAAAAAAAATTATTAAAAAGTAAAAAATTATATTTTATTTATTCCTTAAATATAGATATTTTGCAGTCGCCAACCAAAGCAAACTTATACATCCATTACAAAATACAGTTGATGTATTTTGTATTACATTACATATAAACCAAAAATATATATCTAGCCTTATATCTTTTAAAACTCAGGGTTTCTTGTGGAACTACGCAAGCGCAAACTGCTATTTCCATCCATTCGCTGAGCCCAAAGTCAAATGGCAATATTGAGTTCCTAGAGGACATTTACAAATATCCAAACAGACCAATAACGGATTCGCATTTCGAGATATGCGCAGAAATATTTTGGGGGTCTTGCAACTGTTGGCTGGGTTAGTGCATGAAGATTTTATTGACGGTCGTGTTATAGAAGATATACACCTAGGTAAACTAAATGTAAACTATAAAAGAACTCCAACCCCAGCAGCGACCAAATTTACTCAGTAGTTCAACTTCAAAATAGTGGGGTGACCCTCTCCGAGTAACATTAAAATCTGTATTAGGTTAGTAACTTTAAGGTTACTAGTGAGTATAGGTATGTGTATGTATATTTTTTCGATATATATTATTACAGATTAGTCATTATTTTGGGCGCCGACTTCAAAATGTCTATACTTAAGGAATAAATAAAATACTATTTTTTGCTTTTTAGCGATTTTTTGTTTGAAAACGGTTCTATTTTTTTAATATTTTGTTTTTCACTTTTTAGTGATTTTTTATAAGTTACATTTTTAAGATATAATTTGTAGTATGTGTATATCCAATTACAAAATGGCGGCGAGGACAAAATCGCGAAAAAGTATGTACGTGCATAGGGTGCGGGAAAACCTACCACAGCTCCTGAATCAAAAGAGACTGGTTGGATAACGTTAAAATCTTTGATGAATCGAGATTAATATGTGACAAATGTGAAAGTGCCTATCTAACCTCAAAAGGAAAGGATAAACAATTAAGACAGGTAGAAACCATTTTACAAGTACTGGTCAAAGAAATATTGGAAAAAAACAGACTGTTGATCCAAAACAACATGCTGCTCAACGAAAAACTGGCAGAGGAGAGAAAAATTATGGAAGAAAAAAGCGGGAAAACAGATTAGTCCAGATTCTGCAACGTCGCAAGCATGGCCTACGTCAGCTCGTACAGCTGAAAAAGCCGACGTGAAGCAAAAGCAAAGTTGTATTGTGGACCGTGAGAATCCGCAAGAAAAAGAAAAATTCTGAAAATTCCCTTACCAAAGTTGCCAATGATGATAGGCCAAAAACTCGAAACGAAGAAATTGACGCCATTGACGTTGACGGAGCACAAAGACATAATTCTCTATCAAAAATGTCGAATTCAAAAAAAATCGATGATGCAGCAAAAATTTCCAGCGGAAAAAAGAAGCAAATCGAAAGTGCCAATGAAAGTGGTGAAAACAAAAATAATGAAGAATGGCAAATGCAAAAGAGACGAGGATTCAACAGGTCAAACAAGTCTCCCCAAAACTCGAGACCTGAGCCAATCAAAGGTGTAAATAAACAAGCGGAGCTGCTAGCCGTTGCTCAACAATTACACTGGATATTCGTTTCAGGGCTTGCCAAAACGACGGCGGCACATCAACTAATTCAGTTCTTGGAAAGCTATAAACTGAGTGACGAGTGTATATGTGAAAAAATGGAAACAAAATCTAAGCAAGTGGGCTGCTTTAAATTGGGGGTACCCAAGAATCAAGTGGCAAATGTCATGGATCCACAATTGTGGCCAGAAGGGATCAAGGTGAACCATTTTCTGAACCTCAAACGCCGACATTCCTCGAACTACAGACAGAGGCTATGATCAGGGTACCTGGAAATAACAATAATAAAGACTTTGTTAGTTAGAAAAGCTTGAGTGTACTTCATCTTAATGTTTGGTCATTGGGAAATAAGGTGGAAGAACTGGAATCATTCCTGAAAAGTAATACAACAAAATATGACTTCCTCTGTTTTAGTGAGCACTGCCTCAACAGTCAAGAGGTAGACGCGCTATCAATAGAGAACTACAGAACTGTGTCCTCTTTCTCAAGAATACAGCATAATCAAAGCAGGTACAATGATCCTATGTAAACTAGAAATTAGGGCTTTCCCTCTTCTTGGATTTTCTGAGCTTTCTGTAGAAAGGCATTGTGAGATAAGCGCTGTTGAAATAAAGAAGCTAGACTTTGTAGTAGTTACCATTTATAGGCCGCCAAGTGGCAGTTTTGATATGTTTTTAAATGTAATGTCCCAACTATTAAAACAAATTTTTGACCTTAATAAATATACTGTAATAAATGGAGATTTTAACATCAATTTTAATGATGATTGTGGAAGTAGAAAAAAATTTTTAGATTTAATAAGTTCAGTAGGCTTCACACAGGAAATCTTTGAAAACACTCGTATAAATAACTTTATTGATAATATATTTATAAATTTTTCAGCCTTTTTGCCTTACAAAACCTCAGTTTTTGATCCACTTCTTTCGGATCATAAGGCCGTTGACATCGCTGTGGATATTTCTAAAATAATGAAAAAGGACTCAAGTAATGGGAGAAATTCAGAACTTTTATTCCAGCCAATGACTCTGAAAGGCAAGATCAAAATGTATAACATGTTGGAGCAAGAGTCGTGGAATTTTCTTTCAACTAACACCAATGCTGAAGAAAAAAGTAAGATATTTTTTAAAACGTTTTTACATATTCGAGACTTATCGTTTCCAACTATGAAAAAAAAAAGGAATAAAGATCATTCTGGGAGTGAGAATAACAGAGAGTGGTTTGATGAGAGGTTCGTTAGAATGAGAGAGAGTCTTAGGTTATTGACGGAATTCTATCATAATTTTCGCACACCTGAAAGGGCAGAACATGTAAAAGTATGCCGGAAGGAATACAGAAAGGCTATAATCGAGGCTAAAAAAGAGGCAAACTCCGCCTTCATAAGAAATGCTGACAACACAGAGAGAGAGAGAGAATTTAGTATAAAGGCGCGTCGACGTCTATAGGTCATTTAGCGCCTGTCGTAGTGTTGTTTACTTATTATATCTTATGGTATAGAGATGACTCTTTTAAGAACTTTATCACGTTCATTAAGTTGCAGGAGTAGGATCAAAGATATTTTTAAGACTGTTGAGGTTTAAGTTGCAGGCAGTTCTAAATGGATTTAACAAGATGCATTCGAGAAACAGGTGTTTGACAGTTAGACGGACATTACAATGATTACAAGTGGGAGGGGTTTCGGACTTCAAAAGGTATTCATGAGTGAGCTTTGTATGTCCAATCATGGATCTAGTAAGGACCGTGGAGTCGCGTCTGCTAAGATGACCGATGTCAAAATTAGTAAAGAATTGAGGTTTAATCTCATGTAGCTTATTATGGAGCTCCATCATGTCCCAATCGAGTTGTACAAAATTATTTATAATTTTCTTAAGTGCAGGATGAATGTCCCTGCTAATAAAAACTTGGGATACATTGGTGCCGTTATTGAGAGCATCCTTAGCCAACGCATCCACCACTTCGTTCCCTTTAATTCCAACATGACTTGGAATCCAAAGGAAAGACAATGCAATCTCCTTACGGTCAAGTTCCACCAATAAGTCATGGATATCTTGGCATATAGGGTGAGAGGAAAAGGGGTTTTGAATGCTCTGTAGAGCGCTCATCGAGTCGGATGCAACTGTCCAGTTCCTATGGAATGATTTCTTTATGAAGGTCAAAGCCTGCATTATAGCAAAAAGTACAGCGGTGAATATGTTACAATGGTTATTAAGAAGAAAGCTACTTGAGCCTTCAGCGCAATAAAAAGCAGAGCCAGAGTGCAAAAGCGTTTTGGAACCATCAGTATATATAAAGTTTGAGTTAATGAATTTTGTGTTTTGAAGTTCCTGGAACCGATTGATAATGAGACTATGGTTGTAATTTTTATCAAAACGAGTAAGTTCAAAGTTAAAGTGATTTTGGGGAAGGGTCCAGGGAGGGAATTTGTTAGGATGGGGGGGAAATATTGAAGGGAGGGAGAAGTTGTATTCAATTGAATATTTTAAGAAACGAATATTGCTGCTATGAGTGTGATTACTATTCGTATAAACAGTCAAAGGGATTCTGGGATTGAAGAAGGGGTCATGGATTGGTAAGTCAGGCTTAAACCAGAGATTAGTAGCATATTTTAATAGAAGTAAAGTACGTCTGTGTTGTAGAGAGATGGTTTCATTTATGCATTGGAGACTGGGGATTGGACTGGTGTGAAAGCCGCCACAGGACATGCGAAGACATTTATTTTGTATGGAATCCAGAGTTCTAATATAGGAATCTCTCGCTGAAGAGTAAACTATGCAGCCATATTCTATTTTTGATCGGATAACTGATTTGTAGATTTTAAGTAGGATGTGGTTATCTGAACCCCAATGAGAGTTTGAAAGCATTTTGAGCAAACGAATGTCTTTGGAACACCTGGAGCGGAGATATTTGAAATGATCCCTCCAATTTAGTTTGTTGTCGAAGATTAGTCCTAAGAATTTAATGTTTTCGGTTACGGGTATTTCAGAGTTTTGGAAAGACAAGATATTCATTTTTGGACAATTTCTCTTACGACAAAAGTGTACAACAGAAGATTTGGAGGGGGAGAAGGTAAAACCGTGTAGGAGAGAGAACCGATTCAGGTGATTAAGACCTGTTTGCACGAGTCTTTCTGAAGTTCTAATACTACTACTGCTTTAGTATAGTACTATATCATCTGCGTATAATTTATAAGATAATTGGGGAGGTATAAAATGGCGAATATTATCAAGAGCAATTATAAATAAGGTGGGACTGAGCACAGAGCCCTGAGACATGCCATTTTCTAATGGGTACTCATCTGAGAACGTTCCATTTATGCGAATTCTAAAGGTTCGGTTTCGCAAAAAATTACTAATAAATATGGGGAGATGACCTCGGAGGCCCCACTTAAACAAAGTCTTAAGAATATCATATCGCCAAGTGATATCGAAGGCTTTGGAGAGATCAAGAAAAGCTGCAATCAGATGGTGTTTTTTGGCAAAGGTCTCCTGAATATCCATTTCCAGGCCAACCAGGTGGTCTAGGGTAGACCTCCTTTTACGGAAGCCAAACTGATGTTTGTCCAATAAAGAATTCTTTTCCAGGTACCAGCAGAGTCTGAAATTAATCATTCTCTCAAGGATCTTGCCCAAGTGATTAGTAAGAGATATAGGTCGGTAGCTGTCTGCAGTTATTCTGGGTTTATTATCCTTATGGATCGGAATCAATATAGACCTACTCCAAGAATGCGGAAATATTCCACTAGTCCATATGAGATTGTATATTTCTAAGAGGAAGTTAATAGCAGATATAGGGAGGTTAACAATCATTGGTATAAGTACTTCATCCGGACCAGGAGCGCTGTTTCTGCTGGAAGAAATGGCATGAGAAAGTTCTTTAGAGTTAAAGGGAAGGTTGTATGAGAATTCCGTATTGCTTGCAAAGTTAATGATGTTCGATTCCTCTGCTAATTTGCGATTCAAAAAGGAGTTGCTGAAGTTCTCATTACTGGATTGATTACTGTAGTATTGGGCAAAGCAATTACCTATGTCAACTGTTCGAGAGATCCACTGGTTATTATGTACAAGCCCATGGATGACCCTTGTTGGCTTACCCTTTAATCTCTTGACCTTATTCCAGATTTCCTGGCTGGAAGCCTTATAGTTTAAGCTTCCAATGTAGTCCCTCCATGAGTTGCGTTTGGCTTCATTAACAATTCTCTTAGCATGAGCGCGTTTTCTTTTGAAATCCACAAAGTTCTCCATGCTGGGATTATGTTTGAAACGGTTAAGTGCAGATTTCCTCTTTCGAATAGCTAACTTACAGGCAGGAGTCCACCATGGAACAGGAGGTTTAGAAGGTAGGATATATGATTTAGGTATAGCTAATGAGGCAGCATTATGAATTGATTTCACGAAGAAATCAATTGTGGAATTGATATCAGATCTGTTGAAGGGAGGAATTAACAGTGATTCCCGGTACAGTGGCCAGTCAGCCTTAGAGAGATTATAAACAGGGTTTACTTCAGAGATAATTGGCCACGACAATGGTCTTAGTATTATTGGGTAGTGATCGCTTCCATATGTATCTTCCAAGACTTCCCATTGGAAGTTTGAGGCTAAGTCACTGCTACAGATGGTTAGGTCTAGGGATGAGAAGGTACCGGACGATGAACTAACGAAGGTGTGGGAATCGGAGTTCAGGAGGGAAAGGTGGAATTGTGCCAAGCAGTTTTCAATTATATCACCCCTGCGGTCAGTGTGTGTGGACCCCCAGGAGGTGCTATGTGCGTTAAGATCGCCGGCTACTATAAATGGGGGGGTTAGTTGCTGAAACACACTCTCTAGATGATTGTAGGTTAGGTCGAGAGACGGGGGAATATATATGTTACATATTGTAATATGCGAGGGCAAGTGAGTACGAATGGCACATATTTCCAAGTCCGAGTCTATTTGCAGATTTTCATAGTGTATGGATTCATGGAGAAGGATCGCCACACCACCAGAGGATCTCTCTGCATTAGTTCTATCCTTCCTTTCTACATTAAAGTTTTTAAGCGAGGTATTCTTCGACGGGTTGAAATTGGTTTCTTGAAGCAATATAACGGAAGGAGTGTGCCATGAGATCAGGAGGGACAGGTCATGAATACGGGCATAATAACCGTTCATATTCCATTGTAGAATGGACATAACGGGTTATTTGTGTTTAGGTTTTGACTTGTTTGTTGTAGATAGCGAGAGTTCTGAGTCCTGAGACTCATCAACCATCATCTCTAGCAAAGACTCATTTGAGGATTTCGGGGTGTTGGATCTGGAGGAAACTGGTCTAGAGGAAGAGCCAGATGGCTTAGTTTTGGAAGATTTCTCTGGGGGTTTTTTGGGGATTGAAATTGAGGTTTTAGATGAGAGGTGGGATTTGGAGAGGGATATGGATGAGGAGGAGTTTGAGGAAGAAAGGGTGCTGGAAGGGGGAGGGGCAGGTTTAGTTTGGGGTTGAGATTTAGGAGTGGGAGGTGTGTTAGGAGGAGGGAGTGAGGGAGAAGGGAAATTGAGGGAAAGATTTTGTAATCTGGTGGGTTTGTGTAAGGAGGGTTGAATATCGCACTGGGTGGCGATAGAGCAGAGTTTTTTTGGGGTTGCAGCTACTGAGCTGTAGGGTGATATAAAGGTAGGGTTTTGCAAATTGTACTTTCTCCTAGCTTCGAAGTAGGAGACTTTCTCAATAGTTCTTATTTTCTGAATTTCAAACTCTTTCTTGAATATCGAACAGCCTTTGTATCTGGAAGAATGATTTTCTCTACAATTAACACAAAAGGAGGGGAGAGAACAGGAAGATTCAGGGTGAGCTGAATGACCGCAAGAGGGGCATGTTGATGGGTTTTGGCACGTTTTAGATGTGTGTCCAAATTTATTACAATTGTAGCACCGCATGGGATTGAAGATATGTGGTCTTACTCTGATTGAGAGATATCCAGTGGTGGAAGAGTGTGGGTATTAAAGGACAGGACAAAAGTGTTGGAATTTGTGGCTGGGTGTCTTGGAGGAAGTCTGAATATAGCTATAACTCCTTGCTCACCGAGATTTAGCAAGATTTCTTCATCTGTACAATTAGCAAGATCTGAACTCGTAATAACTCCCTTGATGAGATTTAACGATGAATGAGGCTGGGTTGTAACAGCGTAAGTGTGGAGGGTACTGAATTTCGGAGCCATATTTGATTGAGCTTCATTACACACTTCAATCATGAGCGATCCATCATTCAACTTAGAGGTATTCTTGAGTGTGCCAAAAAATTCTTGGAGAGACTTGAAAATGATGAAAGGGGAAGTTTCTTTGAAGGATCCTTCATTTCTTTTGATAACAAAAAATCTATTATATGTATTATTTATAGGTGACTCTACTCTCGGTCTCTTGGACCCGTGATTCTTGTTTATTCCAGTAACAGGAACCTGCATCTCGGCCTGGTTTCCTACCGAGGATGCTGCGCAGGCGCTTGCTAACGGTCGAGAGGGGCCTACGAGACCACCCGCTGCATCGACCGGAACTGGGGATCCGACCCCCTGCTCCGTAAGGTTATTCCCTATGGTTGTACGATCCATGGTAATAAAGAGGACATATATTGGACGACACTGGACAAGCACAACATGACTGAGGCCCCGGGTTTGTCACACCCGTAGCTGGAAGGATGACTCCCACCAGCACCCCCTGGGGATGAGAGAGAATAGATAAAGAGGAAGGGGAAAGAAGTAGAGTAAAGAAGAAGAGAATTGGTCTAGAAGAACCAGAATAAATAGAAAAGTACAGGAGTTGAAGGAAGAACAGAGAAGGAAGGGAAACCCACTCGAAAAGAAAGAAGTAGAGTGAGAGTCCAGCTAAGGGTGCCTCGTGGGCGCCAACCACGTACTCACAAGTAGTGAGCCCCCGAGGGGGCTGACAACACAGCCAAGGCAGCTTGGGACATCATAAATACAGTGCGAAAGGGTGCGAGAGGAAGTGAGTGTGGGGATTGACTGTGTTACCTTTAACAATTTTTTTTGCAGGCGTAGCAGATACTATACTTGCGGACCTGCCTGCTTCCACTCTGGAGGCAGACTACTATCTGCAGTTCTTGGGCCCCAGTAGGGCGGTCTCTTTCACTTTTAAAACGGTCTATTTTAACAATGTTAGAGATGCTATCAATTGCCTAAAGCCAAAGCACAGCAAGGATATTTATGGTCTAGACATAAACTTATTTAAACATGTTAAGAATGTGTTGGTAGCGCCTATAACCAAACTTTTTAACGCATGCATTACTGAAGGGTTGTACCCTCGTAGCTTTAAGGTTTCTAGGACGATCCCTGTATTTAAAAAAGGCAACACCGGGGACATTAACAATTATAGACCAGTCTCACTTATACCAGTTGTATCGCAGATATTTAAAAACTGCTTAAGGACCAATTAATTGAGTACCTTGAAAAAAACAGTATATTAAGTAAGCAACAATTTGGTTTTGGTAGAGTGAGATCTACAGTGGATGCTATAATGGAGCTATGTGAAGTAGTACTCGGGGGCTTTGAGGAAGGCCTGTTTTGGGGATAACCTTCTGCGACCTCTCCAAGGCCTTCGATTGTGTCTCGCATGAGCTGCTATTAAATAAACTTAGGTTTTACTGCTTATGTCCTAACAGTATAAAGCTCATGGAGAGCTACCTTGTTGGCCGGGAGCAGGTAACCTGCTTAAAGGGAGAGTTTTCAGGACAAAAACTCATGCGATATGGGGTCCCCCAGGGATCAATCCCGGGACCAATACTTTTTCTGGTGTATATCAACAACATCACCTCATCCCTTCCCCTTTGTAAGGTTGCATTGTTCGCGGACGACACCAGCTTTACTGTGGAACACAAAGAGTGTGCAACTGAAAGATAGAATGAATGATGCATATGCGAGTGCAGGTGATTGGTTTGCAGCAAACTGACTAAACCTAAATGAGAAGAAAACGGAGAAAATGATTTTTACATTGCGGAGAGAATATATTGAGAATCCAGAACAGGTCTGGCGTGTATTTGGATTCAGGACTAACTTTTGAACAACATGTCAATAACATTGTGCCAGGTTGTGTAGGGGTGTCTATGTGCTTAGAAGCCTGACGCGCACTGTTGATCAGGATGTATGTTTAATGGCGTTTCATGCGCTCGTTCAGTCGATTTGTGTGTACACCTTGCTTCTCTGGGGACACTCCTCTCATGCTGAGAGAGTGTTTGCTGTCCAGAGGAGAGCTTTAAGAATGGTGGCAGGAAGGGGCTACCGGGACGATGTAAAAGAATCATTTAAACAGCTGGGTGTTATGACATTGTCATCTCGTTACATTTTTGACTGCTTAATGTATGCTAGAAACAACTTGCAGGATTATGCTGTTGTGCGGAATGGACATGATCATGACACCAGAAATAACAGTAACCTCCGTGTGGAGTACCTGCGCCTGAGTAAGTCTTGGAATGCTACGTTTAGCCATGCCCCAACATTCTACAATAAGTTGCCCCAAGGCATAAGAGAATCTGAGATAGGGAAGTTCAGACGGTGTGTCAAAGGTTTTCTGACTGGCAAAGCCTATTATAGAGTACAGGATTTCCTGTGTGATACCTTTCATGAACATGATTTTAACGTGTAGTGACGTCATTATATGTTCCATGTTTATTTTTAGGGTAGTTTTAAAATATATTTAATATGTATTTTTAATATAAACAAAGCTTCATTTTTTTTAACATGTGGCACTAGGTCTCACTTACTATGATTGACTTTAAGTAAAGAAATTGTATTTCTAACTTGTAATATATGATTTGATTTGAATTGTATATAACATAATACAAAAAGTGATGAATAGAGAAGTAATCGACACTATTAAAATTAGACTTTATAATAAATACTTAAGAAAAATAAATAAAAGTCAATTATTTTTGACAGCTTCGTTTTTTGCGTTAGACATATTTAATACTTTCGAGATACTTTAGTTTTCATAGACTATTATGATAATGATAATAATATATGTGTACCTAAACCTAATTTAACTCGTACTCACCAAAAACTAATTTATTGATTTGATAATGTAAACTCAAGACTTTCAAATTAATTAAGGGATAGCAGAAGAGATACCTTTTAGCAAAACACACCTCAATGCTTTAGTTTGAAAAGGATATTTAAAAAAAATATAAATTTACAAAAAAACTACACACAGGTCGAATTGAGAACCTCCTCCTTTTTTTAAGTTGGTTAAAAAATTGATTAAATATAAGTAACTATTAGCTTTTTCCACTATGGTATGTGTATGCTTCCACTCTTTTTTTAATCTTATGACAATTTCTTTTTTTATATCAAATTTTAAATTTTGTCTTAGTGCTCTTGGATTTTATTTTAATTGGAAATATATACATACATCATTTGACAGTTTGTTATTCCATAGCGCATTGCTTGCTTAGATAAATAAATATGCAATACACTTCGTGAACAATGCCAAACCTTAAAAGTGCAAAATGTAAAAAGTTTGTTAAGAGAACGGAAAATTTGCCCGACAAAAATCACCCTTTAGACTGTTACAAGTACTAATGATACTGTTTTATAAATCCTTCAAAAGGTAATATCTGTACAGTTTTTAAATTTATCTATAAAAATGTAGAACATAATCTGAATTTCCTGAATTTTCGGTACTTATTTCCAAGTCACCCTGTATAAACATAGATCATAAAAATTTTGGGTAGATCCTTGACTTCTTGACCTTAAAGACAAAAACAAACTGCGACTTACTCTTCGAAGGAATCCTCTTCATTGTCATTTTTAACGTTGATTTCCTCAAGTTTTGCACAATATTCATTAAAATATTCCTTTTTATAATTTTCGTTTTGAATCTCAGCAGCATTCTTATCAGAAGGGTCTGATTTATTAAAATAATAATGTAATTTGCTATGACTTTCTTCGTCGAGTTCTCTACAAAATAAAATACAGTCTAATAAATAAATAAATAGCTCTTTTATTTCCAACAGGCAAATAATACCCAACTAAAAGAAATTTACTGAATTTTAATAAGAAAAAGTTACAGGATCTTTTCCAAAAATTGTGTATTTTATAAATTAAAAAAATTAAAATATCTAGGGGTTCTTTTATTTATATCGTGGAAATTGCGTGACTTTATTATCTCAGTTCCAACTTCATACTGCTCCAGACGTGATCAATTACGTTCATATCCGGCGACCTAGCAGGCCAGTTCATTCATTGAATTCTTAGTACAATTCATACCATGTGTGGACGAGCATTGTCATCCACCAATACATCAAAATAACCGTCCAAACATACATCAAAACACACACATCTCATACACCTCATATAGCCACACTTCCTGCTCCACATGGCACTCTAGGCTTCCATATCTTCTTCTAAATACCGTTCATTCCTTTCTCTCCACAGTAACTTTCACCCATCCAATTCATACAGCGACAAGCGTCATTCATCCATAAACATAAATCTCCATTCGGCTAATCCCCAGTTCAAATAAGATTGAGCGAGCCCATATCCTTTTAGAAACTTCTTGGTAAAACTGAAGAGACGGACACACAGCATGTCTTCTCGCATTCAAACCACGCTGATGTTTGTTTTAGCGGAGTTTTTGTAAATATTGGAATTTTAGGGTTTCAGGTGTGGTCGAATATGTACCAAAAATGACCGCAATGTGGAAAACAGTTACAACCTGTGTGAGTTTTTTTAGTAATACATATCTACATTCTAAGTAACAGATTTATTTGAACGCGTATTAAGTATTTAAAATTTTTCCTCCCTTAATTTTAAAATATTGTAGCTTTGTACTGTCTCGTCCTTTACATATAATTTTCAATAGCTCCTTGAATTCTGGGATATTTCCTTTCTTCTGGAAAGTCAGTGATTTAACTCCTTTTTCAAATTTGATAACAGAATGGCTATAAGCAATTATAGACCTGTTTGCACCCTCAGTACTATCCCCAAGCTTTCTGAAAACATTAGTACTAAACCCTGCTTGGTCACATCATTATCAATGAACAGTTTGGTTTTCAAAAACAGGTCAACTGAGTTAAATCTCCTTTCATACAAAAAATATCTGTCAGACGTCTTGGATGGTGGTGGTGAGATTCATTCAATATACACTGACTTTTTCAAGGCGTTCGACAGGGTAAATCATGCTATCTTATTGGGTAAACATAAGGCTGTGGGCCTCTGTGGAACTTTTCTTAAGTGGATGTTCAGCTATCTCTTAAATAGGTCTCAAATTGTCAAAATTAATAACTTTAGGTCTTGCGAGATTGCAATTCCATCTGGGGTATATTATTCAATATTTTCATTACTGACATCAACTCCTGTTTTAGATATTCTTAATTTTTATGGTTTGCTGACGACCTGAATTTTTTCGCACAAATCAATTCCCGAGATGACTGTCCGAAGCTTCAGTCTAATTTGGGCAAATTGGAGGCAGGGAAAACTCTCTGGATCTTAATGCCTCAAAGTGTCACATTATAGTCTTCTCCAGAAATCTTAACCCAACTTTCTGCAACTATAGTCTTGGCAACTACCCTGTCACAACCATCAGTGATGTAAGGATCTAGGTGTGATTTTGGATTCCAGTCAATCTTTTATCCCTCATATCACTGAAACTGTAACAAGAGCTCTTAAAACATTAGGTTTCATTAAAAGAAGCATGAGTGCTTTCGACAATATAACTGCCACTCGATTATTATACTGTACTCTCTTGAAGCCCCTGCTGGAATATACATTGTCTCTTTGGAATCCCTCTCGTACCTGTCATAAACACAATATTGAACAAGTACAGCGTTAAGTTTTTGAGGTATATTTCTTTTAAGGCACATATTGACATACCATATAACTACAATTATGACTATGTAACACTCCATAAGAGGTTTTCTCTCCATACTTTACGATCTGGGCGTAACCTAAGGGACCTAAACCTTCTCTTTAACATAATCAAATCTCTCATTGACTGTATCATTCTACTCTCTTCGGTGCACCTTTCTGTGCCTGGTAAAAATACTAGGTCAACAAATACTTTCCATTAACTTTTTTCCGTACAAATTTTGGCTCAAATTCTTTTATACCCTGAGCTGTGAGGTTGACAAATCATTCACACTGTGATCTCGATTTCTTTAATAATCATAACAGCTTTTTGTGCTTGCTTCAATCTTTATAATTTTGACTTAGATTTATAGATCCAATTGTGGTATTCTCTCTTTATTATGTGTGATCGATTGCACTGTTAGTCATTTAGCATGAAAATTTCTTATTTCACTAAATATTGTAGCTCTATTCATTTATATAAGAGTTTATAAATATTTTTTTATACTTATGTTTTTATTAATTGTCATAAGTACCATCTACTTTAGCTTTTATTACTTTTTATCGTATATAGTGAGTTTTTAACCATATTAGACATTATTGTGTGATGTTAAACTGAGGACAAAATCAGCAAACTTTTCACTTGTGATCTGAAAGATGCATAATTGTCTAGCTGCCTCAATTGGGTGGGAAGCTGGTTAAAAATCTCCCTGCTATTATAAATTACAGAACCCTTAGTAAGCCCTACATTGTATATTGTAAGAGGAATTACATGTATATATATATATTAAATATGGCTATTCTTTTTTTGTGTAATATGTGTCCAACTGGACGTCCTGGACTCTGACCTCTTTGCTACGTCCTATGTAGTATATCGTTTGGACAGAATAATCAATTTGGATGAAACCGCACATGGTGGAACTGTTTTGCTGGTATTTTCTGACCGATTTGTTTCTGGGAACCCCTCAGTTATTAGTGACTAGGTTCCACTAATAGACATGCCCCCTCGGCAACCAATACTCAAGTTAAAATTTTTCTAGACTTTCTTTTCTCACTGACTGTCACAAACATATTTTTTAAGCAAAAAAAAAGTGATTTACCTCAACTCTTTAAAGACACCTCATTTACAACGTAAAATAAGTGACTAGATAGATATCTAGACACATAAAACCCTATTATACCTATTACAAAATAAAATAAGCAAAAGAGCAGTTATGTACAAAGTTTATTAAATAAATATGAAGAATAACTTACGAATTTGCCTCTCCAGTTTTTGTGACACCATTTTCGCTTTTCACAGGAAAATAATCAGGGGAATCATAGTCCACTTCGTCCTTAAAATTCCTTAAACAATGTAAAGTATTAAGAGCCTATAGATTTAAAGATCCCTATATATTTCAATATACCATAAACTGATACATTTTTGAGAATGTTAACGAAATCAGGCTTCTGATGAATGAGCAGTTAACTTTTGTTTCACTTAATGAACATATTATTAAGAGAGCTTTTAAACTTCTAGGTTTTAATCTCAAAACTCTCAATGATTTTAATAACATATTGTATTAACAAATTTTGTTTATTGTTCAGTAGTGTATTCTGTTCTTGAATATGGTAGTTGTATATAGCCTAAAATCTATTTACAAAACATTTGTACCTTCTCTTTAAAAAATAACTAGAGTTCTGCCTTTCCACAAGGGGTTAAATTATTTGACACTGTCCTATTTGACCAGCTTAGCTGGTATTGCAATGGTTTTGTTAATTATGCTTAGTATTGATTCTGGACTTTGTGAGGGTAGGTCTACCATTTAAAACTTGGCAATTTATCAGATTGCTTATTAGGGAGTGGAGATCAAGTGGATGCAATCTATACCGACTTCCCCAAGCCTTTGACAAGGTGAAATTGAAAATACTTCTGGCTCTCTCAGAGTCCTCTGGAGTGGTTGGAGCGCTTCCTTACTGGGAGGCAGGCTATAATAATCAATGAAAACTTGTCAACTGCCTTTAATATGGCTATGGCTTCCTCTCTCCTATTAAGAGAACTTTGCGAATTATCAATGCTTTTGGTTCTAATATTGGCATGTTTAATTGGAATATCTTTGGCTTTAATAAGAAAAGTTTTCCTCAAGTTATGCCGCAAGTGGACATTTTATTTAATAAATTAAATGTAAATATTTAAAAAAAAATGTTTCCATTATCGAGGAAAATGTGGTTTTAATATGAAACTATATGGATGAGATTGTTAAAGAAGCAACTAACCTATTGCGCTGACATCAACCTTCAATGAAATGACAATGTAAAAATGATAGTGAAACTGACCACCTAATTGCTGCAGTCAGGAGCGTTCAGTCCAAGGAAATTACAAAACATCTTCTAAAATGTAATTTTTGAAATAGGAAACTATTAATTTAGTTTATATTAAAAATGCTAAAATATTATCTTAATTGTCAAGCCCATAATAAATGCGGCCTTGACTCCGACCTCTTTGGACATAATGTGTCTTTTTACAGCTTTATGAAAATTGTTTAAATCGGAAAAACCAGTTTTATTCTAGAGACCTTTTTCATTTTCAAAAAGTAAACATGACCAACAAAACAATTTACTTATATTTTCACACCCGGTTAGCCATTTAAATTGTTCGTATTGTTTTTCCGGATAAAAATGTCGAATACAGTTTTCCATTTTTCTGGTTAAATTTTTCATAGGCGGTTTTGCCCTTCCTTTGGAAATTATTTGAAGCTTATCAGCGAAGTTTAATGTTGAAAATCCCTTTATTATTAAGACACACACCACACATTCACACACACTCTTCTTACTAAATTCTCCAACATTTTCAACGTTATTACCGATAGCCGAAGTTGACGGTATTTGCATATCCACTTTCCATAAAGCTGTAAAAAGACACATTATGTCCAAAGCGCATTTGCAGGCCGTCATAAAAGAAAAAGTCTTCGGCAAAACCAGAATTGAACACGCCCTTAATAAACAGTTGGAAATTAGTCACCGCCAACACAGTGAACTAGTCGATAAAAATAGGCAAATATTAACAAGGGTTATCGATGTTGTTTGTTTTCTCGGATAGCACAAATTGGGATTTAGAGGTCATGAAGAAACAAGGGTTTCTTCAAATAGAGGAAATTTTCAAGATTTACTTAGTTTAATAGCTAAATATGATGATCGCTTAAAAAATCATTTAGAGCAGTCTAGCGTTTTTCGCGGAACGTCGAATCGAATCCAAAATGATTTAATTTTCACTGTTGCAACCATTATTCTAAAAATAATTAAGCAGGAGATTGGCGAGACGCGGTTCATTGCTATTGTTCTGGACAAAACAACTGGTATCACTAATTTTAGCCAATTATCTATAGTAATACGCTACGTTAAAACGGACGGAAGTATTCAAGAGCGATTTTTAGGTTTTAAGAATGTGTCCGAAAATCATACAACAGATGCATTATATACCGTAGTTTATAACGTTACTAAAGAAATTAATGGAGAGAAAAAATTAGTTGCTCAAAGCTATGATGGAGCTGCAGTGATGGGAGGACAATTAGGGGGTCTGCAAGCTAAAGTTCGAGAAACTTTCCCAAGTGCTGTGTTTGTCCATAGTTTTGCTCATAAATTAAATTTAGTTTTATCCCAATCCATTAATCACAAACGATTGCCCAAAGTAGCTCCTACTAGGTGGAACTATAATGGAAGACTTGTGTTAACAGTATCTGAAAATCGTGAACCACTGATTGAACTATTTGAGAATATAATAGAAAATAGTGAAACGTGGGACTCAGAAGCAATAAATAGTTGGAGGGGGTTTTTGGACTGTTTGAAACGAGATTTTAATTTTAATTATTCTATAAACACATTTTCAGAAATATTTCCATTCTCGGACAATGTTTTTAATATATTACAAACTAAAACAAATGATATTGCTTTTTGCCTAAAAAAAGTGGATGATTTTAAGTCCATGTTAAGTCAAAAAAGAGATGACTTTGACCTGTTTTGGGAGAAAACGATGACGTTAAATGTAGAGCCACAAGCCAAGCGTCTTCGAACAGACAAGGTCGGAGATGTTCAAACATCATACAGACGTCTGTTTTATGAAATAATCGATCAAATTCAGCAACATATAAACTATAGATTTAACGGTTTAAATTATTTTAAATTCATCGAGCTCTGCAATTTTGATGCATTTAAAAGAAAAACTTTTCCAGAAGATACGTTTAAATCTCTTCTTTTTCATTATGGCCAGTTCTTTGACAGAGTGTTACTGCGATCTGAGCTAGAAGTGATTTACGAAACTAATGACATTAGCGCAAAAAATAACGCTAAGGAACTAATGCAATTTTTAAAAGACAAGGAGTTGGAAGATGCCTACACCGAAGTCTCGAAATTGTGGGAATTAGTATTGACAATACTTGCCAAAAGTTCATCAGTAAAACGCAATTTTTCAACACTTAAATGTATAAAAAATTTCGTGAGAAATTCAACGGGGCAGGAGAGACTTTCGCATACATCGCTGTTGTTCATTGAAAATAAACTTTTCCAACATATGTCTGAGCATCGACGTTTTTATCATGACGTCATTGAGAATTTGCAAAAAATGATCGAAGAATCGAATTACATTACAAATAGGTAAGTTTCTAAAAATTGCTTCCCTTTCTTAAATTTCACCGCACGCCCCTGGCTGTAGTTTAGGTTTGTGATAATAATAAAATGGAATAAAACTGGTTTTTCCGATTTAAAAGTTTCCATAAAGCTGTAAAAAGACACATTATGTCCAAAGAGCATTTACAGGCCGTCATAAAAGAAAAAGTCTTCGGCAAAACCAGAATTGAACACGCCCTTAATAAACAGTTGGAAATTAGTCACCACCAACACAATGAACAAGTCGATAAAAATAGGCAAATATTAAAAAGACTTATCGATGTTGTTTGATTTCTCGGACAGCACAAATTGGGATTTAGAGGTCATGAAGAAACAAGGGTTTTTTCAAATAGAGAAAATCTTCAAGATTTACTTAGTTTAATAGCTAAATATGATGATTGCTTAAAAAATCATTTAGAGCAGTCTAGCGTTTTTCGCGGAACGTCGAATCGAATCCAGAATGATTTAATTTCCGCTGTTGCAACCATTATTCTAAAAAGAATTAAGCGAGGCACGGTTCATTGCTATTGTTCTGGACGAAACAACTGATATCTATAGTAATACGCTACGTTAAAACCGACGGAAGTATTCAAGAGCGATTTTTAGGTTTTAAGAATGTGTCCGAAAATCGTACAGCAGATGCATTATATACCGTAGTTTATAACGTCACTAGAACACTAGAAATTAATGGAGAGAAAAAATTAGTTGCTCAAAGCTATGATGGAGCTGCAGTGATGGCAGATGGCGATCTGTTAGGAGGTCTGCAGGCTAAAGTTCGAGAAACTTTCCCAAGTGCTGTGTTTGTCCATTGTTTTGCTCATAAATTAAATTTAGTTTTATCCCAGTCCATCAATCACATTAAAGAGTGTAAAGTATTTTTCGTTATTATAAGTGGCATGGCTGCTTTTTTTTCCAAGTCAACAAAACGTACACAAGCTTTGGACTCCATTGTTCACAAACGATTGCCCAATGTAGCTCCTACTAGGTGGAAGCATAATGGAAGACTTGTGTTAACAGTATCTGAAAATCGTGAATCACTGATTGAACTATTTGAGAATATAATAGAAAATAATGAAACATAGGACTCAGAAGCAATAAATAGTTCGAGGGGGTTTTTGGACTGTTTGAAACGAGATTTTGATTTTATTTGTTGAACATATTTTCAGAAATATTTCCACTCTCGGACAATGTTTTTAATATATTACAAACTAAAACAAATGATATTGCTTTTTGCCTAAAAAAAGTGTATGATTTTAAGTCCATGTTAAGCCAAAAAAGAGATGACTTTGACCTATTTTGGGAGAAAACGATGACGTTAAATGTAGAGCCACAAGCCAAGCGTCTTCGAACAGACAAGGTGGGAGATGTTCAAAAATCATACAGACGCCTCTTTTATGAAATAATCAATGAAATTCAGCAAGAAATAAACTGTAGATTTAACGGTTTAAATGATTTTAAATTCCTCGAGCTCTGCAATTTTGATGCATTTAAAGGAAAAACTTTTCCAGAAGATGCGTTTAAATCTCTTCTTCTTCATTACGACCAGTTCTTAGATCGAGTGTTACTGCGATCTGAACTAAACGTGATTTACGAAACTGATGACATTAGCGCAAAAAATAACGCTAAGGAACTAATGCAATTTTTAAAAAACAAGGAGCTGGAAGATGCCTACACCGAAGTGTCGAAATTGTGTGAATTAGTATTGACAATACCTGCCACAAGTTCATCAGTAGAACGCAATTTTTCAACACTTAAACGTATAAAAAATTTCGTGAGAAACTCAACGCTGCAGGAGAGACTTTTGCATACATCGCTGTTGTCCATTGTAAATAAACTTCTCCAAAATATGTCGGAGCATCGACGTTTTTATGATAACGTCATTGACGAATTTGCAAAAAATGATCGAAAAATCGAATTACATTACAAATAGGTAAGTTTCTAAAAATTGCTTCACTTTTTTAAAATTTCACCGCACGCCCCTGCGTGTGTGTATCTGTATGGAGTGTGAATAAAAACTGCTAAGTTTTTGTATTATTGGTTAACATTTTGGTTTGTTGTGTAGTATTTTAATCAATTAGTTCATTGTAAATAAAAATAGATTCGGAAAAGAAAAAAATAAAATGACACGTTCCTCTTTTTTATTTCTTCAGCACCCTTAAGTCCTTATACCTAAATGTGTTAATATCAAACCCCCCCTTACCAGAATCTAGGACCATGTCTGGTAATATATGATTTGATTCATATACCTACCTATTATAACAATCATCTGGTTCACTTTTAACTCTTATATCCATATCCTCCTGTTTGACAGATGTAAATGTCTCAGGTTCTCTAAAAAGGAAAATTAAGCGGTAATTAACAACTGCCCTGACACTATGAATATTGCAACAGTCCTGTCTCCAGGTCATCAAAAAAAAAATCGTTTTAATAATATTAAATATTTCATAGTAAAACCATTTGAAAAATGACACATACTAGACAGGGTAGGAACCGTGAAAACACCAACCCATATAGGAACCCACAATTAAAGGTCAAAATTGCGTATTTTGGTTGCGGCTCGTTTTCATATAAATAGCGCTCGAAACCAGCGCAAAATCATTCAGGATTTATCTCCAACGCTAATAATGTAAACTTTTATTTCTAATGTTCTTTTAATTTTTATATTAGGAGCCTAAGCTGAGAAAATCTTCACGCTATTCTTTGGGATTCAAATTTACAGATGAGCATTTACTCAGGAAGGAGTGTGAAAACTAAATACATACCTTTTTCTGGTCCCGGCTTTAAAAATTATACCCAAATTTAAAATGATCAATATTAGCATTTTTTTAGTTCATGTGGCATTTATAGAAAAAAAAAAAAAGATAATCTAGGACCTTAGATTATTATTATGATAATCATACAATGAGTTGTTCCAAGTCATAGTCAATAATGATTCGCACTACTGGCCAATTGGCTCTGGACTGCTCAACTAAATTTATCAGTACTGCCTTATTTGGGTCTTGGAGCAATTATAATAAAATACACCTGCTATCAGTTGGAGATTGGAACTATTGAGATGTTTTTCTTTCTGTGATATAACTGCTAGAGTAGTCCTGTTTAATAGATTTTTCTCGTACAGAAAAAAAATGTATTTGTTGTTATTTTTGCAATATAAATATACCAAGATACTTATTTTTTTATACCAACTGTCTAGGAATTGTATGTCAAAACAATGTTAGATATTTGTCTTAAATTTTTAATATTTACACTTATTTTAATAAAAAGATGTATGAGTAATTATTGGTGTTTTATTAACTTATTTAATGAACTTTTGTTTTCAACAAATTGTGTTAACTTCTTAGGAACCGAGTATGTGAGAAATAAAATAAACAGCTAAACTGGAAATTATGCATTTTGTATAAGACCAGGGTTAGGGGTGTTTCAATACCTATAAAAAATACGTAAATGTGTTAATTTCAACCCCTCCTCCATCACGAGAACCTAGGCCCTGTCTGGTAATATATGATTTGATTCGATATACCTACCTATTATCAAAACCATTTGGTTCGGTTTTAACTCTTATATCCATATCCTCCTGTTTGACAGGTATAGATACCTCAAATTACCTAAAAAGGAAAATTAAGTGGTGAATAATGAAAACAATTTTAATTAACAACTGTCCTGCCTATAAAAATAAACGCCGATTTGTCGGTAATAATGTAACAGTAACACACGTAATAGTCTTTTACCATGTAAATTTGAATGTTCTAACAGATTGTTAAGCATAGTAGACGTTCTATATATGATTTTTTTATTTCAAATCAAATATATCACGGATTTGTTTACATTACACAACAGGATAGAGATTCAGTGTCTAATTAAGTATATATATATATATATATATATATATATATATATATATATATATATATACGTGCTAAATCTAGTGGGGCTGTAGTCAAAGAGAGGGGACCTTAGATTAAAACACTTTGTTGCTTTGCTAAGCTTTCGGCAACTGTTTATTGCCTTCCTCAAGACAGCCTAAAAATTGTTATTATTTTGTATTAACATTTATTTAAAAAAAAAAAAAAAAAAAAAAAAAAAAAAAAAGTTGTTGTGGACTTACTACTTGGTTTTACTCTTGAAGAAACAACACTGAAAAATTCTCAACATTGCTAAAGACCTATATACATATTATTTACACCTTTTTATCACTAGTTTTGACTTGGATGTTGTTATATTAACACATTTTAAAATTCTTAAAGATTTGTTTTATTCCAACGTGCAGACACTGTCGGCCATTTTACGTATTTTAAAGGCAAATTATTATTGTAAAATGGAGAACGTGTTTTTTTTATTTTTGCTCTCCTTCCCTTACTTCACACTAGTTGGTTTACGCGTTTTCTGTTTTTCAAATAATTGTCGACTGAGCACGAATCGGTAACGACGGTTTCCCAAACGTATAGTTGGAAAAGAAAAATGTAGATGGCGCATTAGTAAACAGTACTCTGCAAAGCTGGTAACCCAATCAGCACAAATCTTACAAGTTCTGTAATTGTTGGTTAAACGATGAAAACATTTTATATTCTGTAGTACACTGTGCAGCTGATAGAGGGACATGTTCCACCACCGTGTTGTGAAAAATTTTTATATTTATTTGCTATGATTAGAAAAAAGGGGGAAAAAACAAATTACGTGAACAACACAACACCATGATTGAACTTTTCCTGAACAAAAATGAAAAGGAAAATGGAAAATCATATATAAATGCAAATAATCAATGCACAGTGCCCTACAGTATGAATATATTAGGACTAAGTTATTCAGAGATTTGGACAGCATTAGAGTCATTAATTTTTTTTTAAATAAATGTTAATACAAAATAATAACAATTTTTAGGCTGTCTTGAGGAAGGCAATAAACAGTTGCCGAAAGCTTGGCAAAGCAACAAAGTGTTTTAATCTAAGGTCCCCTCTCTTTGACTACAGCCCCACTAGATTTAGCACGTTTTGTTCTAACTAGTTAGTCACAACTACCCACCCTCTCGCATATATATATATATATATATATATATATATATATATATATATATATATGCATTTACAATTTACTGCACCTAGAGAAGTAAATCTCCATATGTGGGAAAATCACAAAGTTACAGATTTAATAAAAGTAACTAATTTGACTTATAATTATATGACAGAAATTCTAAAGTGGTGAGTCGTTTGAAACATGTGATTTAGCTAAATTCACAATAGATATCTAAAATAATACATCAAACTTAAAACAATTTGTGCCCACGAATATTCTACAAATTTTTGGCGAATTTTTTCTGATTAAGTATATTTTTGATTTTTGGCGCTAAGTAGTTTATTGATCTAATATTAATATTGGAGACATTAGTAGATATTATTAAATTTCTATTAATGTTGCTGTGAGATTCATGAGAATGTTTTATATAATTTCTTAGATAATTTTTTTTAGGGACAAAGACAGCTGTTGATAAAACATATAAAGATCTTATATTTAGTATATCTGCAGAATATAACAAGTGAGTTGAGTAGAATTTATTTTTCCTATAAATGGTCTTTAAAATAAAGTTTTGAACAACATTCAATGATTGTAAAGCATTTTTGTACAGGCCTCCCCAAACCACCACACCATATCTTATCAGGGTTCTACCAGTGCTTTATATAGTAAAATTAGTAGTTTTTTATTGAGGACTTCTCTTAAAATATAAAATCGATGAATTAATACTCTTATACTTTTTGTAAATTTTAAAATATGCGGCTCACACTTAAGATGCTTGTCAATGACAATTTCAAGGTATTTTGTCCAGTCGACTTCAGCAACTGGAGCATCTAAATTCTTATGCTGAGTTCCTTAAATGGTGGAGGATTTGATGAAGTATGTGAGAATGCAATGTAATTCGCTTTAGTGGTGTTTAGTGTAAGTTTAAAAGTATCAAGCCAGTTTTTAATAGCCGCAATACCATTAATGGACAACTCCTTCACCTGATCCCAACTATACTCAATACTCAATTTATTCATGCTATTACGAAACATGCTTACACACCTCAAACAGAACAGCAATAATGATTAACAATATGAAAATCATGTCAATTACGATATGTAACTAGTATATATATATATATGTGTGATGCAAAACATGTTCCAAACAAGGATCATTTTCTTGTTATGACGTTGGTGTAAGTGGAATGAAAACATACTATCATTTAATACTCCCAACGAAAGCCAGGAGTCACAATGTAATTCAATGCCGGTCGTGGTATTAGCCAGCGGAGTAGTTGTTTTTGTGATTCAATTTTGTGCCTTTGCCCTACACGGGGCTGGCTAGTCTATGGCGGCCTGATGAGCTCTAATAAGAGCGAAATCGCGATCGTCGTTTGACTAAAATGGATCATTGTGTCTGCTGTGATGCAGAACATGTTCCAAACAAGGATCATTTTCTTGTTATGACGTTGGTGTAAGTGGAATGAAAACATACTATCATTTAATACTCCCAACGAAAGCCAGGAGTCACAATGTAATTCAATGCCGGTCGTGGTATTAGCCAGCGGAGTAGTTGTTTTTGTGATTCAATTTTGTGCCTTTGCCCTACACGGGGCTGGCTAGTCTATGGCGGCCTGATGAGCTCTAATAAGAGCGAAATCGCGATCGTCGTTTGACTAAAATGGATCATTGTGTCTGCTGTGATGCAGAACATGTTCCAAACAAGGATCATTTTCTTGTTATGACGTTGGTGTAAGTGGAATGAAAACATACTATCATATATATATATATATATATATATATATATATATATATATATATATATATATAAAACATATACTAAGCTATTTTTTTTAAATGTGTATTAAAAAAATAAATAAAAATACTCAAACACATTTACAGGTAATAAAACACATTTACAACAAATTAAAATTACAATTAAAGTATTCGTCAGTTGAATAAAAAGCATTCTGTATTCATAAAGTCTTAATTTTTTTTCTAAAAGATGATAGTGGTAAAACCTTTACCCTCTCGAGCAAAGCATTAAAAAACTTTATTGCCCAAAACCCCAGACCATCCCGATACCTTTCAAGACATCCCCAAATTTTTTTCACATACATCAAACATTCAAATATATATACACAAGGCATGGTCAACACTCCAAGACGAACAAAGGCATGTCTGCAGTCCTGTCTATATCCAATCCCGAGATCAATCTCACTGCTTTCCTCTGTAGGCCAAAGACTCATTTTACCTGCCTGGAGTGGCCCCAGACTGGTATAGCATATGAGATGTGAGAGTGGAAATTAGCAAAATATGCTGTTTTCAGTATGTCACCAGACACATTCACGTAGGTTCCGGAATACAAAATTTGCTTTATTTAGCTTCTTAGCAAGGGTGTCAATGTGCTGGCCCCATTGCAATTTGGGATCGTGAACCACTCCCAGAAAACTAGTCTGTGATGGATTTGAGACAGTTGAAAGGTCCCTCATACTGAATATTACCTTAGTTTTGTCAGAATTCAAAAGAAGTCTGTTTGCACAAAACCAGAGCCTAACATTCTCCTGTGCCACCACACGTCCACTCAGTGCTTCCTACAGTGTATCACCAGTAAAGGAAACTGTTGTGTCGTCAGCAAAAAGCGTGAAACCGCCAACATTTCTCTGGTTAGGTAGATCGTTTATATAAATTAAAAATAGAATTGGTCGTAGTATCGAGCCCTGTGGTACTCCAATACTTATTCCACTCCTTGCTGACAACACACCAGCTACCCTCACTAATTGAAATCTGCTGTCCAGATAAGACTTAATAAGGTCTCAACTATCTTGGGAGAAGTTATACTGTCTCAGCTTTGCCAGAAGAATGTTATGGTCAACACAATCGAACGCCTTGCTCAGCAGATCACAGAACAACACAGAATCATATTGTGCTCCATGAAAGGTCTCCATTATGTTTGATACAAGATTCAGAATGCCAAATGTGGTATTCTTGTTTTTCCTGAAACCAAACTGACATTCGGTAAAGAGATTATTTGTTTCAAAGAACTCTAACAGCCATGCACTTTTCTAAGATTTTTGAAATTACAGGTAATAGAGATATTGGCCTATAATTATCCGGTCTCGTACGATCTCCCTTTTTGAAAACAGGGGTTACTATTGCCGTTTTAAGAATGTTAGGGAATATTTTTTTACTTATGCATAAGTTGATCAGTTTCAATGGGACCATTATATGGTTTTTAATAGTTTTTATAAGCTTAATGTTAAATGCAAAAATATCTCTACTGTTTTTATTTTTGAGGCTATTTATAATTTCCCTTACCTCATTAAATGTGACTTCTCGAAACACAAAAGGAGTTTCAGTAACAATATTGTTGATGTAATGAATGGGATTTTTGTATGTTTGTGGTATATCTGGGCAATGTTCGAAAAGAAATTGTTTAGCTCGTCAGGACTTAAGGAAAACTTTTTGGAGTCTGTAGTCTTTCCTTGTTTGTTGGTAATTATTTGCCATATTGCTTTACTAGGATTTGAGGACGAACTTACATATCTAACATTTGATTTTATTTTTGCATTACGTATTTCAGTTTTATAGATTTTTTTATATTGATTAAACTGTTCATTTATTTCCCTAGTATTATATTGATCTTTTAAGTCAGTAAGAAACCCTAAATGTTCACGCATTGCCCTCAGATCATCATTAAACCAGTTGATGCTGTACACATGATCAGATCTGACATTATATGATTTTTCAGAGAAGGACTCAAGATAAGCTTTCTCTAAAATATTAATAAAGCTCTCAAAGGCAATATTAGCATTATTTTCGACCTTTACAAAATCCCAAGAAGTGTCCCTCATAATACTGTGAAACTGAAATAGCCCCCTTTGTGTTATAAGTCTAAATATTTTATGAGTATGTTTGTTTTCAATCACATCACACCCAATTTTACTCTCTATAATTTGACCTCTATGATCAGAAATACCAAACATCAATTACATACTCAGATTCAACATTTATGTCAGAACTCACCAGGATGTTATTTAAGCATGATTGCAAGCGGGTGGGCTGAAATACTGTTTGTTTTAGATTAAAGCCCTCTGCAACATCAAAAAATCGAAGTGTTTTGTTTTGATTTGTATTAAAATGGATATTAAAATCACCCGCTACTATAAGTTTAGTATCTGTACTCAGACCTGCCAGAGTATCTTCAAAAGCTGTCAAAAAAGTGTCAAAATTTCCATGGGGTGACTGGTAACAAGCTAAAATATATAGATTAAAATTTTTTACATATATACAGTTACATTCAAAAGTTTTCTCAACAAACAAGACATCTATATTTACAAATTTAACAATAAGACTATTTCTAATAAATATAGCAGTACCGCCTCCTCTAAATTCTTTTCTAGCAGAATATCCTGCAAGTATAAACCCATGTAGTGTGAGTTCATCCATTTCTTCAGTCTTCAACCAATACTCTGTAAAGCAGAGTTACTGTGTCAAATGCCTTCGCCAGATCCGACTGCTAGGCATTTCTTGTTTTTGTCAAGATTAGATGTTATTTGGCTAGTTAATTTATATATTGCATTCTCAGTACTCACACCACTTCTAAATCCAAATTGACACTTTGATAGAACATTATTGCTTTGAAGAAAATCAACTAGTCTTCGCTTAAGGCACTTTTCAAGAATTTTGGAGAAATTGTTGATTCCACTTATAGGCCGGTAGTTATATATGATTGTTTTATCACCTGCTTGGTAAATTTGAATTTGCTCTAATATATACTTACTAAAAAATGTATTTTTATAATATGTGTTAAAGGATCTATTATAAACCTATGAGCAAATTTAATAGTTTTGGTGTATCTAAACCAGGGGCACAGTTATTTATAAAACTGTTTATATGGGTAATTAACAAATTTTTGTTAAGTGGCTTTAAAAACATAGAAGCATTGATTCTAAAGTTCTAAGTCAGCTGTGGGATTATTAATATTCTTATACATTTCCAGTCCAATATTGATATAATTGAACTGTATAATAATCCTTTTGCTAGATTTAGTTTTACATTCATCTGTGTCTTCAGAAATCATCCTGTATATTTTTTTAACATTGTTCTTATTGTTTTCTATCTCCAATTTATAAAAGTCATATTTACATTTATTAATCATTTTACTAAGGTTATTTCGATATTCTCTAAATTTGTTATAATCAAAAAGATTAAAATTTGAACGAATTTTTTTTAAAATTTTGTCCCTTGTTTTAATAGAGTTTATAATGCCATTGGTTATCCAAGGCTTAATTTTATTATGTTGTTTTGCCTTTTATATTTTTCTACTCTTCGATTTGTTTAACAAACTAAGGAATATTTCATAAAATTGATTTGTTGCAATTTATGAATCATTCTCTTTCAAAACATCAGACCAGTCTTAGTTTTGTAGCAAATTTTGTAAGAGACAATAATCAGTTTTATAAGTGGTGAAAATTTTAGCTTCAAGAGGTAAGTTTGGATGAAAGTCATCTTTATTAATGTTAATCATTACAAGACAATGGTCTGTTACTGCAGAATCAAGAATGAAAGAACTATATTTTAGCGAGTTTACCTTTAATTTTTTCCTAACAAATATGTGGTCTAGACATGAACTGGTATCCGGTGTAACTTGAGTGGGACCACTAATGGTTAACAGAAATTCAAAATGATTTAATATTGACATATAAGAACTGACATAATTATCATTTAGATCACAGAGGTTAGTATTTATATCTCCTATTATAAAGCCAATTTGATTTGGGGTACTTGCTAGAACGTAGTTTTCAATATCCCCTAGAAAATATTGAACATTGGTCGAAGGAGGTCTGTACAAACAATTTATTCCAAATTTTATATTGTCAAAAGCAAAACTGATTTCCGTAACAGTAACTGAAGATTTATTCAGTGTTACTTTTGTGAAATTTGCATTTAAAGTTTATCTAGTAAAGGTCACCACTCCATCTTTTTTATTAATATCAGTACCATTGTAAAACATATCATACCCATGGATACTGTATTGTTCTTCGATATGCCAACTTTCACTCAAAATAATGACATCACAAAAATGAAGATTGTATGTTTGGAACCATGTTAAAAAGTCATTGAAGTTTTTTCTAATACTTCATATGTTGAGATGTAGGATATTTAGTAGTTTGCTTTGTAGGTAAAGTTTTTTATGAAGTATGTCACACTCAATAGTTTCTTGTTGAATATCAGGTTGTAACAGGTACGTATCTTGAAGTACGGAAATTTCTTGTTGTTCTTGAGCCATTACAATTTATAGCCATAATCAATTTTGTTCTTCAAAATTTTTAGCAAATATTAATAGGTCGGATATGTAAGAGCATTTGCTGCATGTTCAACATTGTTATTAAGCTTGTATCTTGAGTTGGCTTTCATACAGTTACCGCATTTTTTTTGGTCGTTTGGATAATCCTTCACATTATGGTCTTGAGCACAATTTTCACAGACTTCTTCATTTGGGCATGTTTCACTTTTGTGGTAATGCTCTTGGCATTTGAAGCAGCAGGGCATAGATATATATATTCATATATGGGACATCTTTCCCAACCTTTGGAAACCTTACCACAGTCTGTAAGCTTGTGAAACAGACTAGGGGAACATTCACGATAAATTGTTGATACATTAGTGTATTTTGACTTCTTGATAAATTTTATGTTTAATTCGTCCCTGTCATTTATAAATATATTTTGTTCTCTCATACAGTTTTCAATTTCTTTTTTGCTAAGGTTACCTTCATATCTGACTATTTTGAATCTGGGACTTTTCATTTTAGTTAATTGCACATCGTAGTTCAGTAACACTGCTTCCGCTTTGTTTTTTAAAGTCTCTATATCTTTCTTGCTATCACATTTTATTATAAGGCATCCATCAATCACGATTTTTTATTTTTATTGATTTTTACTGTTTTTTTTTCATCAAACATGGCAATAACACACAATTATAACAATTATTATTAAGTTATTTTTCTTCATAGAAGTGGAGGCAAAAAAAAGATCCTATTTGGCAATATTTTATTGAAGTTTCATTAAATTTGAGGGGAAAACTGGAAGCAGAGCAACTTGCAGAAAATGTAATTTGGAAATGCAATGTCAAACGAATGAAAACCCATTGGAGGAGATGCGAAAAAGATGAAATTGTAGAAAAAGAAACTGACAGTAGTGATAGTGCCAGTACTTGTTAAGGACTAGTTTCAATGTAAGTACAGTTTATTCGTTACAGTACATTATTTAATTCATTTTATTGTATCATATGATTCATATGTGTAGATCAAAATATGTAAATTGTGATACGAAAGAAATAAAATAAGGCGAAAATTAGTTTTTTATTTTTGTTTTTATACAATGAGTAATAACAGTGAAAAAAGATAGCATACAACTTTGCCTGTCGAGCATTTTTTTTAGCTCAATGTTTTACTATTTTATTACTAATATTTGTGATTTGCTTTTTGCATAAGGGAAATAAATTTTTTTAGACTATAAACCTAATTTGTTTGTACCATTGTATCCATTCATATAGTATTCATATTGGCTGTCTGGTATTTTTGGAAGGTTTGAACTATATCAATTAACTCGCTTTCCGACTCTGACGTTTTGAGGGCAGTGCATAGGCTGAAGCCAAAAGTGACTGTGGGTTCCGATAATGTGCAGTGTTTCTTGATTCGTGACTGCAGGTACGTCTTCCTGCGCCCTCTAGTTTACATATTTTATCTTTGTCTGACGAGCGGACGGTTTCCTGATTACTGGAAGATGGCAAGGGTCAAACTGTAAAAAAGGCAAAGCAGACTTGGTTGAAAACTATAGACCTATATCTTTTCTTAGCGCGTTCGCTAAGGTCTTTGAGTTGGTGCTATATGACAGGATCTTTTCTGATGTTAAATACGTTATTACGCCCCTACAGCATGGATTCTTCTCAGCTAGAAGCACTGTTACCAATCTAGCCTGCTTTATGCATCATACTAGTGCTGCTTTAAATTCCCATCAGCATGTTGACACTGCATATACAGATTTTTCAAAGGCGTTCGACCGAATTGACCATTATATCCTTATCAGGAAGCTGTCTGTTTTGGGATTTGATGAAAACTTTGTAGTTTTATCGCCTCGTATCTCTCCGATCGACATCTTTATGTTGAGTACTACCGAGGCCACAAGTCTCCGATATTCTCAGCTACCAGTGAAGCACCGCAGGGCAGCAAAATCTCAGTACAAGACAAAGCAACGTCAAGGGAAAAAAAAAAAAGCACCATTGCTTTTCTCAATATTTATTAACGATATAGTGGAGTGCCTGAACAGTAATGTTCTTCTTTTTGCGGACGATCTGAAAATCTTTAGGGCTGTCCGTACCCTGGAGGATTGCAAAATTGCTCCAAAGAGACCTTGACAGTCTAAACCAATGGTGCACGGACAATAAATTACCCCTCAACGTCAACAAGTGGAACATTATGACCTTCTCATTAAAAAAGAATCAGATCACTTTCCCATACACTGTGCAGTCATCCGTGTTGGAACGCGTCGAGTGTTTCAAGGATCTAGGTGTTTATTTCGATACAAGGCTTTCATTTAATGCTCACATTAACAAAACAATAGAATTAGCCATTCGCATGCTGGGTTTTGTTATTCGAACGTGCAAAAACTTTGAAAACACATATACACTTAAGGTCTTATACCAATCATATGTATGCTCCAGGCTTGAGTATGCATCAACAATTTGGAACCCTTTCTATAATGAATATATTTCTTCTATTGAAAACGTCCAGAGAAGATTTTTAAAATATCTAGCTTTCAGAACTGATAGTATTTATCCGGATCACGGTTATAATCACCATACTCTTCTCACTAGGTACCACTTCCCGTCGCTTGCCCAGAGGCGAACTTATTTAAGCCTTATGTTTCTTTTCAAGCTGGTTAGAGGAATGATCGACTGTGACCAACTATGTAATGGTCTAAATTTCCGTGTCCCATCCTCTTCCACTAGATCCAAAGCATTATTCTATTTTCCAGTGGCTTCAATCAATCTTATGATGAACCCTTATATGTTTGTCAGTGATATAACAATCTTGCTGCCAGCCTCGATATTTTTTAAATAACTTGCAATCAGTACTTGTCTAAACTGAAGACTTTGCTTTTTCTTAATTGACTGTTTAGTGATGCTGTCTTTTATTTTTTATTATTTTTATTGTATTTCTGTTTGGTTAACATTTAGCATTAGTTTATTAGTCTATAGTTATATTCTTATACTATTTTTTTTCTTTGTGTTGTAATCGTTTTTATTTTCTTTCTATTATTGTGTCAATGCTTTTGTTTTACCATTATTGTCTTTTAAATGGGTTTTCCTGTTAGACAATTATTACTTAAATAAATAAATAAATAATAGACTTTCGCAATACTGCAGATTTCCCTTGTCCTTGTTCCAGACTGCCTGCGAGTCAGTGGATTCCAGGGGACAATTAGACGTTGTTTACACAGACTTTCAGAAAGCTTTTGATCAAATTGGTCTCTACGTCCTTATCCATATAGGAGAACTTTGGTATGTCACAACAACTCTTAATAATGTTCAAATCATATCTATTAGGACGTTCCCAGTTTGTCGAATATGAGCACTTCAGATCACCATCATAAAAGTCTCTTCTGGTGTACCACAGGGTTCCAATTTGGGGCCCCTGCTTTTTCTCATTTTTATTAATGATCTCCTTAATATAACTGAATGTCATACACTGGCATATGCAGACGACTTAAAGCTGTTTACTAAAATTCAGGCTCTATCAGATTGTGATCATCTACAAAAAAATCTATCATTGGTATATGAATGGTGTCTTAGCAATAAACGTGTATTAAATTTATCAAAATGTTATGTAATGACCTTCAGTCGCAGAAATAACCCATTGATGTATAATTATGCTCTAGATGGTACGGTGCTTGGCAGACCGGATAGTAGTATTCGAGATCTTGGCATTGAATTTGACCCTAAACTTACCTTCATTCCCCATATAAATTATCTAATTACAACTTCCTTCAAAACACTAGGATTTCTTATGCGGAACTGTAAAAATTTTACTGAGACACAAACAATGATATTATTATATTGCTCTTTCATAAGATCAAAGCTGGAGTATGCCGCAGTGGTTTGGAATCCTATTTATAATTGCCATATTCAGGCTTTAGAGGCCTTGCAGCGACGTTTTCTAAAGTATTTAGCTTTTAGGGCAGATGGTGCTTACCCTCCAAGAGGTTGTGATCACGGTCAGCTTTTGCAGAGATTTAATATATCATCCTTAGCAATAAGAAGAAAAATGCAAAGCTTAAAACTAATATATGGCCTCACTCATAATAAAGTTGACTGTCCATTTCTTCTTGGGCAGTTGTATTTTCGCGTTCCCCGCCTCAAAGCACGGCATACTTCGGTGTTCTATCTCAGCACAGCCAGATCAAATATTTTTATTTATTTATTTATTTATTATTAATTTGTCATACATTATTCTTAATGAACATCGACATTGTCAATTCTATATTAAAACTATTCAATTAAAAAAAGGACAGTAACAACTTATAAACTAACACAAAAAATGTTTAACTAATTTACATAAAATTCGTTATAAAAGCTATACTAGAATTACAGTTAAAAAAAAAAACTTATGAATTAACACAAGCCATTTGAACTAATCTACATAAAATTCATTAAGTGAATAATATTCTTTTTCCAGTAGAAACTTTTTTAGGGCTGACTTAAACCTAACATTACCCTGAACTTCTTTAATTTCTACTGGTAATGCATTATAGACCCTAATACAAGACATCAAAGGTCCCTTATTAAACAATGCTGTACGATGAGCTGGTACACTAAGATCATTCCTTCCCCTAGTGTTCAAATTATTAGAATAGAAGCCATTAGTGGTGAACAATTCTAGATTATTTCTGGTAAATACAGCACAATTGTAGATATACAAACAGGGGACTGTTAAAATTTCGAGCGTTTTAAAAACTCCTCGACAACTTTGGCGATATTGCAAACCCATAATTGCCCTTATGATTCTTTTTTGCGCTATAAAAATTCTAGATGAATGGGCCACAGAGGACATATACCAGAACATCACACTATACGCAATAACTGACTGAACAGAGGCAAAGTAAAAAACACGAATACTATTCACATTTACATGGTTTGTTAGGTAACGAATCACATAGCAGGCCACACTAAGATTTGACACAATCGAATTCACCTCATTTGTCCAAGCTAAATCTCCATCCAAAAATACACCCAGAAACTTCGCTGAGCTCACCTGTTGAAGACTCTTATGTTGTACTCTCACATACAAAGATTCAGAGACAGTGTTATGCCTGAACAAAATGACTGATGTCTTGGATGTATTTACGGTGAGGTTATTATTTTGACACCAATCATACACCGTCTGAGCAATGTCTGATGCTTTCGGGGACAGTGAAGTAATTGCAGAGGCAGACACAATACATGAGGTATCATCTGCAAATTGAACGAGGGAACTTATATTTATCTTTAAGTGCATGTCGTTGGGGAATATAAGAAACAAAATGGGACCCAGGATTGAACCCTGTGGGACCCCCCTGCTCATTCTAACTGACTCAGATAGGGAATTCATCCCATTAGTTGGTGAAGTAATGGAAATTTTAAAAGATCTATCAATTAAGTATGACTTAATTAATTCATTGGCAGGCCCACGCACCCCAAGGCATTCTAGTTTATAGAGCAACAGTTCGTGGTCAATAAGATCGAAGGCCTTACTAAGATCAAAGCAGATGGTTGACACCTTTTCACCGCGGTCCAAGGCCTCAATGGTGGAATTTAAAGCCTGAAAAATGGCTGTAACAGTAGACTTTTTCGGTAAACAGCCATGTTGCCCTATATAGAACAGATCAAACCTCAGAAAATAGTTTAAAAATCTCAAATATATCACCCTTTCAAAAACAAAAAAGAAAAAATTGGCAGCACTGAAACTGGTCGATAGTTGTTTATGTCCTGCTGATCTCCTTTTTTGTAAATGGGTACTATTTTGGCCATCTTGAGGAGGTCTGGAAATTCGCCCTTAACAAAGCTGTTGTTGATTATGTTAGCCAAAGGAAAGCAAACCGAATCTGCAACCTCTTTTACAACCACAGACGGTATCTCATCCAACCCTGATGAAAACTTGGTAGGTACTAAGGCTATTATACGACGTATTTCTTCTGGAGTAGTGGGCTCTAGGTAGAAGGAAAATGGCATGATTGGAAGATTAGGCATGTCTAGCCCAGTGCCACCATCAGCAATACTGACAACATGATCAAAGTGAGAAGCAAACAAGTTAGCAACAGTCTCAGGATCAGACACAATTTCATCCCTGTACTGCAGTTTTATTTCACCTATTTTCTTATTTTTGTGTTGAATGTTATTAAATACTTTCCAGGTAGCCTTTGTTTTATTATTTGCATTTACTATTATATTATCATTATAGCTTTTTTTATAGTTCCCTATATATTTTTTATAAGATCTCCTTTCATTTTTATAATTCCTAAGTAAATCAGAATTCTTTGTTTGCTTATATAGTGAATACATGTCCCTGAGTTTCTGTCCCCACTTCCTTATCTCAGAGGTAACCCAAGGCTTAGCTGAATCCTTTAACCTAATATTTTTTATAGGAAAGCACATATCAAAGTAGTATTTAAATATATTATAAAAGCCTTGATATTGTTCATTTGGATCTGTCATATGGTAGATTTCTAACCAATCCTCAGCGCCCAAGTACCACTTAAATTCATGAGTTGCCTCCTCACTAAACGACCTCTTTATATGGAATTTCTTAGAACCATCACAATCCATATTTGCGGGTATATTGATCATAAGAGCATAGTGGTCAGAAATGTCAGTATTCAGAATTCTACCCAATGTGTAATCCTTATTTATATTTGAAAAAATGCTATCCAACTGAGAGGCTGTGTCAGGAGTGACCCTAGTCATGCCCCTTACATCTGGTTCGAGACTAAAACAAAGTAATAGACGGAGTCCGGTATACTTTATGTGTTCAGTCCTCAACTCGGTGTCTCATGCGAGCGATTTGCACTTTGACTCATTGATTAGCATCATCTATTCCTTTTTAAATCTGGAGTGATCCAAACACTCATTAAGTTGCTTTTGTTAATAAATGTAATTTACTTACTTAATTTTCTATTTTTTATTAAATGTTAGATCAACTAACTTAGGTACTGTAATACATATTTAGATTTAGATTTAAGTATTGTTGTATCTTAAAAAACAGCTTTTTTGTATTTTTTATTTCTTGTGTTTTTCACTTAGTTTTGTTATTGAATTTCCTGTAAGTGGGTTTTTTACTGGTTGGAAATAAAGGCTATTTATTTATTTATTTAAGGCTATTTATTTATTTATTTATTTATTTATTTAGGAATACAAAATCCGTTGTTCATATAACATAAGAACATTAACGTAGCTTATATATCGGAATGTAAAGAAGATTTGTTTATTCTCTGTCATGACCTGTCTGGGGGTGGTGGAGTAGCATTTGACATGTAGTGAGTTTGAATTCTGCTGGAGACTATTTTTTTTTATTTTTTGCTTATAGAAATTGTGTTTTTGTTTAAGTTGATGTAAAAATTAGATTGGAATTGGTTGGATTTGCTGTAAAAAAAGGACATGTAAAATACTATTCAAGATGCCTACTTTTATAAGAATTGTACAAAAATTGCATTGCAAATTGGGGGGGGAAGGTGATGTGAAAAAATTTTTTTTAATTAGTTTGAAAGTCCTGTTTTTAGCTTCCCACACCTACTTTGGTTGGTTCAAATTAATCAACATATAGAATAAAGATGTAAAATTTCTGAAAAAGTTTTTTAATTACTGAACATGTGTAAGAATACTTAATTAATTATTATATAAAAAATATTACAGCCCAAAAAAATTTATAAAACTTAATCCAATGTTCTTGATTGGAACACAAATCTGTTCAATATTTTTTCTGGGTTTATTTCCTCACTTCTATTAATATATAGCAGTGCCAGCCCACTTAGTCTTTTCTGTCCCATTATGGATCGCAGGCTGCGAAAACACACAAACTAGTAACTACATTCCAATTCCGAATAAATGATAAAAAAGAAGTCAAAAATCTTGATAATTTCAGTAAATTCCATAAATACATGACACGAACATCTCCACATATATCAGTAAAAATCTTTATAATTTTCTGAGGATGTCTCTAATTCCCAAAATCTTAATAAAGTTCCACATAAATCCCAGTACATCCAGAAAAATCGCATAAACAGATACTTACATCTGGGATTTAAAAACCTTGTAAACATTTTTTCCAGTGATATATATAATTTATAAAATATGAATTAGTCTTAATCAATTATTTCACAACCACCAATCCACTATCACTTGACTAACCAATATACGCTAAAGATTATACTAAATTAATAATAAAATAAGTTACGAGATTCGGTTCTTATGTACACACATTATAGAATCGAACGACCGAGTTGGAGTGGCTCGTGGATGACATAGGCATCAAGTAAGTCTACGCAAAATTACACATAGAGGTGGTAACGGTATATCAACATTTATTTTATCTCGATAAGTATAAAAAACTAACTGCCTAATGCTGAAAAGCCAGGTGAGGAATTTTATTGATACACATTTTTTTCTTGCCTTTGGGAAGGATGATCACCCCCCCTCTTAATTCCTGCCCTTGTATCTCCACTATTCAAAGCACAAACCACCAAATTTTTGTAGTTATTGTGATTTATTAGACATTTTTTTCCTTTAGAAAATGCCCTTTTAAGTGTCTTTTTGAATATTTCATAATAGAAAATTTGTTAGTTTTTGTGGCACCATTGTGTTATAAACCCAACAATAAATATAAATGAGAACTTCACAAAGAAAAGGTTTTAGGGAAGTATGGCGGAAGTATATTAAAATAAAATAAATGTAAAAAAATATTATTTAGTTTCTAATAAATATTATTTAGTTTTCTAATCCTTAAAGTTTCACTATAGTTTACAGTATAGTTTCGAGTGCTCCGCTTTTTTTCCGTTTTTCGCGTGTACATTTTGTGATATTAATGTTGTGTTTGGTACTGTTATATGCGTAAAAATCTGACGAATTTTTTAATCTATATGTCGTAAAAATCCGCCGTAGAATTGGCAAGCAATAATATAAAACAAAGAAACTATCTGGCTCTCCAAAAAGAGAACAATAGGTCTCAAAAAGAGAGAAAGAAAGAAAAAAAAAAAAAACAATTTCTTTGTTCATTTCTTTGGCTGAAGCCTTAAATATAAATAAATAAATTAAATATAGTTTAAATTTATTCAATTTCGGAATAAATCGAAAGTTTTTTAGCACAACGGGAGTTTTGGCACGACCATTCGCTAATTTACCGCAATTACCGATTTTCATAAATAAGTTTATTATAGGATTCTCATATAGAAAGTGTATTTTTTTTTTTTCTTTCTTTTAAGGTTTTTGTTTCTGATATGTAAATATTCCTCTTGTTTTAGCCTCATGTTTTCCCAACCCTCTCCCAGGACCCACCTGTATTTGTTTTAAAGAAATGTCCTGATAGGTCCCAGGACGAGAAGTGTGTGTCCTTTGTCTTGTATTCCTTTTTGAATTTGTTTACAAAACCAGCAAAACCGACTGCGTTCCAGAATCAGTGTTAGAAATAATTGAAATTAGTGAAATTTTCCATTAATACAGGACCCTTAGAACATAAAAATAACACATTTTAAAATCGACAGTATTTAATCCCGACATTATTTAATTTTAACATCCCTCGAAAAAATGCAAAAAATGCAAAGAAACTTCAAATGCTGCAAAAACAAAGATTTTTTGAACTATTGTTGCATAAATTGTTCAGCTGTCTATCATCCCAGCTGCCTTGAAAGAAGCACAGAAGCTGTAAAAATTGGAGGATACAAAATTTATTGTTCTGAAGAATGCCAAAATAAAGTAAATAAGGATGACAGAGAACAAAAATTTATAAACGAAATAGAAAACTTAAATAATGATTTAAAAAATAGAGATAAACATATAAAACGTATGAAACGTAACAGTCAGGTCTTTGAGGATGAAGTTTTACTGGCAGAAAGTAAATTTACTAAAGAATTGGATAAACAGAACCAGTTCATTGCTGACCTTAAAAATGAGATCAAGAAATTGCGATCCAGAAACGACGACCTCATAAAGGACTCAGAAAACTATAAGAAATCTGAAACGATATTAAGTTCTAAAATGGCTGAACTAGTTCAGCTTAATCAGAGCATGGTAATCACAATCAAGACATTGGAGTGTGACAATAATAAGTATTCAAAGGATGTTATAAGTTTAAAACAGGATCTACTGAGGCTAAAGGAAACTGAGTTTCAACAAACTACAGAAAAATATAATGGGCGATCTCTTTCTCCACCAATTAATGACATACCCAGGAGTTCGACATATACCCAAACAACCTCTATCTCTAGAACAACAGGCACTATGACAGATTATGACGTTGACATATACTATGAGGCATTACTGTGTGAGGCAATCAAGAACATCTATGTAACAAAAGAAACACAAACTGAGCACTTGGAATGTAGTATAGAGTCTGGTCAAAATGATGTTGCTCCCTCCATACCTGTCCCCAGCACTAAACCTCAAATATTGATAGTGGGTGACTGTTGTATTACACAAGGATCTGGTCTTATGATAAAGAAATACACAAATTCTGAGTTTGATATAAATTGTCAACAAGGGAAAAATCTATCACCAGAAAACCTGGTTGAAATTGTAGACACTTATCGCAGGCATAGTGGAATTAACGACTATATAGTCATCTTTATGGGCCCAGAAGACCTCCTAAAGAATCCCCTTAAAAATAACACTTTAGACAGATTATACAGACTATCACATATAACAAACATTGTGATTGTTGAATCACCATTAGCACCACCATGGAAGAGGGCACTGAATAAGTTGATTAAAGACCAGAATAGAAAACTCAAAGACTATTTTCAAACAAAAACAACTGGAGTAACGATTGTTGAGTTACCTTCCTATATTTCATTTATAAGAGAAAAGTATGGGTGGCAAATTGAGTACAACTGTAAGAAACGTTTTATAAAACACCTCTGCGATAATCACATAAAACATCCCAGACATTGGCAGATTATCAACACAGAACACAGAAGCAGATTAAAGTCGCTTCTTGCTAGTGAAGTGGATGGTGGTAGAGGATCTGAGCAAAGAAATCATCAACCGAATCCCCTTCGGAGTGAAACAACGTTTTTTCGTGAAATCTGCTCGCCCAGAGCCTAACCGAATGAAAAAATCAAGTAATGGAAATTCTGTTTCTATCTTACATGCTAACGTACAATGTCTTCGCAATAAGACTTCCGATATTGAAGTACTCCTAAAAGAGAAGTCAATAGATTGTTTCTGTGCAAACGAGCACTGGTTAAATTCGGTAGAGTTTAGTGTAACAAATTTGGAAGGTTATATTGCGGCTGCCTGTTTCTGTAGGGACATAAAAATACATGGTGGTGTTGCCATCTATCTAAAATCAAACATTCAATCTAACACAATAAATTTTGATAAATTGTGCTCTGAACAACACTGTGAGGCTGCCGGAGTGTATCTTAATAAATGTGAGATACAGATTATATCAATTTATAGATCTCCCAATGGAGAGTTTGATAAGTTTATGACAATTTTGGCCTTAATTTTAAATAAACTTGACATCTCCAAACATATTGTTGTAACAGGAGACTTTAATGTTCATTTTAATACCCAGGATCCCAAAGCTCTTGAGTTATCTAACCTTTTTCGAACTTTCAATCTGCATGGGGTTGTCTGTTTTAACACACGAGGGGAAAATTGTCTTGACAACATTTTCACTAATATGCCAATGATGTGCAGCTTGATAAATCTTCGCTACCTGTCTGACCATGATGGTATTTTGGGAGTTTGCCATATACTCAAAAAATGTAAAAGTGGTAGCAGAGTAAATTACAGGCCAATTACTGAGGAAGGGCTTTTTGCTCTTTATAACAAAATAGAGAGTGAATCGTGGGACTATATTTCTGATATGACCATCGACATTGAACTGAAGTTCAAGAGATTTGTTGACACTATCATTGATGCGGTTGGGGTTTGTTTTCCCCTAAAGTCTAAACTAATTAATACAGCCAGCAATAAATCTAAAGTCATTTGGTTCAATAATAACTTAAGAGATATGCGTGAGCGATTGCGACTTCTTGTGGATTTGAACAGGCAAAATCCAAATTTAGTTCCCGCGGAAACAGTGAGGAAGTACAAGAAGACATACCGCAATGAGATTTCAAGATCCAAAGTAACTGCTCACGATAACTTCATTACTACCGCAGCAAATCCTCAGTCTGCCATGTGGCAGGTTATTAAAAACAATCAGCCATCCATCCCTTTTACTTCTTCAGAAAGCTTGAATGCTCAAGCAATCAACAACTATTTTTCTGATGTTGCTAATTTGCTTGTTCAGTCTTTACCAGCCTCCAATAACCATTTCTCACAATACCTTCAACAATGTAGAGAAAATTGTTCTTTTAATTTCAATCAAATTACCTATAATGAAGTTAGACAGGTAATTGGTGACTTAAGAAATACTAGAGCTACGGATTGCTACAACATAAATACTGGAATAATAAAAACCTTAAAAAATGTGATAATATATCCCTTTACCAGGCTTATAAACCAAGCCATAACACTTCAGGTTTTCCCCAAAGTACTTAAAAAAGCAAAAGTTGTCCCTATCTTTAAAAATAAGGGCTCTCCAGACGATCTCACTAATTATCGCCCCATCTCATTACTACCCATTCTATCCAAGGTGTTTGAGTCCATCTTGAAAACACAGATTACAAAACACTTCGAGTCAAATAACCTCTTTTTCCAACAGCAGTTTGGTTTCCGTAACAAAAGGACCACTGCTCATGCTATTGACTGCCTTGTAAGGCATGTAATTGAGGGTTTTGAGAATGGCCGCGATACTTATGCCTGCTGCTTAGATCTTACAAAGGCATTTGATTGTGTTTCTCACAACATCCTGCTGAAGAAACTTCCTTATTATGGTTTTCAGCCAAAGAGCATAGCTCTCCTAAAATCATATTTATATGATCGAAGCCAGTTTGTCTCTTACAATCAAGTCACATCCATGGGTAGTGCAGTCAAGTGCGGTGTGCCCCAGGGCTCTGTGCTTGGTCCTGTGCTCTTTTTGATTTACATTAACGACCTTGCCAATTTCCAATCAGGGGGAAACCTAATTTTGTTTGCTGATGATACCACCACTTTCACCTCTTATCTTCCTTCGCAGATTGAAAACTCATGCATCTCTGAAACTGCATCACACATTGAAGATTGGTTTGTCACTAATAGACTGTGTATGAATGCTGGCAAAACCCAGTCAATTAATTTCACTTTGGGTAAAGGGAGAAATGATCATGGACTTTTGGGAGATTGCTCTAAGGAGGTGAATTTTCTGGGGGTAACTCTAGATACTGTTCTGTCATGGAAAAACCATGTGATGCACCTTGGTGGGAAACTATCAAGGTCCACATACTTGATCAGGAACCTGAGTAAGTGTGTATCTACTGGGACTCTTCTGGCAGCCTACCATGGCTACTTTGGCTCTCTCATGTCTTATGCATTACTAGAGTGGGGTCATTCTCCACATGCTAAGTTAATTTTTAAACAACAAAGAAGATGTGTAAGGCTTGTAGCAGGGCTGAAGTACCGGGATGACTGTCGGCAGAGTTTTATTACATATAGGTTAATGACTCTTCCTTGCATTTACATCTTGCAGTGTCTTTTGCATGTCAGACAAAACCTCCAGTTTTTCGCCTCACATCACGATGTTCATGACTATCCGACACGGCATGGCACTAATCTCGTAATTAGCCATCTCCGCCTCACTAGGGCCAGGGTGGGCACTAACTATTATGGTCCAAGGTTTTTCAATTGCTTACCCTCTCATATAAGAGCCTTAGAGGTGAACACCTTTAAGTACACCTTGAAAAAATATCTATTGGTGAACGCTTTTTATACTTTTGAGGAGTATTTCAATAGTGGCTTCCACTTTTAGTTTTTAGTTTTTGTATTCTTATTACTTTTTTTTATAAATGTCTGTTTCTAATTGTAATTTATTAAGATAGGTACATTTAAAACTTTTTAACTACTGACTGCTGTACATCAGTTTTCTACTTTTTTTGTTAATTGTTAGGAAGTGTTATTGCATTTTGCCTTTAGAAAAAATTGTTTTTGTGTTGTTTGTTTTTTTTATTTTTTTTTTCTTTTATTTTACTATATTATTTTAAGGATGTTTTAGATAAATTTTATATAGTACTGTGTTTAAATCAATATGTTTCTTTTATAATACTTTATCCTTTATTTGTATTTTGACTTGTGTAAATGCAATTTTATTGTGTATTGACATCAATAAAGATCTATCTATCTATCTATCTATAATAATTCTGACACCATAATATTGTAATGTTATGGGGTTTAGATAAGTATTCCAGATTTCAGACAATTTTGATAATGGGAACTGCTACAAAAGTTACTTAAAAGATTTGAACCACACATACATACTCACTTTCTAACTAATTTAAACAATGATTTAATGTTCCCACTTCTAGTTGAACAATGTAAATACAGGCATTTTCAAAGTCACAAAAATACAACTGTTTCAAAAATAACTATTTGAAAAATGAAATAATAATATAAACCCCCTCACTATAGACGTCGCTGCCCGAGCAGCCACCCTTCAATCCAGATTTATAATATCAACTGGGTCTCTGACTATAGTCTCAGATGACTGGCCACCCGTAGAAGGCGGAGTCTAACAAAAATTCGATATGCATGCCTTAGATAGGCAGTTACGCATCTTCTGTAGGTTTACCTGGGACTTGGATTTAATGTGTGGTATTGAAGGTAATTTGGAATAAATTCTTAGATTACCATTTGACTAATCCTTTCATTTTTGAAGATAATTAATTGGTAATAGATATCTGCAGCTGTTGCAAGAACAAATTTTTCCAGCAATAGAAACATAATTGCACCTAATGAATTATGCAACACTTGTTACCAGCAAGATGGCTGTCCAGCTCACAATACAATACACTTTTGGCGATTAAATTATTTCAAATAATGGTCACATTACTTGGCCGGCGAGGTCACCAGACCTTACAACTCCTCATTTTTATTTATAGGATTACGCAAAATGGTTGAAGAATGATTATTGAAGGTATGAGATGTTCCTATTATAATCAATGGAAACACATTAAGGAGAGTTACCTATAAAGTTCTAAGGCTGTGTGAAAAATGTGTGGAAAATGGAGGCAGACATGTGTCATGAATTTTTAAAAATTTCTTCATGAAGTTTCAATAAAAGTGTTGCTGAATTTAATAATTATTAGTTCAATGTTAGAAAGTATGCCTTAACTGTTTATTGTTTCAATATGGCAGCCATGCATGATCAAATCCTACTATGAAAAAAAAGTAATTTTGATTTCTAGAGCTTAACGAAAATAATAACCTCAACTAGTAATGCATGCATCTGAAAGCTCTTAGCGTTGCAAATTAATGTGAGTTATTAAAAAACAAAGGAAATACATACACAACTATTGTATAATGTTCTGGTGCAACTGTCATCTATAATTTTTTTTTCAAGTCTATATCTAAAAGGAACAAGTTGAACAATTTATATTTATTTGATTTCATTTAGAAATCTTATCAATATATTTGTACTTCCAATGGAAACTTTTGATAACAAAGTCTTAATATTAATAGGGGATTGTAAGCCCATGCTTATTAAATTTTGATATAAATTCAAAATTGGTAAAGTATTATTATACAGTCAAAAAATATATGATTCAGTTCTTCAATACGGCCACATTCGCCATATGGACCATTTTTTATGTCAATATAGAATAAATGTTGTTTGTGAAAAAATGACCAGTTCTCATCCCAATTATAGTGGTAATATGTCTATGACCATAAAAGTGATATGTAAACAATTTCTTATTAGCATAGCCTTTTTTATATCTATATTTGTAAAATAATTGATGCTGTAATTGGCCATCTCAATTCTCAAGATTATTTTGAAAAGTCTTGTTGTCGGGGACAACAGCAGAAGGAGTGTTTGTTTTTTTGTTATGAGCAATACAGAAATATACTGATTTATGATTGTAAATCAGCAATTTCTAGGTAGTGCCAGATAATATACATTTTATTCAAGTTTTTTTTTAATACTTAAATGAAAACATAAATGCTGAACTTACTGAATAAGATAAAAATCGTCGTTATCTTCCCGACCTAAAACATCATTTGTTTTAATTGTTTAAATTCTAACTTCTTAAGTAAGCACAGTATGAGACTTTTTCTTGTTATTTTATATAAAAATCTCTGTTTTCTTCACTGAATTCCTCAATTTTTGGAAATTATGTTATAATTATTTGGTTTCAATTAATAGTTAAACACAAATTTGTTATCTGACAAAAAAAACGAAATTTTAGAAATTATGTTTTGATTATTTGGTTTGAATTAATAATTAAATACAAACAATAACAAAAATCTGACAAAAAACTAAAATCATAACCCTAACCTAACTTTAAAACTAAGCAGTGGCTTACCAGCTCAAAAACGCAGATACTTGGACGTTGTCGGACTTTAAAATCCTACTCCAATCTCAGTCACTCAATACATTTTTGACGTTTGAAGAATTTCTACGAAAGTGTTTATATACTCAAACTCAAACTCAAAATATTTTATTGTCATAAGAGTAATCCTGTTGAGAAAGCTTCAAAGAAATAGGTTAAAACGTTATAAAATCCAAACAGATAAACAAAAACAAATCAAGATCTAAGTTAAAATATAAAAGTCATAAAAGAAGATGTAGAAAGTCATTCTAAATCTGCTAAACTTAAAACAAAATAAAGTCATGGTTAAAAATATGTAAAAAAACAAACAAACAGGTAATGTGACAATATTAGAAAAGCATAACATCAGACAACATGCCCGCATACATTAACAAAAAAATGGGTTCCGCCCTTAACGTCAAAACAGAAAAGTATTCCTGTAAATTGTAATTCTCTTTTTGTTCTCAGTCTAGAAATTGATTTTCGGAATAATTTTTTATTCCATTAATAACATTTCTCAGGCTTAGCGGCGGGTGGTTGTTGATCTTTATGCTATTAAAAATAATAGAATGCCTAATCATGGCCGTTGAAACAGGCAGCGAGAGGTTATTAGCTTGGCGGGTGTTATATGGCGTTGTGTTATTACGATACTGATCGCGTCTTTTATGTATAATACTGTTTCAGGATTTGTGAGAAAATAAACATGGGTTTACAATGATCCCATAATCCTGCCCTATTTAAATGTCGAACTGCCTTCTTCTGCAACACAAACACTGAGTTAAACAAATATTGAGAGCATTAACCCCAAAAGCCTATACCATATTTCTATTGGAAGTCAACAAGAGTAAAATATACCATTTTCGTTGACTGCCAGTTCAATTCCTCAGACGCAATTCTCAATGCAAAGCATGCAGATGCCAGTTTAGAATTGAAATTGATGATATGTTAATTAAATTTCAGTTTGTCATCTAAAGTAACTCACAAAAATTTCACAAAAGTCTTAGATTCTATTAAATGACTGTTATCAAGTGTGAGTAAATCTACATTACCGCCGGAAGCTAAAAGATTTGTTTTTTTTTAAATCAAGCAAAGAGAATTTGATCGGCACTACAATTCCACCAACCCAATATCATCCAACACCGTGTCCCGCAGGACTACGCTGGATCCCTGCCAATGAATAGACGCATCGTCTGCGGATAAAGTGAATTTTGTGTATTGGCCCAACACGATAGTAATGATTGGTTAAATGCTGCACGACACATCAATAAAGATTTCTTGTTTCTCAGATTTGGGTGGTTAACATTACAGCAGAGATATGAACTCCACTTAGCAACGCTGACATATAAAATATTGTTTTATGGGCGGCCGGGATATTTGCTTAACAAGATAGTACGTGGGTGGTTGAGACAGAAATACTCGTCATAACTACCGTTTAGTTGTCCCTCGACATAGAACAGCAATGTATAGGAGATCATTTAGCTATAATGCAACAAAAATGTTTAATTCCTTACCTAAACGCATTACTAATCCCGAGACTTTAAGTATATTTAAAAAAAGACTGAGTTTATTTACCGTGGGATTTAATTTTTTTTTGTTTTAATACATTTTTGTTATTTTCATTATTATTATTATTATTATTACCAGGCTTACTGCTACTGTTTTAAAGATAATTTTCTGATACAACTTATTATCAATCCTACTAAATTTAATATATGCTTACAGTTTTAATTTCATGTTAGGCGGTTAAATATGAGTAGCCCTGCTAGATCCCGCCGGCCGCCATTATTATATTTGTTTTCAGACTTTGAATTAATAAACTAAAACAGTTTATACATTCAAAGATTTCAGCACATGTACCCTATACGCCTGGTCTAAAAAAAGTCCTTATTAAATGTGGTGTTCATCCTATTTAGAAAAGACTTCGCACCAGCCAATGTCTTGAACCTTTTCAATCAGCTGGCAAATCGTCTTCCACAGCTAACATTAAAAAAGAAAAGGTCAAGATGGTTGGAGTTGTGTTTGAAATGTAGTGACATTGAGCTGGAGTGCCTAAAAAATACTGGAAACTTCAAATTATTTTCAAAACATCCAGAATTTAATACTTTATCTATAAATATATAATGCATTATTTTACCGTTGTTTTAGGATATATTATCGTGTAATTTTTAAATTAAGCTTAAATATCTAATAATAAATAACTTTATTATGGAGGAGAAACCTAACCTGGAAATAGTGATTTTGGCTGTCTCTACTTTATACAAAAATCCTGATCGAAAAGAAAAGGAAAGAGCCTCGGAATGGCTTTTGAACTTACAAAAATCGGTACGTTTTAAAATTATTTATGGATGTAAAATTTATTAAATATGTGGAAGAGCTTTCACTTTATATCTCTTTAAAGTCTCTTCATATTTGATAATTTTTTCGATTTTTATTGCTTAGGTATATGCCTGGATGATCGCAGATGAACTGTTGCACAATAAACCAGACCTAGAATCATGTTATTTTGCTGCACAAACAATGAGAACAAAAATACATCAGTCTTTTCATGAGTTACCTGTAGAGGTACATACTGCACTAAGAGATTCACTTTTGGAGCACATTAGCCAGATAAATGAAGGTACAGTAGATACCTTTGATTTAACTTTGCTTAAAATATAATATTACTGTCCCAAAAAGTGTTTATTTGTTTCTGAAGTTGATATAAGACTGATTATTGCAATATTTCACACACTCTCATATCTCTAAAAGCAGTGTAGTTGCCATTAAATTATACCTTGATCTTAATATAACTCTCTGAATATTAGGTTTGTATTTATTTTTTATTGAAAATAACCAGATATATATAATTAAAACTTTTTGTCACTTTATTATTTGGATCTTTTGTCATATGCTATGTTCAAAGTAAATGATTTTTCTAAAAACAAAAATAAATTCTTAAGAATTGGATTGTCTTTGTTAGAATATTTATTAAACACTGTAGTGCAAGTATGCCATTTACCAGTATTTATTAAGGGACTTGAGTTGTCAATAAAAAAGTAAAATCAAATGCTTTGTCAATCAAGGCAATCATTTTATAGTCATCGATAGTAAGGATCTAGATAAACAAAAAAACATTTGAATGATTACTTATTGACATAAATGTTTTAAAAATGTGTATTTTATATATTAATTTCTTTTATTTTTAGGAACAAACACAGTAATAACCACACAATTATGCCTTGCCCTATCCGATTTAATTCTTCAGATGCCCTCTTGGCAACGGGCATCATTAGACTTAATAAATCGATTTTCCAACCATTCCTATGTGTGGCCTTTGGTTGAAATTTTGACAGTTTTGCCTGAAGAGCTAGAAAGCAGATCTGTTCGGTAATTTTTTAACTTTTCTATACTATGTGTAAAGGACATGGCACAAATGAAGTATAATTAATTTGAGTTCCGTGACACTAATATTTTTGTAAGTTGTTGTTTTTAATAGGAAATTTTTTACAATTGCACCATACCTTGCAAAAGTTTTATACTTTGAATTTTACATTTTTTCATATACATATATTGGACCTCGCAAGTTATTTGTAAACTTATGTTAGTATGTTTTGTATTTTTTTTGCTGCATTATTTCTCGTAAATTATAGGGTGACTCTGTAATCGAGTGACAAAATATATATTTCCAATTTACAAATTTTTGTCTAGATATATTTTGGGCATCGCACATTGTTTGCTTACTTACTTAATATGCTTTATTGTCAATGAAAATTTACAATTAAATTATTCCTGTGGATAAAGCCAGCTACAACTAAAATATATTAGAAACCAGACTCAGACACTAGATATAGCATTTATACTTTAAAATGATCCTGAGTATGAACTGAGTAGAGACAAAAATAAAATAAGCAAATTACGGACAGACATTATACAAATAAATACTAAACAATAAGTAATAAAGAAATATGAATCATTAAAAATAGTTACTAAAATATTTATCTAGGTTATCATATGGCTTCTGAATCAAGATACCCCTCACACTTCTGTGGAACTGCAAGTATGTTAAAGATCTATAATTGATGCTTAAATAATTATAGATTTTCATGCCATCATAAATTATGGAGCATTTTGTAAGTGTAAGTCTAGGAATCGACAGCGGGATATTTAAACTCTGACTTTGCCTGGTATTGTAGATGTTAGAGGGTCACGTTGAATCTCACCTCTTGACAGTTTACAATGAATTAGATACACATTCTCCAGAATAAACAGATTTATTTCAGTTGTATTTAATAGATAAAGGTTTACAGTGTTTCCAATATATATTACACATACATCTAAGGGATCTCTTTTGAATAATGAACACTAAGTTCATAAGTTGCTGGTTACAAAATCCCCAAAATGCAGTACCATATCTTAAATATGATTAAAATAGTGAATAATAGGATATTTATGATGCTGAGCAACCAAGCGTTACTGACATCAACCAAATAGCGAAGCAACTAGATGATAATTTTTTATTAAGTTCTATAATGTGATCTTCAAAGTTAAGTTTTGAATCAATGTGGAGTCTGAGAAATTTTGTAATAGATTTATTTTCTATTAGTTTGTTATCTAAATTAAGGTCATTGTAAGTAAATCCAATTATCATGTTTGTTTTTTTAATATTAAAGCAAAGTAAGTTTGAATCACACAATACCTTAATTTTATGTAGATCATCCTGAGTGCCATAAGAGGGTAGTGTCATCAGCAAAGAGTGTAAATTTGAGATGGATGTCCAACGTTGCAAGATCATTGATATATAATAGGAAAAGGATATGTCCAAGCACCGAGCTTTGAGGCACTGCAACAGAACTCTGTGATTTATGCAAAAGAATGCTTTAGAAAAATCTCAGAATACCTTTGCATCCTGATCCTGACCCTCATTAATGTTGAGGTATACACTTTTAAGCAGGTAAAATATATATCGTCAGAGGTTTTTTTTGATGCCTGAAATCTCATTTGGTGTGGTGTTAAACAGTTATGCACCATTAGAAAATGCAACAATCTTGTTTTAATTAATTTTACAATCACCTTCAAGAAAGTTGCAAGTAGGGATATAGGTTGATAATTGGAGGGGTCAGTTGTGCAGAGGAATCACAATAGCCTTTCCTAATCAGGATGGAAATCAGCAGCATTCTTAAATCTTCCAAATCCGTCATTATAAACTGGACATTGTTTGGAAGAACATTTGCCTCTTTATTAGCTGATGCTGGTGCATTTGTAGATGTTTTAAGAAGGCATGGAGGATGGAAATCAGCATAAATAATAAAAAAAAACTATAGCTGAAAAAATTTTTCGATATGATTTGAATACATTCGAAATTGGTGCTTTAAGAAACTCTTCCAAACAAGGTTCTAAAGAAGTGTCTAGAATGGTCGCATGTACTTTTACAAGGAGAGTTATTGAACATACTGTCGATGAAACAAATTGATTATTTAATAGTATAAATTATAATAATGTAAATATTCATCTAAATATAAGTAAATAAATTTATTCAATTTAACCCTTTTTTAATTATGTGTTGCTAATATACATTTTAGTCCCTGGTGACTAAATGAACCTCATTAGTCCCTGTTACGCACGACTAAAGGGTATACTTTAGTCCCGAAAGTACAAAAATAATATTTTTTATTTTTTAGTTCAATATTTAGTTTATAAATAAAAGCTTGTTTTTAAAAATATTTTTTTATGTCTGTTTCATTTTGTATTTGCAGTTTTTTACTCCATGGTATTATATTATTTTATATACCATGGAACATTTCAATTTTTTTTTTTTTACAAAAACTTATATAAAATAATGTTTTCTGCTAAAATCAATAATTAAAAAATTTCCTCACTTTTAAACTTGTATAAGATATCTGCGATTTTTTTACTCCATGGTACCATATTATTGTATTTTCACCGAAATTACATAAATTTAAAAAATATACACTAATTGTGCTTTTACCCTGTATAAATTTTATAGACACATCTGAATAACAGTTTTGGTCTTACAATTAAATATTGTATATATTATTTTATATCCAAATATTGGAATAGGAAATATACAACTTTTGGCACTCAATTTCTGACTCACCTTGTATTTCGCGAGATATGTTGCAATGTCGAAAAAGTCTCATTATAGTCAAAGTCAAAAACAGCTTTATTGTAATAAGAATGATCTCATATACAAAGCAAGTAAACTTAATTTAAAAAAAAAACTTTACAACCATTCTCAGCACTATCATACAATTACTCTGGCAGCCAGTTATCAATTTAATGGTATGAAAGAGGAAAAAAATATAAATGAAGTGTAAGTAACAGAATAAGATAGGCACACATAAAAATATAAATAACTATAATATATACAAAAAAATAAAATATATTTAAATAGAGGTCTTAATTAAAAAGTATAAAATTGTTGCTTCAATTTCAGTACAAAAGTGGTAAACAACTCTAGCAACAGAAATGAATGCAAGAACATAAAATAGATTAAAACGAAAGACAAATTGGCATGAACAACATAATATAAAAGCAATCTCATTAATCTTAAAAAGTATTTCTATATTAGTCAAAAGACTTGTCAAAAAAATTAAGCAACTGAATTGTAGGCTTTCTCAATCAATAGGCCTCTCATTTCTGTCTTAAAAGGGTTTTAGAGAAGAAATGCCCGTTATGTTTGAAGGCAAATAGTTGAACAATTTTTTGCTGTGGTAAATATAAGGATGATAACAACATACTATCAGGTTTACAAACAATTTGCGAGGTCCAACATATTTTTTGCAAAAATTTGAAAAGCTTGCCCTCTATTTTTTACTCACCCTATAGTTTGCAAAGTATGGTGCAATGGCAAAAAGTTTTCTTATTTGTGCCCTGTTCTTTTTTTTGTTAATATTCAGGTTGAAACATAAATGACTACAAATAATTTAACAGGTAAAAATATAGGTAATTTGTAGCAAAAAATTTGTACAGGGTATTTCACTTTCAACACTTTTCCAGGGTATCTTCCTTATTTTTAGAGATAGAAGGTTGAGGTTTTTGCTACAGCGTGCTACTTTTTTGTGAAATTAAAGATAGCTTCGCCAGAATTTTCATAGCTGTTTTGATTTTTGAGACACAGGATATTTTTGAAAATGTATATCCCAGCTATCTGATAACTTATCAAAAAGGCGAAAATTGTGCCACTTTCAGAATAAATATATGGGGTCTGGTCAAAAAGTTATCGTACCCTACTTTATTTTTTTAATGAGACACCCTGTATATTATTCTTTATATTTATTAGAAATAATGTGGGCTTTCCAAAAATATATACATGCATGCAAAGGTTACAAATTTTAAGCGCTATTGTTAAGATGATATTATTTTTATCAAAATATTACTGAATCAGAGCCGTTTTATAGCAAAAGCGATAAAAAAAGGTGTGGAAAATTACACTGACGCGTGAAAAAGTTTTGTTCAAGTTTATTTAATATTTTACAAGTTGTTTATTCTTTTGTTACTTTATTTAAAAGTTTTAATTAATTTAAGTTTTTACTTCCCTTGTACTGTTAATTGTAATTGTAAAAAGTCACGTTCCCAGGTTTTTACAGATCTTCACGTTTTAGGGTTCCTAGATGCCAAGAAATATGTTTTCTCAACTCCGGCGTTTTCTATTCTATCTGTTCGCGGCTAATAATGTACTTACCCGATTGACTTAAAATTTTGAAAACCTGGTAAAATTTTGCTAAAAATCCAATATGATGGAACAAAATGGCGGCAATTCAAGTGAAATTAAAGAGAAATTATTACTAAAAAACTACTTCCCAATTTATTGTGAGGCATTTTGCAAAAATTCAGTATTACGTAGGAATGAACTGGTAGAATTTTAGTATGAAACCAAGATGGTGAAACAAAATTGTGGCTTAATAAGATAATTAAAAAATTAGTTTGACGGTGCTGTTAATTCTGTTGTAGAAACAGTTGACAAAATAGTTTCAGTTGTTCTAGTGTTTATACTGTTTTCAGAGGTACTAATCGGAATTTGTGTTGTGACTTGTGTTTCAGATGTTAATGCAGTTTGAAGTGTTGACAATTCTGTATAAGTATCATTAGTTCTAGTCACTGTAGCTTTCGTATTGTCAACATGCGCTGTAAATGTCGTTTCTTCATGAGGCGTTGTTTCCGCTACGGTAGCTGGCTGTGTTATTACCTCTCCTGTCGACGTGTATGTGGTTTGTGTATATTCTAAAGTATGAGCTGTTGAGGGCTTTGTAGAAAAACTAGAAGTTTCAACTGGTATAGATGTATAATTATGTTCTTCGGATGCTTTAGTAGGTGTTTCAGAGAACTCCTTAACAGTTGCACTAGTGGTACTGCTAGTTTCTGATAACAAAGGTGTACTACCGTTTTCATAACTACTAGAGGATGGTTCTTCTATAGAGATATATGTAGTCTTTGATAAATATATTATAAAATAATATAGATATAAATTTATTATAAAGGTAGATTAGCAAACTCAAAAAATGTACAAAAAGAAGCTTGGAAAGCGGTTAATGAACTGAGAGGTAAATGTAAAAATAGTTCTCATAACGATGGATCTAATCTTTCAGCCAATCAACTGAATGATTTTTATTGTTCCGTGGCTGCAAACATGGCAAGTAAAATTCCAGAAAACAGAGATTTTAGAGTATATCTAAATCAAACAACCATCTTTAAATCGTTTTTCCTGGTACCCACAAATACAAATGAACTTAAAGAAGTACTATCTGATATAAAAAAGTCAAGGGCATCAGGATGGGATAATATATCAATTAAAATACTTAAAACACTGCCAAACGAAGTAATGTTTGTTTTAGCTGAAGCCATTAATATTTCTTTTTCGACGGGAGAATTTCCTTCCTCTTTAAAAAAAGCTGTTGTAATTCCGATTCATAAAGGTGGGGACTTGAATCGCCCAGAAAACTATCGACCGGTTGCTCTGCTGACAACCATGGGTAAAATATTAGAAAAATTGGTAAAAAAACGTATGTTAATATTCTTGAAGAAGCATAATATATTAAGTACTTCACAGTTTGGCTTTCAAAATAATAAAAGTACCAATGATGCTATATTTTCATTTCTGGAGTCAGTATATATAAAACTTAATAATAAGAACTCAGCTGCAGCAATTTTTTGCGATTTATCAAAGGTGTTTGATTGCATTAGTCATAAAATACTTTTGGAAAAATTGGAAACATATGGTTTTAGGGGAATAGCTTTAAGATGGTTTAGGTCTTACTTATCAAATCGAGTGCAAAAGGTAAATTTTAAAAATGAAGTTTCTAAATATTTAAATGTTGAGTACAGCGTTCCACAGGGCTCTGTCTTGGGTCCCATTTTGTTTCTTTTGTACATAAACGATATTGCAAATCTTCATATTGGCGGAAAATTTACGTTATTCGCTGATGATGCCACAGTATTGTGGGATGGTACGGATCAATTGGAACTACATGAAAAAATAAGTTCCGATCTTGTTCTTATTAAAAACTGGTGTGATGCAAATCGAATTACTTTAAATGTAAATAAAACGTGTATTATGTCCTTTAAATGTGAATTGAATGATGTACCACTCGAAAATTCAATTTTGAACAATTTAAATGTAAATAGATTCCTGGGTATTTTGATTGATAATAAACTAAAATTTGAAGAACACATAAATAACCTTAGTTCAAAATTATCATCTAACTGCTATGCAATTAGGGTTATTAGCAACGAGTTAGATGGTTTAACCACCAGAAATGCATATTTGGGGAGCCTGCTCAAGGCAGCTTTTCAATCAAGTATTTGTGCTACAAAAGAGAGCCATAAAGTACTTATGTAAGGCAAGGGTAAGAGACTCATGTAAGCCCCTGTTTTTAGATACAAAAATATTGACTTTACCTTGTCTTTTTGTACTGGAAACAGCTTGTTTGATGCACAGAAAATTCAAACATACTATAGGGGACCACTCAGTTCATAATACTCGGCAAATCTATAATATTGCTCTCCCTGTTCCTACCCCTACGCAGTGCCAAAACTCTATTATATACAATGGCAAAAAAATTTTCAATCACTTACCTGTTGGGATTCGGCAGATAAAGGATGAAAGGTTGTTTAGAAGGAAACTACAATCACTGTTAATTGTGCGGCCCTTTTATGACGTTAATGAATTTTTTCAAGAAAATTTTGCTTAAGAGTGCTTTTCAGTTTGTATTTCCTTGTTAAAATGTATATATAGTCTTGTTCTTTGTAAAATCTTAGATGTTTATTGATGCTCTTTGTTTGTGTTTAGTTGTAATTATCGTTTTCTGTTCCTCTACATTTATTTTAATTTTTGAACTATTTGACTTCAAATATGTATTTTAAACTGTTGTAATTTTGAGTGTATTCTTTTTTACATGTATGTACTTTATTTCAATTTTATCAAGTTAGCATTATTTTTGTTAAATGTATTTTGTGTTTCTTATTGAAACAGCTTTGTCAACAAAATATTGATTTTAATTGGCAATAAAGCATATTTTGACTTTGACTTTGACTTTTGACTTTGCAAATCTAGAGGCTTCCTTTTTGAACCTCTCGATCTTCTCAATATCCCTTATCTCAGGTGGCAAAAATTGATAGGCTTTTATACCTTGATAAAAAAGGGTCTCATCTGAAAGAAGGTATAGCGACGATGAGGAATACCCAGTTCATCTCTTCTCTATAATCATATCACCTACATAAACATCTCGATTTGTCGTACGAATGTAACAAGTGCAGTAAAAAATGCTCTGCATGATGTTTGAGGATGAAGGTGAAGCATGCATCTCACGATTCTTTTTTGAGTCTTGAAAATATCAAGGGAAAATCTAAATGACTCCCAAAATGGTATACCATAACTAATTTGAGATTGCACCTTTGCAAAATAAAAGAGTTGAATACTATGCAGGGATACAATGTCTTGGAGTCTTCGAATCAGGGCACATGCACTGCTAAATTTTGATTTGAGTTTTAATATGTGTGGTTCCCAATTGATGTTAGAAAAATTAAAATGAACACCCAGACATTTTATGAAAACCAGAGTTGCCCTGGCCCCGACAATATATCCGATGTTTCATCGGCATGCTGACAGACCAAACCACCAGCCAGCACCTCAGGCAGGTCATTTACATACACTAGGAAGAGTAAAGCTCCAAGCATTGAACCCAGCGGGACCCCCCCCCCACCTCCTAATCTGTGTCGTTAGTGAGAAATATTTTTTGCCATTATGTGTGATCAACACAGTTTGTAATTGATTGTAATTTGATGAACAGTGCATATCACCCTTCTTGTGGACGGGCACCACCTTGGCGAGTTTTAACCGGTCTGGAAAAATACTCCATGTAAAACAGTTATTGATAATAAAAGTTATTAGAATAGATATAGTGTGAGAAATGTGTTTCAAAAGAAATATTGTAAATTCATCGATTCCAGCAGAGTGTTTATTATATATATAGCCCAGTCGCATATGTATTGGACCAAGGGAGTGTTTAAAATAATTTTGCCACCTAGTATTTACTGCATGTAACATAACTTCAACAAATGCAACTACGTTTATTTGATAGTATGTGGTATTAACAATATCGCATACCTATATCACTACAATAAATACTAGGCCCAAAACATAGGCGACTGGGCTCGAATATATATATATATATATATATATATATATATATATATATATATATATATATATATATATATGTATATATGTATATATATATATATATATATATATATATATATATATATATATATATATATATATATATATATATATATATATATATATATATATATATATATATATATATATATATATATATATATATATATATATATATATATATATATATATATATATATATATATATATATATATATATATATACCTTATTTTCTTGGGCCGAGGTTAATAGTAAAACACAATTTTTCATATCAAGTCAAACGTTTTGCTCATTGTGTTGAGCTTTCTCAAGACCTTATATTAGTTTGCTTGATCTCTAAAAAAGTATTTTTTTCTTTAAAACAAAAAACACAGGAAAAATATATACAAAGACGCAAACACTATATACATACTAAAAACATTAAAAGGTTTAAAAACTTAAAATTGTTACATTAATAATATTACATATGCTACTTTTGGTGGTAAAATAAAATGTTTAGTTTTGATGAATACACATATTTAAGGACACAAATTTAAAACAAAACATTTAATATCGAGTTTGGAGTGTTTCAGTTATCAAATTTTTTAAAATTTTTTTAATAATAAAAACGATAGAATTTATCTGATGTTTAGCTAGCTGTGAAGCAAATAATAATTTTATAGATATACAGAGGCAAGTTTATTTTCCATTTAAAATGTATACAAGGAAAATAAGATTTTTCAATTTTAAATGCTCTCTGATTATTTAATTAGGTTGAAATGTATTTGGCTTAAACCACCAATATCTTTTTTACCATTAACTGCTTCATTCTTCTTTTTTATTTCTATCATTTCTTTAAATGTCAATTTACGATAATTCTTATCTTGTGCTAAAATCTCAGTTGCACTGCATTTCCAAATATAAGGTTAAAGAAAAATTCCCGATTTATATATATATATATATATATATATATATATACACATATACATAGATATATATGTATATATATATATATATATATATATATATATATATATATATAAACATATATATATATATATATATATATATATATATATATATATATATATATATATATATATATGTATATTATATATACGCGTTTTGCTGAGAAAATCACATTTGGCATTTTCGAAAATGCCAAATGTGGTTTTGGACGCGAAACGTCAGCAAAATGCTATGTGGTTTTGGCGAAACGTTCTTTTCAGAACGACAGTAGTGAACGGATGTACACCCGGAACGAAACACATTGTATTTTTCCATCCGTGAAGGAGTAAAAATCAACACATATATATATATATATATATATATATATATATATATATATATATATATATATATATATATATATATATATATATATATATATATATATATATATATATATATATATATATATATATATATATATATATATATATATATATATATATATATATATATATATATATATATTTTTTTTTTTCGCTTCTTAAACTTTACAATTTATAAATATCATGTACTTTCTTGGGATTAGATTCCTGGATTGAAATTGAAAAACTTTAATTGACGTTTGGCCTGTCCATTTCAGGCTTTTTCAAAATATCTATTTCTGTACATCTTGAGAAAGATGTTATTTTGCCTTGCTTGGCAGTGTGGAGGTAAGTGATATACTTTACACACATTGGATCACACACCTCTATTCTGAATATAAGGCAAGATTCATAACAAGGGAAGATCTGGATAAAGGAAATTCACCGTGTTTTAAAATTACAACATTTAATAATCATTTAATCTAAAAACATTTTTTTGGGTAGTTTCCTATGAGGCTAATGTCAGGCCGAAATATCTGAATTTATGTTTCACCACAAAAGAGAAAAGTTTTTGGACATAGTTACAAACCATAAAAAACTTTTCGTCATTTACTAATTCTAACTTTAAAATAACTTTAATCCCATTAATTTGAAAATAAATGTCATTGAACTCGTCTCTAAACACACTATCATAATCTGTAATAATATATAGGGTGCCATATTTAAAATAAGAAACTTTATATCAGTTCCGGGAAAATGCAACACTCTGATAAATAAAAACAAAATAAAATAATACTTCAAGGGAAACAAAGAAATATTTGTTTTTAAATTTTTCCTTTCTCATTTATGTTTCTCCAGATAAGGGGTTAGTGCATCTTATTTTAGACATCACGTACAAAATAAAAGAGCTTTTTGCCCAAAAAGGGTATTTCTTATCTGTTGACAGCAGCAACGTAGAGAAAAAAATAGCATCTTCAGCGGCAAGAGTAATTCCTTCCGTGTTGCCGAATGTGTGTTCTGAAATAAAAATCATTAAACATTTAAATATTTTTTAAGTTTTTAAACCAAAAGCTTAATTATTAAATTAATAACGATGCAACTAATAGTCATGGATGATAAAATTAATAAAATGTGTAGTAATTTGCTTAAATTATAACAAAATAAGTTCAATATATAAAAGTTTTCTTCTTAAAAATGGTAAGAGTTTTGTACCGTGGTTGTATAAGACTTTATTGCTTAAAATATCCTGTACTTTCACGCTGTGAAATATTTGTATTAATTTCCATTTCACCCTTTATATTGAGGAAATTAGTTATTCACACATTTTTCTGTTTTAGTCTTGGTGAGAATCGACGTCTCGAGGTCCTAGAAGATTTAAAGTTGTGTGCCCCAACTGTCATTGAGTTCCTAAAGCATTGCTGTACAACATATGGGACCAGCGTGAATGAAAATACTCACATACTAGCTAGAACTTTGAGGTGTTTTACCTCGTGGGTCTCTGTAGGAGCAGTTGCTCTGGATGGTCTCTCTGATAATGTTGTTCTAAACTTGGCATTTGAAATACTAGATTTTAAGCCACATGAAGGAAAACAAGTGAGAACTTCTATTTATATAATAATCTTTTAAATAATCAACTGATATGTAATTGCTATTTATCTAACTTGTGCAAAAAGTGATTGCAGAAAAGTGTCACTCTATACGCTACTAGCAGAGCAGTTGAAGATTGCCTGAAATAGGGTCCAGCGTACAGGATGTCCCATTTCGGGTACTTTTGCGGGGTATCTCCGTTATTTTTATAGATAGAAAGTTGAGGTTTTTGCGAGAGTGTGCTTCTTTTCTGTAAAACTAAAGATGCCGTTAACAATATTTTCATAGAGCTTTCAGTTTTTAAGATACAGGGCTAAATCTCAACTATCAAATAACTTATCGAAAATATAAAAAAACTGTTTCTTATATAACTTTTCCGGGCATACAGGGTCAGGTCAAAAGTTATCGGACCCTACTTTATTTTTTTAAATGGAACACCGTGTATATTTATAGACTATAAAATTTGTCTTTTTTTATCTTTTAGAAAATATATAATAGTTATGCACTTTTTCTCAGAAACACGCAAATAAATGACAATTTTCTGAAATTAAATGCATAGTTTAATACTAGGCTATGGCTATTGTTTATGACAACAAACAAAAATATATGTCAAATATTTGTCATCGGTTTTTGGATCGACTTTTGGTTTATAAAGCAGTTTATAAACGTTCGCTTGGTATTTTTATTTAATTGACATTTATCAATTTCTTCGAATAATGGCAGCATATGAAAATTATGACAAATATGATAAGCTGGTTTGTTTTATAGAGAGTAATGAAAATTTTGAAGAAGTCTCGGAATTATATCGCCAAAGGTAAGTAAGCTATTATGGCTATGAAAATTTATATTATCATATAAGTTTTTCCTTATTAGATATCCAGAAAAGAGGCAACCGTTTTTTTGAGATATTTGCTCGTTTAAAAGTAAATTTAATTGACCAAGGACCATTTGTTCAACGGCATCCTAAAATATACAACAAACGGAACAGGAAAAGAAAAAAGAGAGATGATTGGGATATATAAAAGCAACACCTTCGTCCTCATGTAGAAAATTGAGAAGGAAATTGGTGTGCCAAAAACTGACAGTCAGAGGTTCTTGAAGAAATATAAGTATCATCCATACAAATTTAATATAGTGCAACATTTGCATCGCGATGCCGAGCGCCGGGCATTTTTTTGTCAGTAGTATTTGCAACAAATCAATGCTAATGATTTATTTGGCAGAGTTGTTATCTGGTCAGATCAATGGTTTTTTTTTAATCAGAAAATCAGCATTTAACGTTTGAAAGGGCACAACAAGGACGCTTTGAAGTTGGGGTGTCATGATTTTATTTTGGACAGACATAGTTTATAGAATTTTTGAAGGAGGTCTCAGAGCATGTAGATATCTAGAAATCCTTGAGGAAGTTATTCCAGAACTGCTCAAAAATATTCCATTATCCCAATATAATGCTGTTTACCTACCTCAAGATGGTACCCCAAGTCACAACTCTAGGCTCTTAAAGGAATTTCTTGATAATAACTTTCCTCAAAGATAGATAGGTGCCAACGGACCTGTTAGATGGCCTCCAGATCTCTCGATTTTAGATTTTTTTTATGGGGCTATACACAAAATAAAGTATATAAAACATGATATGATGCCATAGCAGAGCTTTCAGGGGCAAATCATATAGCATTTCGAAATCTGCGAATGAGACCAATGGTTCTTTTTAACGCTATTCAAAGAATTACCAAAAATGTGCCAATTTTGCTTTAGAGAAAATGGTCATCAATCTAAACATCACCCTTAAAAACTTGTTTTTTCTTTTTTTAATAATGTTATTTTTTTGTGTTTGTTATATTGTTACTTTATGCTATAAAACTATTGTTACAAACTTACTGTTACTAAAAGTAAAAGGTATTTTTATATAATCAAAAGCCCTTGACTGCATTGATCACAGAGTGTTGCTGCTAAAACTTGAACGTTACGGTTTTAGAAGTACTGCTCTGGCCTGGTTCGAGTCCTACCTCTCTGGTCGCAGTCAGTCAGTTGTTGTTTCTGGTGTGCAGTCAACATGCTGCCACATCGACTGTGGCGTTCCACAGGGATCGGTGCTTGGACCTGTCCTTTTTTTGATGTATATAAATGATCTTGTACGTGTTCAAATTTCTGGCGATTTTACTATCTTTGCCGACGACACCTCCATTGTATGGCAACACAAAGATTCTATGCAATTGAAAAGTAATATATCATCTGACATTAACAGTATAAAACTATGGTGTGACGCGAACCGACTTTCCTTTAATATAGCAAAGACAAATGTGGTTGGATTTAGGTGTAACATGCAGGGTATAAGTGTGGACGACGATCCCCTTAAGAAGGAGAGCGTTTCAAAATTTTTGGGGGTTTTCATAGATGGTGATCTTCGCTTTGAAGACCATATTTTAAAGTTGAGTGGGAGACTTTCCTCTGGTTGTTTTGCAGTTAAGATTGCTAGGAGTGAACTTGGTCCAGCGTTGGCACGATCAGTCTATTTTGCATTATTTGAATCACATCTTAGGTATGGTATTTCATTCTGGGGTGCCAGTAGTCATAATCTTTTAAACATTGTTTTTTTATTCCAAAAGAAGGCTGTTCATTTTATCGCTAAGGTCACCCAAAGAAAGCCCTGCAGACCTCATTTTAAGTCACTGAGAATTCTCACGCTCACCTCTCTATTTATTCTTGAGACTGCTTCTCTGTTTTACAAATATAGCAATGCCATTCGAATTCCATCACCTAGACACAATATTAGACGAGCATCTCATCTACCTCTATCTCTATACCTATCCCCACTAAGGAATTTACTAATCAATCTTTTATCTATGAGGGCAGGAAAATATTTAACCATCTGCCAATTCATGCTAGGAATTCTGATTCACTTAAGATTTTTAGACCGGACCCTAAAATGCGTACTGCAAAATAAAGCATACTACAGTCTGGGAAAGTTTTACGCAGACGACTTACTCTAATTATCCATTGTTTTTTCTTTTGGCTGGTGTCAATTATGTATTATTTTGCCTTTTGATTTATTATTGTATTTGATTATATGGCTCAAGTATTGTTACTACCTTTTGTTACAAATGTTAGTTTTATTATGTACTTTAACAGGTCTTTTGCTTATATTTTTTTTTTGCTCTTTGAGTGTTTTTTTTCCTTTTCTTTATTATATTTCTATTACTAGACAGATCTATGAATTGTACGCTTTAACATAGATATTCACCTATATATGGTTTTACCTCTTTGTTAGTTTTTTTTTTCTTGCTATTAAACAAAGGAAAAGGAAAGAAAAAAAACATTAGCTTTAACATGCTTTGTCGACAGAAATTCTTTGTATTCTTGACAATTTTGATTGATTGATGGATTATAAGAAGATACCTATATGCAAGTTATCCAATTCTTCGTTAGCGATATATAACTTTCATTTGTTTATTATTGTTATTCATGGCCTACTATTAAATTATGCATTTACTTTTGGAAAATTGTCATATATTGCGTGAAAAACTGCATACTATTATATATTTTTGAAAAGATAAGATAAGAACAAATTTTATAGTCTATAAATATACAGGGTGTTAAATTTAAAATAATAAAGCAAGCCTACATAACTTTTTGACCTGACCCTATATACTAATTCCGAAGCTGGAATTAAGTTCTGTGGGAAATGCTATATAAGAAACAGTTTTCATATTTTCGTTATCTGATAGTTGAGGTACCAGGGGTGCTTGAAAATGCAACATTTTCAATTTAGCCCTGTATCTTAAAAACTAAAAGGGTTATGATAATTTTGTTAAATGGCATCTTTAGTTCTACGAAAGAGTAGCACACTGGCGCGAAAACCGCAACTTTCTATCTACAAAAATAACAGCAAAATGGGACACCCTGAACAGCTCCGGATTTGGTAGCTTTAGGCATTTTGCCTATGTTTCTTCCATGCGGCGTACTTTATGCGCATTAATGTTTTTTAATAAATTTAAATTCTCTTCCCCATTTACTTAAAAGGTTCTGCGTTGATGGGTTTTATTATCAGAAATTTTAATGTGCCTCAGGGATTTCTTGTCCTTAATATTATCTAGTTTTAGATTTTTTTGTCAAAAGTTCCTTCTTAAAGTTTTAGATTTTTTTTTGGGTGAAAACCATCATTCATTTCCTTGATAAAGTCTACAACTTTATAATATTTGCTTATATTAAAATAATGTTTTAGTTTTAGCAAAGATTTTAACATTGAGTATCTTGACCATAATGTGGATGGTTTACCATTTACTAAATGTTTCCAATTCGTTGGCATAATAGTATTTAGATTTTTTTTGGTAAAAGTTCGACGTTTATATTCTTCGCTTCTTCGATAATATCTTTCGGTATACCATATTCTGTCAAATTTCCTCCTCAATCTCCATTATTCACTCAAAACTTAGTTGAAAGTCAAATAAACTTTGTATTTTCATTTTAACATCTACACTGATAATCAGCAAATAGGTATATATCACAATTTTATTTTCATAGCAACAATACAGGTATATAATTATTCGGTGGGTTCATAATTTTTGGATTTCTTGGCTATTTCTCATCAAAGTTTTATTAATCTTGTTAAATGGGACCTCTTCAGTCCAGTCTAATTAAGTGCACACCAAGTCTAATTAAGTGGCGATATAAGTATGTAGTTTCAGCACTAGTTCTGAAATGTGGAATTTCAGCACTCGTATGACTTCGGAAAGTATTTGTTTTCTGCATGCTCGCAGAGAAAAAAATTTAGAAATATTTGTTTCGTTGAAAATGTGTAGGAAAAATACCCTGAATTATTAATTGTCATATTTTTGCAAAATTGTTATTTAGATTGAATAAAGAATTTCATGCAAAATTCTGTGTTTTTTAGTGTTCAGGAGCCTTGTGTGATGCTGCAACAGAGTGTATTTGCACCCTCCTACAATGTTTAGAAGACAATAATAATCAGCAGGAGTTAGAAACTTATCTTTTTAGTAACATTTTAAAGTTAGAGGTATCATATCATATATCGGTTGCAAATGAAGATCAAAGTAAATCTATAGATTATTGTAGGTAAGTTTATTTTAGGTCTAAAAACTATTTGAGTTGAAAGAAAAAAATATTCTTAAATAAATTATGCTAAAAATAAAATGTTTGTGCAAAACTGTGTGACTAGGGGTTTTATGGGTTGAGGTTTGAGGTATCATAATTTGGTGTTCATTTTTATGCAATACCTAGAGGGCGCCAAATTTAAAGTTTACAACCCCTGTATTTATCATGGGAAATTGAGTATTGAGCCCTGAAGTTACGTACCATACTTATGATTATGAATTATATAAAACACCCAGTATTTAGAAGGTTTTTGTTATTCAGATGCAGAAGCACATGAAAAACATGGTTCATTTTGTTTATCTGCAAGCTTCAGCGAAAGCACAACCACACAGTCAAAGATTTTTGAATCCTTTGAAAATATGCAATTATGGGACATTAATTGCACTAAATCTAAAAAGCTTCACTATTGGGGAATTGATAGCTATAAACATACAGTCCTTCAGTATTGTGAATGATGTAGGATTTAAGCTGCTTTTAAATAAATTAGTGCCTTGTTACAATATTCCTTCAGATATTTTAGAGAAAGAATAGTTCCTGATATTTATGAAAAATTTTCTTCGGCAATTTGTGAAAAATTATCACTTTCCTTAAAACACTACTTTTATTTATTTTATTGTACAGGATGTCCGGATTTGGTTGCAAAAGCAGGGTATCTCGCTTATTTTTAAAGATAGAACCTTGCGGTTTTCACGAACCTAAGCTAATTTTTTTTGTGAAACTCATGAAGCCGTAAACAAAATTTTCATAGCATCCTTCATTTATGAGATACAGGGCGAAATAGAAAATTTTGCATTTTTGGGACCCCCCTCGTATCTCGGTTTTCCTTTAACTTAACGCAAAGGGAAAAATTGCTGCTTATGCAGTTTTTTACGCTGGATCCAGTGACGTAGTCATATTTTTCATTTGAGTTGTTATTTTTTAGATATGACCCAAAGTTATGTTTTTTTAAATGGGACACCCTGTATATTTGTCCAGAAATTGATTTGTCCTTTTAAAAGCTTCTCAAAAATATGTAATAGTATGGGACTATTTTCATAAACAACAAAAATCCTAATTTTTATAATTATCATCCCAAATTTTGCAATAGGCCATGCAAAACAATGCTGCCTTTTATTTAAAGTCGTTAGCAATATCTACATCCTAACAATAAATCAAAATAAATATGTAATTAAATCTATTTATCAAAATATGTATTGATAATTTCGCACCAAAAAAGAACCACCTACCTAGATTTATGTAACACCAGAACAAAACAGTAATAAATTATTATGTAACAAGCCTTTCAGCAAAAATCAACTGTCATATAAGAACTACAGTAACCAAGGAAATCAAAAGAACTGTTCAAACTGATTTCCATTTTGTTCTGTGCATGCTTATTACCATAAGTAAAATAACGGGATGATTTTGTAAATAGCGAAAATTTTCTGTTATTGCATTTCCTAAATCTTGGACATTATCATAGTGGTCTTTGTAAATTCTATTTTCCAGATATCCCCATAGAAAGAAATCTAAAATCGACAAATCTGGGGACCTAGGGGGCCATCTTATAGGTCCATTTGTTCCAATCCATTGATTGGTAAAATTATTGTCCAGAAATAATCTCGTCATTCCAGAATTGTGTGCAGGAGCACCGTCCTGTTGAAAATAAATTTCGTTAATTTGTGCTAGAGGAACATCGTCAAGTAATTCAGGTATAGCTGCCTCTAAAATTTCTATATAGCAATTGGCTGTTAGATTTCCCTCAAATATATAAAATTTTATATGTGTTCCTAAGATGAAGCAGGACACATTTAGACCAAACCTGCCCTTCTGTCTTCTGGGAAATATTTGGGGTTGATTTTCCTGGGACCAGAATCTACTATTGTGCCTATTGAGTATACCAGAATTACTGAAATGTGCTTCGTCTGACCATATAACCTTCCTTTCAAAATCTCTAACCATATAGCATCTTTCTCGAAACCATTTGCAGAAGACTACCCGACTGCTGCTGCACGAGCCTAAATTTGTATTGTAACAATACTGCAAAATTTGGGATGATAATTATAAAAATTAGGATTTTTGTTGTTGTTTATTAAAATAGACCCATACTATTATATATTTTTGAGAAGCTTTTAAAAGGACAAATCAATTTCTGGGCAAATATACAGGGTGTCCCATTAAAAAAAACACAACTTTGGGTCATATCTAAAAAATAACTCAAATGAAAAATATGACTAAGCCACTGGATCCAGCGTAAAAAACTGCATAAGCAGCAATTTTTCCCTTTGCGTTAAGTTAAAGGATAACCAAGATATGAGGGGGGTCCCAAAATGCAAAAATTTTTATTTCGCCCTGTATCTCATAAAGAAGAAGGGTATGAACATTTTGTTTAAGGCTTCATGAGTTTCACAAAAAATTAGCTCAGGTTCGTGAAAACCGCAAGGTTCTATCTTAAAAATAAGCGAGATACCCTGCTTTTGCAACCAAATCCGGACACCCTGTACATTGGATAGATTTTAAAAAGGCTGAAAGACGTTCATTTGTATTCCTGCAAGCATTTTCCAGGGCCACATACATAAATATCTCATAGATGGTATCTAAGTTAATGACAATATCGAATTTAAATCAGAATCAAGTTCTTTTAGCAGATAATACTGTCATCACGAAAAAGGCATTGACGAGGTTAAACTAAAACACATCTTTTTTTTTGACAGTGATTTATTGCAAAGATCATTTAAAGATTTAAAGAATGACATCTTAAAAATTGATTGACAGGATTCTGACTTGCTGGAAGATAACTCCGAAGAATGTGGTTAGCAACAATGATGCTTCTTTCGCGAAAATTGCTAAAAAATCAAATGAGGTAAACCAAGAGATTCAGGGAAATATCCCTGCCTTGTTTTCTCATTTCTCATAGCTTATTTTGGAATATGTTAGAAGAATTTACTGGTAAATAAAGTAAATCAGTAGCGTATAAGGAAAGCACTGATGACATGATAAATAAAATTGATGATGAGAATAAAATGTATAATAGATTGGAAAAAATATCAAGAAATGAAGATAATTTGACTTGGTGGGCCCAAAAAAAGGGCATATTTCCATTGGTATATAAAGTTGCAACAATATATTTAAAACCCCTGCCAAGTAGTGTTGCTAGTGAACAGCTATTTCCTTCAGCTGGAAATATTTATGAAAGCGCAAGAAATCGTCTAATTCCGGAAAGGGCAGAAAGACTTAATTTTGTTACATTATAACTTTTTTCAATGATTTTTTTGTTAAATTTTAAATAAGATTAATAATACACTTTAATTTGTTTTGTATTTAGTATTTGTGTTTTAATTTCTTTAAAAAATCCTTAGCAATTGAAATATTTAGCAATTTATATTTTATTTTTATTAAGCCGATACTGATATAGGCCAATATCAAACTTTACATATATATATGCATATCCATATCCATAGATCCCTAATTAAAACCAAAGATGTCTCTCGACTTTCTGTTTTTTAGGCGTTTAATAATATCCCATACTACATTTATGGTTACCTCATTAAATAACAAACATGCAACTGTGTCCCAGCAGGGCTGCAACGGAACATTATCTACATAATCAACCCCACTTTCAAGCAATTTTTTAGTGGCATTTGTGAAAAAATTATTAAATTTATTAGAACTTATATTTGCTAAAAAATGTCTGTATTCCAAATCACAGGATGTTTGACCATCATTTATAGTATTCGAAATAACCCTAGTCATTATACACTTTTTTGTTTCTTTGATACTTTTCTTATATTGTTTTCTAAAATTTTCTTTGCTTGAGGCGGAAAGGTAAATTGATGTTGTTCTATCAAAACCATTTGGCTTACTGTTGAAGAATCTATCAGAGATTGTTATCCCCAGTAATTATCTTGAGTGAATCCGCCCATATTTGTCGGATTGGCGATAACAAGTAGTGCCCAGGGGATCAATATCGCGACAGGTGGTGGTTACATGTGGAGTATCCCAAGGATCTCACATATGCCCAATTTGATTTGATTTGATTCTGATTCCTACAATCTGCTGTTGGGATTGACAGTTTCGTACGGTGGTGTGATAGAAATTTATTAAAATTGAACAACCAGGCAATTGAAAACGGATATTCACTGGGAGAGGATAAACTGGAAGAAGTCTCATCTGTTAATGATCTTGGAGTAATTTTTGATCCGTCTGTCATCATATTAATTTGCATCTCCAATAAATAGTCATAAAAGCATTGCATATTTTGGAGCTTATAAAGCATTATATGAGAAACGTCAATGACATAAAGGTGATATTACGTCTATAACAACAGGATAAGAGCACACTAGAATATTGCTTAACAATATGGTGATCATTCCACGGATGTAGTATAGACAGAATCGAAAGTGAGGAAATAAATTTTGTTTAAATATTGCTTTCTGTACCATACCTTATGAGACCAGACTTCTTCTTTGCAGCCTGAAGAATATGAAACATCGAAGTAGAGGAGTGATTTTTTTTCCTGTACAAACTACTGAATGGGTTCATGGTTTGACAAATTTGAAAATTATTAAAACCATCTTGCTAAAAACATAGGTGAAGTAAGTGATATTGCAAAACGTTAACTTTTCAAATGCTCGAACCTGTTTCCATTTTATTTGACACACAATTGTAAACGTCTTTGTTATTTTCCATAACATTTTAAAGTGTTAGAAGAGTAATTCTGAAAAACACATATCTGATTCTATTTTTCATATCTTTAATGGTAGTTGGTGGAATTACATAAACTTGTTCTTTGATATATCCTCAAAGAAAAAAATCGCATGGAGTAAGATCTGGCCTTAGTGGCCAGCTCAAAATCCCTATTCTGCCTATCAATTTGTTTGGATAAGTTTGATCCAGTTAACTAGGAACAATGTGGGCATCGTGACCGGCGATCTTTTCCAAGTATGTAGGTAAAGTGCTATAAAAAATGTGGTCCAGTAACTTGCGATCCTAAAATTCGGCCCCATATATTTAATGACCAAACTCTTTAATTGCCTACGGCCCTCATTCCATTTGTAGTACTGTATTAGTGCATGTTGTGTCTATAAACAGTCCCATTGCTTTTAAAAGAAGATTCGTGGTGTATAATTTTTTTTTCAAAAATGGTTCATTTTCATTAATTTGAGTTTGTAGATTTTTAAATTTAACCGTTTTTGAAAATCCTCCCCATAAAACTCTTGGTTCAGAGAGAGATGGTAAGGACGATATTGATGTTTTCTGATAATTCGGGACACTGTGCTCTGCGAAATATTCAGATTATCTGCTACTGAAAAGGTACTTGCATTTAGATTATCCACTACTCACAAAAAATTTTTTTCATGTTCCTCACTCATTGTGACGAACATGAAAAAACCGAAAATCGTATTTTATAGCCAATTTTCATCCTCTACAAGATGATGCACTCAGATCTAAATTCGACGTTTTGTCTTCGAGGTGTTATCATCAACTTAATTTTTTAAATATGGACCTGGAGGTCGAACCCTTGTCAAAATTGAAATTAAAAATTCAGTGTGTATTTAAAGAAACAAGTTGATCTTGAGACCTCGAAGACCAAACGTCAGATTTTAAATATGAGTACACCATCTTGTAAGAAGAAGTGGCTATAAGATGTAAAATTTATTTTGTAATATCTCTTCAAATGCAGCCTGAAATAAATAAAGAAAAATTAGTTTTCAGTATATATATAGTAAAAAACATATATTTGGGTGTAGTCAGAATTTTCCAAGTTGGTCAGCGGCATATTATTTGACATTAAATTGCGCAAGTGTCCTAATTTAACCAACCTTATATCTTTTATAGTTTTGAGATGCCAGTACTATCCTTTCAAATTTGTAAGACTCGGTATATATATATATATATATATATATATATATATATATATATATATATATATAAAAACAATTGATGTTGTACAGTAATGCAGTATTTTTGTGTGTTGAATTATTTTTAAAATGTATAGTAATATATGTGTTCTGTGACTCCTGTTTATGAGTTTTAAATATAAATGTGGATTGTCTTAAATATATTAAGATAACTGATAAAGGCCATAAAATAATCGAAACGTCTTAAAATTAAAATCATTTAACATCAATGATGTGATATCTTGTGAAAACTATTTCCATAGAAAGATTATATATATATATATATATATATATATATATATATATATATATATATATATATACAGTGTGTATCAGCCAAATGGAATAAATTCGATAATAAATAAATGGGGGCGTGTTCGGAAAAACGCTTGGACCCGTCGATTGTGTGTTTTTAGTTGCTCATTTTCTCCAATAAAAACTTTTTATACAGGGTGTGTCCTGTAACAGTGGTCAATGCCAACTTTTTTATTTCAAACGCAACACCCCGGATATTATTTAAATTTTGGATTCTTTAGGAGATTCTAAACATATTTTATGTTCAATGTCCTATACCTATCTTCAACTATTTCGGCAATATTAAGTGTTTTCAAATTTATTGCAAAAATTAAGATTAAAAAAATAAAATTATTTATTACTTCATAATGTATAAACAAAAGTAAAAAGTTAATTTAGGAACTGTTGAATATGCTCGCCGCGAACGTCGAAATTCCTAATCTTAAATAGAAATTTCTTCTAACGTTATTTAGCATCTCAGGCGTGACCGATCTAATCGCAAGCGTTATTCGTCTTCTTAAGTCAGCTAAGTCGAGGGGTTTAGTTTTGTATACAACATTTTTAATATGTCCCCATAAGAAAAAGTCTAATGGCGTCAGATCAGGGGATCGCGCTGGCCATTCTATCGATCCTCGTCTCCCTATCCACCGATTTGGAAATATTCCGTTGAGGTACTGCCGGACATTAATTTGGTAATGGGGCGGTGCTCCATCTTGCTGAAACCATATCATATTCGCTGGAACTTGTGGGTTTGCTGGATCCGGATACAAATTTGTCAAAGTTGGCACGACATTATTTTGGAGCAGTGCTAAATAATTATCGCCATTCAAATTGCCGTCAATGAAAAAGGGGCCTATGATATGATCCCTAACAATTCCTGCCCAAACATTAACCTTTTCAGGATATTGAGTATGTTCTTCGCTGATCCAGTGAAGAATGAACTTAACGTTAACACCCAAGATTTTCCCTAGACCAATAGCGGCAATTTTGACGATTTACATGACCGTGAAGTGTAAAGGTGCACTCATCCGAAAACAAAACATGTTCTAATTGAATAACATTGTTATCTAACATAGCCATCATTTGTTCACAAAAATAAGTTCTCCTATCATAATCGTCTTCCATGAGCTCCTGAGTTGGTATCACTTTATAGGGATGCATTTTATTTTCTTTTAATGTTCGAATAATCGACGAATGGCTAATATCGAACATTGCGGCGGCTTGTCGACTAGAAATATGTGGGTTTTCCTCAAACTCAAGCATAATATCCAATTTAGTATCATCATTTATTGAATTGACAGCTGCTTTTTTTATCTGCCTCACATGTCCAAGCTCGCGAAACTGCTTTTCTATTTTACTAATTGTCCCTTGGGATATATGCGGCAAATTTGGAAATTTTTCATGAAATAAGCGAGCAACTTCCACTTGTGTTCGTGTGTTATCTCCATAACCAATCATTTGTAGAATTGTTATTTTATGCATTTCTGTTAAATGAACCATTTTTCTGATATTAGGTATTATGCAGTTAACGAAATTCAAAAGACTATGACACACACTGACAACTACTGTCTTGCAAAGAGAAAGGCCAGGCATTTTACACAAAAGTAAACAAAACTTAAAAGTAAACAAAACTGGCTCTTTTTGTTCCATATCAATAAAAAGGAACGCTAAAATGGTTTTTGCTTACATTCTTAATATGAAGACCTAAATGGTAAATAAGTATTGAGTGTGTTGTAGCGAATTTTTGTAATCAAATAAATAGTTCAGTAACCAGAGCCACTTTCATGAATAATAATAAATTCGAAATAAATAACATAAAAATAAATTTGAAAACACTTAATATTGCCGAAATAGTTGAAGATAGGTATAGGACATTGAACATAAAATATGTTTAGAATCTCCTAAAGAATCCAAAAATTAAATAATATCCGGGGTGTTGCATTTGAAATAAAAGTTGGCATTGACCACTGTTACAGGACACACCCTGTATAAAAAGTTTTTATTGGAGAAAATGAGCAACTAAAAATACCAATCGACGGGTCCAAGCGTTTTTCCGAACACGCCCCCATTTATTTATTATCGAATTTATTCCATTTGGCTGATACACACTCTATATATATATATATATATATATATATATATATATATATATATATATATATATTTCCAAAAAAAGTGACGCACTTGATTTTTGGCCCAAGTTCAATGTCTTATATCTTTTAAAGCAGTGGACCGATTCTAAAGAATTTTTTTTTCGTAGGTAGATAATACCTTTGTCTTCCAGTCGAAATGAAACAAATGAAAATGTTCTCAAAAATTCTTGGATAATAATGAAAATGCTCGAACCATGCTTTTTTGCTGTTTTCTGACTTGCTCTGTGTATTAGTTCAGGATTCGTATAGAAACTTTTTACACCCTATATGAAAGACCTTTTTTGTGAGCATTTTGTTTTTTTATTCATCGAGTTATCTCTAAAATTGACCGAATTACAGCTTTTTTGTTGAAACTTTGCCAAGCTACATGTATGTTAATGGAAAAACTTTGCTTTTTTTCTGTTTTTTGACTCATCGTGTGTATTATTTGAGCATTTGTATAGAAAATTCTTACACTCTATATTAAAGACCCTTATTCTAAGACAAATTTGTTATTCTGTTCATTAATTTGTTTTGAAAATGTTTGAAGTACAGCTTTTTTTTATTGTAACCTTGTATGTAGAGGACATTTGACCATTCACGATTAGTCCATTCTCCACAATTTTGTACGAAGTATCTCCGAGCAGCACGATGTTGAGGTAGAAATTTAGGACCTTTTGCAGGCCCCCTAGCCTTTAAGTTCATTTCGGCTAGACCTTTACAAACCGTCTGCTTATTCACTATAACATCTCGAATTTAGCGAAGATTTTCTTGAACTTTCACAGCCGTATTCGATCGATTCCGTAAAATCCGCAGCCTCAAAAAGCGATCATCTCTAGGGATCCGCTAGCTGAGATTTTTAATACATAATTTCCATTTCCATTAAAAAGACTTAAAGGGTTTTAAGTTCAGTTTTTGTCCTGTAAAGGTCAAGAAAATCTTTTGTTCGAGATGCTATGGTTAGTGAGCAGACGGGTTGTGTACGCCTAGAAGATGTGAATTTAAACGCTAGGAGACCTGCAAAAGTCTAAAATTATTGTTGTACGTGAATATCGATCTGCATATTCTGAGATAGGATAATGCTCAGTCGAATACACTAGTAATAGTGTGAAACTGCGGGTATCGCCACATTATAGGGTCTGCAAGAAGCCCCGATATGAATGCAGCAAAACATTTGTGAAACAAATAAAGAAGGTTAAGTATGCTACAACATAAGAAGCTCTCAGAGTTGCTATAAAGAAGCCAATATTCGGTACTAAGCACATTTTTCAAATTCCTGCCCAGTTTGTTATTTTAAGTTAAAAAAACTTGTCTAAGTTTTTTCATTAATAACTATGCGGCTTGGTAAGGTTTCGACAAAAAAGCTGTAATTCGGCCAGCTTTAGTGAATAAAAAAACAAAATACTCACAAAAAAAGGGTCTTTCATATAGGGTGTAAACAGTTTCTATATGGATCCTCAACTATTACACAGGGCAAGTCAAAAAATAGCAAAGAGCGTAGTTCTAGTTTTTACATTATTATTCAAGAATCTTTGAAAATTTTTTTATTTGTTTTATTTGTGCTGAAAGACAAAAGTATTACCTACCTACGAAAAAAAAAAGTTTCAAAATCGATCCACTGGTTTAGAAAATATAAGACATCGAACTTGGGTCAAAAATCAAGTGCGTCACTTTTTTGGAACTGAGTGTGAAGTGAATGTGTTCAAAACTTTTTATCAATTTGTGTACTTTTCTATAAATTTCTTAGGTATATATTTCTGTGCCACATTATGACAAAAAAAAATAAAATAAAAAAGGCTACATTTTTGGGATGGGTCGGAAATTGGCTTCAATAGATTTGAAGATTATTTTAACATGTTATAACAATGTTAACAACATAAAACTTAATTTCGATTTTTTTTCTTAGATTGTTCACAGAACTAGGGGAATCTTTTTTGGAGAAAATCGTCTCAAACAGCACACCTAAGAATTTACACTACGCAATAAAAGTACTAGATTTGGTGTTGATGTGTGTAGGGCATCACGATTATGAAGTAGCCGAAATAACTTTTAATTTGTGGTATGTATTGAGTGAAGAACTCTACCAGAAGCACAATAAAGAACTGACAGAAATATTTCGCCCATACATAGGGCGGTTAATAACAGCTCTGTGTAGGCATTGCCAGATGGAGCCTGATTGTGATGGTAAGTTATCATACAAATGACGCTTTGACATGTTAAAGTTATCTATCTATTTAAAAACAAAATTTGTTAACTGCTCGTATTAGTTGCAATAAATGTACAGGGTGGTCCAATAATAGAGGACATCGGCCGTAGCTCGGGAACCGTTAATGACAGAACTTAAGGAAAAAAATATATTGATAGATAATTCGGCCAAGAGAAATAGCTGTAAATTAATTTCAAGTTCGAAAGTTGGCCGCTAGGGGACATAACACTAACACAAAATATAAGCATTGTATTCTTCAACCAATTACACGCACTTTTTTGCTTCAGACCATTTTTGTCTATTTTCAAAAAAAAGAAAACATTTTTACTTTCAAGTATAGATATCTCTGTTTTGGATGAACCGATTTTATTCAACTTGGTGTCGGAAAAAAAATGGTTTCTTTGTTCTACTCGTGGAGCTAAACTGTATCGTAGTGACTTTGTTAGTGGTCACTAGATGACGTTGTTTCGGAATTCTCCAAATAATGCTGATTTTCTCACTTATAATCTCACTAGTGCTTTAAATATTACCGAAAATTTTTTCGAGGTCACGATTTTTTTTCAGAAAATTATCTTGAGTCGAAGACGAGGGGTAATTTTTAGCAAAAATTCGTGAGCGAGAAAGAATTTTCGGTTATTAATTCGAGTACATGGGAGACTCGGTAAGAAAATTTCATACATAATAAAAAAAAAAGCATCAAAAGTGACGTTTTGGTAGTATATCAAAATAATTGTAGATATAAAGATGCCATTATCATTTATCGTTAAGGACGGTCCAGACGCAACGTCTTATCGAACGACCCAAGGCACTAAAGTACCTATAACTGTTTCCACTACTACTCTTTAAGAGTTTTTACGTGTTATCACTAATAATCGTACTATATATCAATAACCACTTTGGGTTACCCGTTTTTAAGTATTATATATGTATTTGTTACTGCGAATAATGCTTTATAGTAATTTCCTATGTGAAGTAATTGTATAATTACTACTGCCAAGCAACTACTTACGAAATTGACTCCTCGGTTCTCCCGAGGTCATCATTTCTTTTCAGTGACATAACAGTAATTTTTTAAAGTTACTGCTTCTAATCTGTTTACTAAATTACAACTTTTAAGTATCAGCACCTTCTTGAACCTTGTAGCGACTACACCATTTCGTCCAAATGTACTCCTATAAAGTATTACTATAAAGTAAAACGAGTCGTTGCAAAGTAGAAAAAGTTATCGTCTAATGTTACTGTGAACTGGCTAATACCCGCCTTTATTCTTCGGTTGCAACTTAGAAGTAAGAACTACAGTAATTATTTCCTGCAGGGAAACTATTACCTCTTGTACTTAAGGTTCCGGAGATAGGGGGCGCTGGTACTCTACTTTAACACATTAATATAAGAAAATTGGATCAGCTAAAAGGTTAATTAATGAAATTATTATTAATTTCAGTCTACAAAGAGTAACATGCCGCAGATAAAATTCGAAATTTATTTTACACTGACAACCTCTGTCAGCGTCGGTTGCAAATGTAAGCATATGTTAATGATTTACTCTAATAATCTATGCGAACTATCTAGAACAAACTTACCATTTCGTTTAGATTTTTAACAAATAACAATGTTTTTGCAAGTGATTAATGACAGTTGTCTCCGAAGTGAATTTAGTAAAGTAGTATGTACTGAAGAAGACCTACAAAATAAAGTTTCTTTTATGCTAATCTTCTACCTCAAATTGGGGTGCTGAATAAAGTAAAACATACCCTAAGACATGAAACAATATTGTCTTTTACAGCAAAATAAAACCAAAATATAATAATGTGCAATATTTAACTTTTCTTGGAGAAAACTTAAAATATTTACGGTCACAGTCATTTACAAATTCATCACAAATATGTAATTACAAGCAATATAATTACAGAACCAGGTTTAAACACATTTCTCCATATAGCCAATGGCTTAGAACTTATTGTTTGAATCATTATTCATTTTAATAAGCACAAAAACTAATAAAATAATACACTAAAACAAGAAACCTCCTAAGAAACCGACGTAGGCAAAAAGTAAACAAAACGATTTTAGCAGCAATATGGCCGAACCAAACAAAAATTGTTTTCCCTATTGTCGCCACCGTCCATATAAAGTCACTGTAATTCGATATACAGCCATTGAACTCCATTATATTCGGTCCGAATTTGTCAATCTCAATTAGTCGTGTATGTGTTGTAGACCAAAATCTATGAGTAACAAATTAAAAAGGCAATGGCGTCACGTCCCATAAGAAAAAAAAGCAGCTTTCATCATGCATCCACATTTTATAGAAAATTAAAAATATCATAACTTGGTTATGTCATACCCGAACAAAACAACATAAAGCTTTATTTTAAGAAAACATCGTAACATACCACATTAGTGTTCAAGACTTCGAAGTAATTTGGTATAAGTGACAGCTGCGTATTTAAAGAATTCAAAACTATAAAAGCGTATGAGGGCAGTCGTAGACCCTTGATGTTAAGTAATTTTCTCAGTGAAGAAATGCAGCTAACTTCAAAGTAAAAGTCCAATAGAACGCCATTGTTTATTTTCATCTCCCCTATAAATATTTAGCTATGATGTTTATTTTTGTGAGTATAAAGATTAAAAATGCATACACATTAAACATCACGTTAAAAAAAGAATCACTCTTTATAATAAGAAATTTAATGATAATTACTATTTAAACTAGTCCAAAATTAAATTTTTGAGATTTAAATTGGCCGATATATTTGACCAAAATGTATTGAAAATTAACGAATTTTAAAGACGCGTCATTTTTCTACGACTATCATCACCATATTAACCAGAGAAATTGCCTGCATTTTCATTTTAGGTTCTTAGCATAGCTAGAAATCTAAGTGAAACGCATGAATCGTACTCTACAACTAATAACGTATCCTATATACGCTCTACACCATTTTCCCAATTTGAGTGCTTGTAGTCGCCATAACTGTTTTGTTTGTATTAAAAAGTACATATTTTTCAAAGGGATTAAATAAAGACAGAAATAAGGAAGTAACAAATAGGGTGAATTATTACTATTTGGCTACTTAAATGGAACCACATAATTCTATACTATCTACGTAATAGTCACAGTCACAATTACATGTTATTCACGAATTATTTACCCTAAAATTTTTCCACATTTTGGTAATGACTCCGTAGTCTCAGCTTAAACAGAACGTGGCGACACCAAGTTCCGGTTACTTCATCGAAAATACTCGTGGCAACAATGACGTATTCATGCCTAAAAGTGCTACTTGGGACTTGTCGAAACAAATAAGTCGTTTCAAGTCAAAACAGAGCGTGTGAGATACAAAATGTCCGCTTTACATGACTAAAATCATACGTTTTGTGGTCCACACGCTCCGTTTTACTTAATACGACTTGTCTGATTCGACAAGTCGTTCGATAAGACGTTGCGTCTGGACCGACCTTTATGTCAAAAACTGTCATGTTGACATATTGTTGTTAAAAATGATTTATTAGTATTCATGCTTCATTTTATGTAACAGAATGTCTCGTTTTGGAACTGAAACTACTAATGCTATCCGAAGAGAAGTGGAAGAATTAACGAATAATACAAAAAGATTTAAAGAGAGTATATCTTATAACATCTTAAATAAAATTTAAGTCTAAAGTATATCTAAAGTCAATTGAGATAGCGGAAAATTTGGGGTATGCTCAATTTACTACACCACTTATATCAAATAAATTTATTTTTATTCATTTGACAGGTGCAAACAGCGGACCTTCGCGACACAGTCAATGTGGGCTCATTATAAAATTTGTGGGCGGAGTATCAGAATTAAACACTTTGATTGGTTATATCCGTAATTCAATTGGTTAGATTTTTGGAGACGTTAGTTTAACAAAAATGCACAAAAAAGATATCTTTTAAAATATCTGCTTCGCCTGCACTTGTTCAGAGATCTCGGGTCAATGCCAATGCCGTAGAATACAAAATTACTTTTTATTCTAGTCATTGCCTTTTGTTACCTTCTAAAAGAGAAGTATTGTAATCCTGAAAAAATTACCCTTCGAGATTTTTTCAGTTTCAGGGTCCCTAGATGCCGAAAAACATTTTTTTACAGTGGCCTGTCTGTTGGACTGTCTGTTCGAGGCACAGCTAAAAAGCAACTTACTCGATTGACCTCAAATTTTGGTCAAAAAATAACGATAACATGGGGTGATCTGATAATATTTTGGTAAAAATCGAATATTGCGAATCAAAATGGCGGCTTAGTGAAATGTTACTAAAAAACTGTTTACCCAAGTTGCCTAAAATTTTACACAAAAATCAAGTATTATATAGAAAAAAATATAAATATTTTTCAGGTTATACTACAGTTGGATCGCCTCACATATGATCGAATTATGAGGGTCGGCAATGTATTTGTAGGTTATGATGCGTGTTTATGATGGAGTCCAAGTTTCGAGGTACTATAACTGCAATGAATTTAATCATTCTTCAAAAAATTGCTCAAAGAACGTTTCTTGTCCGAGATGCAGCGAAGAGCACTCTTTAAATGAATGTACGTCAGATATCTTAAAATGCTCTAACTGTTGTAAATTAAATTGGAAAAATAGCGACAACACTGTAAAATCAAACCACGCTGCTTGGGATGTTAGTAAATGCTTAGCATACCAGGCCGCGTGCTCTAAACTAAGAACGAATATCCTAAGCCAATAGCAATTATCGACTATTCCCACCTATAATTCCTTATCACAGTTGCACGTGTCTGACTGTTCTAATACTAATGCGAATGATGCCAGAAAGAATATTTCAGTCTACTATCAGAACGTAAGAGGTCTTCGTAGTAAAACGCACGAATTTTTGCAAGGCGTCATGAGTTGTGATTTTGATTTGATTGCGATAACTGAAACTTGGCTCGACTCTTCAGTATGCAGTAGTGAACTGTTTACAAATAATTTTCAATTCTTTCGTGCGGATAGAAATTTTGCGGCTTTGAATAAATCCAAAGGAGGAGGCGTTTTGTTGGCGGTGAATCGTAATTTTAATTGCACTATTTTAGACTTTCAAAACTATAATTTTAATTTTTCTCATAATATAGATTTTTTAGGTATCAAAATGGCTTTTGCCCATTGTTTTTTTATTCATCCTATATGCGGAATATATAGGTTTTACAAAACGATCTTGAAAATCTGTTTGATTTTTTTGTCACTTTGGACTATATCTACGGTAAAAATATATACATTATAAGAGATTTTAACTTACCAGATTATGAGGGTTTTTTAAGCGGAAATTCTCAACGAAATAGTAACTGCATAAATTTGTTAAAACATTTTATGGAATTCTTTAATCTCGAGCAGTATAACTTTATTAAAAATAACAATCAAAGGATTCTGGATCTTATTCTGACGAATAGCAACTCAAATTGTAACGTAGAGCGATCACTTGATATTCTTATCAAAGAAGATATTCACCATCCTGCTTTAATGATTTCCTTTAAAAGACCAAAGTCAAATAATTTTAAAAACTCTATAAACTTAAATATGAATAATCTATACAATTTTCGTAAAGCTGATTTCAACTTGCTTTATAACTCATTTCTTCAGCAGGACTGGTCCTTGCTGGACAATCAGACAACGGTGGAAAATGCCTGTAATACTTTTTATAACTTAATATACTCCATATTTGACCTAGCAGTTCCCCGTTATCGCCATTCGTCAAATAGATATCATCCTTGGTTCACTTCAGAAATTAGTAAAAATATAAAAACTAAAGATAAATTGCATAAAAAGTACAAAAAATATGGCAGCATACAGGATTTCGAAAGATTTCAGACTCTGAGATCAAAAATCAAAACTGATATAAGTATAGCATATAAAAAATATATTCAAAAAATGGAGACGGATATCAAAAAAGATCCCAAACGCTTTTGGAATTTTGTCAAAGGCCGGAGAGAGATAACAGGCATTCCAAACAGTATGCACTTTGATGATCAGAATCTAGAGAATCCACCCGATATTTTGAATTCATTTGCTTCATTTTTTAAGCAATCTTATTCAGTTTCTAACAATATCCAAATTTCAAATAAGTCATTCTCGTGTAGTGATCAAAATATAAACATATCTACAGTTAGTGAACGGGATATTATTTGTGCTATTAAAAATCTTAAACCTAAATACACTGCCGGACCAGACCTTATTCCAGTATTTTTGATACGTGACTGTCGATTTGTGTTAATAAAACCTCTTCAAATCCTATTTAACATGTGCATTGAACAACAGACATTACCAAATAAATGGAAAAAGTCGAAAGTATGTCCAGTCTTTAAGAAGGGTGATAAATCAGACATTCAAAATTATAGACCTGTTTCCATCATATGCAACTTCTCAAAAGTCTTTGAGTTCATATTGCACATCATTTTTCCATTGGTGCAAAATAAAATTGTTCCTGAACAGCATGGTTTCTTTAAAAATCGTTCCACAACTACCAACCTGGCCCTTATAACACAATACATTGCGGACTCAATTGATGAGGGTCTGCAATCTGATGTAATATATTTAGAGTTCTCCAAAGCATTTGACAAGTTAAATCATGACTTGTTAATTAATAAACTTTCAAATATCGGATTCTCGGACTCCCTATTACGGCTCTTTACATGTTACCTTTTAAATCGCACACAATATGTGGCTATAAGTGGTTTTCAATCGGAGAACTATATAGCATGTTCGGGGTTACCGCAGGGTTCCGTTTTAGGACCCTTGCTGTTTAACATTTTTATTAACGACATTGGTGATCTCTGGATATTGGTTATTTACTCTACGCTGATGACATCAAACTGTTCGCTAACATTAAGTCTATGGAGGACTGTTTAAAAATCCAACAAAATTTACAGCATATTATTGACTTGTGCCAGGGATATTGTCTACAGCTAAATATTGGAAAATGCAAGGTTATGTCGTTTACTACAAAGTCAGAACCGATTATTTTTAACTATAACTGCAATGGTGAAATTGTAGACTGATCCAAGGAGTTCTGTAATCTGGGAGTTACATTCGATCAAAAATTATCATTTACCTCACATTACAGCGCTATTAGGTCAGATTCTTCTAAAATGTTAGGGTTTATAGTTCGTACTACTAAAGAGTTTAGCCAAGTGGAAGCCATAAAGCTGCTGTACTATAGTTATGTCCGATCCAAACTTGAATATGCGGCAGTTGTATGGTCTCCGGGCTATAATATACATGTGTCTGGTATTGAAAGTATACAGCGAAAATTTGTAAAATATCTAAGCTTTAAACAAGACGGTCGCTATCACGCTCAAGGATGTCCACAAGAAGAGCTTTTAGATACATTTTCACTGACGAACTTAAAAACCAGACGAGATAACCTGCAAATGATATTTTTGTATACGCTATTAAATAATAAGATAAACTGCCCCTGTTTACTTTTTTTAAATAAATTTCAACGTGCCTCGTTTAAGTTCACGCACAAGCAGTGCTTTTACTTGCCGACTCCTCGTACAAACATCTTAAAATTTTCGCCTATTTATACAATGTGCGATAACTTTAACAAAAAAACTAATTTGGATCTTTTTTCTGATAGTTTAGAATCATATAAGAAAAATTTACGACGCTAAACCGTTTTGCTAATTTAAATCTTATTCAAATATCAGAATTTGGAAAATAATTACTGTTATTATTAGTTATAAGCTTCTTTTTATGTGTAAAATGTAATTTTTTAGTAGGCTTGAATATGTAGTTTTTCACTGTCTTGTAATTGGGATCTTCCTGTAAGACAGTTAACTGTAAATAAATAAATAAATAAAACAACTAATAAAATTTTGGTACGAATCCTAAATGGCGGAACAAAATGGCGACTTAAATAAAATATTTAAAAATTCAGCATGAAAAAAATACTTAATTCCATTTTCAAATTGTGTGCCATAACTAATTGTGGTATAGACCCAATATGGGGGGGGGGTATAGAGAAGAACTAGTATAACTGTGGTACTAATTCAAAATGGCGGAACAAAATGGTAGCCAAATAAAATATTTTAGTAATCGTGAAAAATCAATCTTTCAGGTTTCAGATATTTTCATGTTTTAGCGCCCCTAGATGTCAAAACATGTTTTATGAATTCCATCGGTCCGTCTGTAGGTTTGTTTGTCTGTCTGACAGTTCGTGATATTGCTTAGAAACTACTCATCAGATTGACTTGAAATTTTAGTCAAAAATTAAGGGTCATATGGGGATGACCTTGTAATATTTTGGTAAAAATCCAATATGCCAAACAAAATGGCTTACCCAACTTATCTCAAATTTTGTACATAAATCAAGTGATATGTAGAAATCAATTGATAAAGTTGTGGTACGAATCCAAGATGGCGGAACAATTAATTGGTGGCTTAATAAAATATTTAAAAATTCAGCTTGAAAATCAACTTAATAAACTGATGTCATATCGTATGCTATAACTAATTGTGGTATAGAGATGAACTGGTATAAAGATGAACTACTAAAACTGTGGTTCTAATTCAAGATGTCGGAACAAAATGACAGCCAAATAAAATATTTGTAATCGTCTAAAAACCCAATCTCTCAGGTTTTAGCGTCCCTAAAATATGTTTTATCGATTCCGTCGGTTTGTCTGTCTGTCAGTTCGCGGCATAGCTTACAAACTGCGCATCAGATCAACTTCGAATTTTAGTCAAAAATTAAGAGTCATATGGGGATGACCTGGTAATATTTTGGCAAAAATCCACTAAGGCAAAACGAAATGGAATCCTAGTAAAATGTAAAAAAAATATTTAAAAACCACTTATCCAAGTTATCTCAAATTTTGTACAAAAATCAAGTGTTATGTGGACATCAATTGGTAAATTTCTATATATATATATATATATATATATATATATATATATATATAAAACTGTGGTTCTATATATATATATATATATATATATATATATATATGTTTTATATATATTTCGAGGCATAGCTTAAAAACTATATATATATATATATATATATAAAGTTTAAAACTGATATATAAAAACCTCTCTGATAATTTTTTATTTGATTATATATATATATATATATATATATATATATATATATATATATATATATATATATATATATATATATATATTTATATATATATATATACAGGGTGTCCCGAATTGCAGTGTCCAAACTTTAACAGCGCATTCTGCGTTCAAAATAAGCCCTAATTTTCTATATAAACATATATCGGCAAATGCTTCGTTTTCGAAATACAAGGTGTTAAAGTTTTAAGAAAAAAATTGTTTTTTAGTCTTAACTTTTTTATTACTTGAGATATTGTTATTAAATTTGGTAAACAGCCTTGGAGTAACAAAAGGCATTTTTTGATTTGAAATATTTTTTAATTTTTCATCAGTGGCGTCCGTACGGGATTTTTTATTGAATATTCTTGAAGAAAAAATGGTACTCTACTGCTTTTTCTGAAAACAAAAATCATTCCTAAAATCCCCACTCAGTTTGGAGCAAAATTGATCCCTTGTCTTTTTTTCGTGCGGTGTAAGGATTTCGAGTAAAAAACTAAAAACCATTTTTATGTATGGCATAGTAAAAATTTCCATTATTGTTAATTTCAGTAGCAAAACCTTTAAGGTGGGATTGTAACAGCAAGTTTTTAAAATTATTTGGTTTCCGATATTTATTTCATGCATTCCGGGTGAGTTCATAATTTCTGAACAACGTATGTAGGGTTTCTAAAATAAAAGCTTGTCTGACAACTAAGGAGAGATGACGTCATCGACCCGTTGTAATGGAGATTTGCATTATGTTTGGGTTATTAGGGTGACATCGCAGACGTTAGCAGGCAACCTATTAAAATCTAATGTCCTTGGTACTTACCATCATTCCTTCATTGTCGACTCTTGGTATGCCATGATTGCATTTTTGTGATAATTGAACAATTGCTAGGTTCGTCTTTAAAGTATGACAGATGAGTTTATAATTCTAAAATCGTCGATTCATTTTGTAAAACGGTAATTAGAATTAATTCAATTTTGAAGATGATACTTCATTTTACAGAAACTACTCTTTATTAACTAAGTTCGTAATTAATTTTACAAAAACTAGAATTCATAACTTTTATTAACTTAGATCGTGAAAAAAATTTATTGAGCACTTTAAATATCATTAAGGATTAATGTGGGCCTTAAAATTCACAATAATTGCTCAAAATGAGCTCCTCTAACATCGACACATTTTCGGCATCTGCTCTTAACTGTGTCAGTGGCATGGCGTATAAAATTCGTATTGGCTCGCAAAGTTTCACAGGCTTGCTCTATCCTTAGAATCAGTTCTTCTCTTGTATGAACTGGTCTGGAATAAACTAAATTTTTCAAATAACCCCACACAAAGAAGTCGACAGGTGTGAGGTCAGGGAACGTGGTGGCCAGGCTGTAGCTCCTAATCGTCCAATCCAGCGTTCTGGATAATTATTATTTAACCACTCGCAATTTACAAGTGCAAAATCCGCGGAAGCCCCGTCCATTTGAATCCAGAATTCGTTTCTAAGATTTAGAGGAATATTTTCTAGATATTGAAATAACTCATTTTGCAGAAAATCATTAAATAACTGTCCATCTAGGCGTGGTGGTAGAATATGGGGCCCGCAAAAAATTTCATTTATTACACCACACCAAACATTAACCGAAAATTCTTGCTGAAATGCTCTAGTTCGTACAACACGTGGATTGTAATGGCTCCAGATTCGTAAATTATGGAAATTTACTGAGCCGCTTCGGTTAAATGTGGCTTCATCAGTCCATAAATTTTTTTTTGAGAAGTTCTCGTCTTCCTCTATTTGGCGCAGAAACCAATTGCAAAAACTGACACGTTTTTCGGCATCACCAGGTTGTAAGTTTTGAACTGACTGCATCTGAAATGTCTTCCTGTGATCTTTCCTCAAAACGCGATGAACCTTATTTTTAGAAACAAAAACTGCGTTCCCTTGTAAATTATGAGCTGCTCTTCGTAGGCTTAATGTCCTATCGTTGTCAAACTTATTTAAAATTACGTTTCGATATTGTTTATTTCTCCTACCTTCGTTTCTCGGATTCTTTTTGAGTCCAAAATTCCTAAACATTAAATGCGTTTTAATGAAAACTTGTTTGCAAGGTAATCTTCTATTTGGAAATCTTCGTTGGTATTCCCGTACTGCTGCATTTGCATTTCCATTACAGAAACCATAAACGAAATGAATATCAGCATACTCAAAGTTACTGAATAATACCATTTTGAAATCACTAGTTAGACTGATAATTACCTTTTTGTATAAACTATAATGTACCTGACATTTATTTACTCTAAAAACTCAAATGTCACACTTTAAAGACGAAACTAGCAATTGTTCAATTGTCACAAAAATGCAATCATGGCATACCAAGATGTTAAAGGTTTTGCCACTGAAATTATTAACAATAATGGAAATTTTAACTACGCCATACATAAAAATAGTTTTTAGTTTTTAACTCGAAATCCTTGCATCGTACGAAAAAAAAGGCAAGGGATCAAATTTGCTCCAAACTGAGTGGGGATTTTAGGAATGATTTTTCTTTTCAGAAAAAGCAGTAAAAAGAATATTCAATAAACACACACTTTAAAGACGAAACTTTTTGTTTTCAGAAAAAGCAGTAGCGTACCATTTTTTCTTCAAGAATATTCAATAAAAAAATCCTGTACGGACGCCACTGATAAAGAATTAAAAAATATTTTAAATCAAAAAATGCCTTTTGTTACTCAAATGCTGTTTACTAAATTTAATAACAATATCTCAAGTACTAAAAAAGTTATGACTAAATAACAATTTTTTTCTTAAAACTTTAACACCCTGTATTTCGAAAACGAAGCATTTGCCGATATATGTTTATACAGAAAATTAGGGCTTATTTTGAATGTACAATGCGCTGTTAAAATTTGGACACTGCAATTCGGGACACCCTATATATATATATATATATATATATATATATATATATATATATATATATATATATATATATATATATATATTATATATATATATATATATATATATATATATATATATATATATATATATATATATATATATATATATATATATATATATATATATATATATATATATATATATATATATATATATATATATATAATGATATATATATATATATATATATATATATATATATATATATATATACCCGAAAGCCCCTAAAATGGCATATTACCTACTCGATCTTTAAATATACTTACACTTTTCAATTTTTATCCTCTTTCTTTTCCCCTTTGTGTAATTGCAAAATATATTATCAAATAGATTACTACTGGAATAATCCCTATACCTAATAACCAATAAAAATATGTTTATGCGATTTATTTACGGAGAATACTTTTTTTTGCCATTTAGCCCCCTATTTCGACCCCATCCCCTGACCAGATCAAATAAAAAACTATTTGAAAAAAATTGTTAAATGCGAATGGATAAAAAAATATTTAATCTGTTTTACAAAAATAAGTTTACATTTCTATCACGCCGCCCATGCTTCACAATATAACCGCCGACTGTTGACGGATATTTAGTTTTTATGTTGTCTCAATTGACTTTAGACACACTATACCTAGATAAGTATATCTTTTTCTATTTTGAAAATCTGCTTAAAATAAATAAATATTCTCACAATAATTATTAATACTAAAAAAGTCGTGTCGCACGGCGTTAAAATTCCATTATATGTCAACAAATGTCCACTTATTAATTTCAGTCAGGTCGACAATAATTTCCGGAAATTTTGATGGTTGCTATGGTAACGAGTTAACACGAGAAAAACAATATCCGATTGGTTACAAAACGGTGGTATGAAATTTTGACTTTTATAATAAAATTTATTTGGTAATTATGAAGGCCATTGAATAGTGAAATAAAAAATCCAGGTCCGTGTTTAAATTAAGAAAATTGATGATGAACTCTCGAATGCGAAACGTCGGATTGGAAAAATCACTTTGTCTTTTTGTAGAGGAAAAAAAGTAACAATGGCCAAGTGGAAATTATTTTCATCTCTCATCTCAATTAATCCTAAAATTTAAGGAAAACCAAAACACCGTAAAAACAACAAGGCTCCAATAGAAACTTTAGGAATCTTGCATAACTGTAAAGAACAAAACTTAAATACTAAAACTCAGTCTCATGATCACATAAGCTTCGCGATAAAGTAGCTAAAGCTAGGACGAGGCAGGGTAGGACTCGGCGTGGGCAAAAATATTAAACCGGGTTCTACCTTGCTTCAGCGAAACAACAAAAACAACGAAATGATTATGAGAGTTTTAGTATTTTGTTTGGTGGCTTTGATAAGTTTCCTTCTTTACAGTTATGCAAAATTACTAAAGTTTTGTATTGGTGCCTTGTTTTGCTCAGTTTTCTCGTTTTCCTAAAATTTTAAGATCAATTGAAATGAGAGATGAAAATAATTTCCACTTTGCCATTGTCACTTTTTCTCCTCTATAAAACAGCAAAGTTAATTTTTCAATCCGACGTTTCGGATTCGAGAGACCATCATCAGCTTTCTTAATTTAAATGCGCACCTGCATTTTTATTTCACTATTCAATGCCCATCATAATTACCAAATAAATTGTTATATAAAAGTCATAGCGTACCATTTGCTTTTTTTGAGAAAATCAGCATTATTTGGAGAATTCCGAAACAACGCCATCTAGTGACCACTACCAACGTCATTACGGTACAGTTTATTGCTCCTCGAGTAGAGCAAAAAAGGCACTTTATTTCGACACCAAGTTGAATATAATCGGTTGATCCAAAACAGAAATATCTACACCTTTCCACTTTATTTTTGAAAATAGACAAACGTATTCTAAAGCAAAAAAATGAATAATTGGTTGAAGAATATAATGCTTATATTTTTATCATACCGCATTTATTGAAATCCAAGAGAAAATTGGCATTTACACTTTTGTGTTGCTGTTTCTTGACATGACTTGACCGATTTATTTCTCTATAAATATTTAATATACAAGTTCTGTCATTTACGGTTCCCCAGCTACAGCCGACGTCGTCTATTATTGGACCACCCTATATAAATAAATTTGTATTATTTGTTTAACCATTTAAACATTTTTGCTGATTGCCCTAACAGTGACTTGCTTGGGCAATGAACTCTACTACGTAACTGGATCGGCTCCATCGATTGTAGGAAAACAACTGCATGGAGTTTTATCTTCATAAAAATGATAAACATTTTTCTTTTGTTAACCAAACGTCAGGCAAGATGAATACCTGGTCTGAAAAAAACACTCCACCTAAGACACAGATACCACATAAAGCAAGACCACATACATAAAAAGGTTTCATATACGTGGTTACAAGAAGGGCAGCTGTTCCCTGAAACAGAAGGCTTCTTGCTTGTCATCCATGACAAAGTCATAGCAACCAGGAACTACCAAAAGCATATCATCAAGGACACAACCATTGAAGACGACAGGAGCAGAAGATGTCGCCAGCAGAGAGAAACGATCGATCATATAACGAGTGGATGTAGAATAATGGCCGAAACTGAATACACCGTGAGACACAACTCAGCAGCGAAGGTCGTTCATCAAGGATTAGCCACAACATACAAACTAACGGATAACAGACCTTTACTACCATATACATCAACATCCATACTTGAAAACGAACACTACAAGCTCTACTTGGACATTGACACACAGATAAAACAATCCCCGCAAACAGACCCGATATCACCTTTTAATCCAAAAAAGAAAAGATCACCTATTTAATTGACATGGCTGTCCGCAACGACGAGAACATTCCAGTGAAATACAGTGAGAAGATCGCCAAATACACCGACTTGGCAAGGGAAAAAAATGCTGTGGAAACAGGAAAGAGTCATCATTGTTCCTCTCGTCATATCAGTAACAGGTCTCACCCCAACAACGTTTACACCGCATTTGGCTCAATTAGGACTCAATACAGACATTCACAGGAATATCCAAAAATCGGTCATTTTGAAAACATGTAGCATCGTTAGATAATTTCTTAATACACAATAGTTGTATTTTTTCCTTTTCCTTTTTTTTTGTTTTTTTTTTGTACTGACTTGGTATAATCCCGTCAGTATAAAATACAACCACAGGAATACTGTGAGACAAGTTGAGAAATAATAATAATAAACGTCTTTTATATTTGAAACTCAATTTTTTATTATTCTATTCTATGCCATAAATATAACATAGGAAAAAATATTAAAAAGTAAGATCGGAATGTGCAAACCCTTTTCCTCCAAGTCGAGGTGTTTAGATTCTATAACCATGCAAAATATTGAAAATGGCAATTTTTAAACGTAAAAAAAATCCAGAACAGTTGAATTAAGTTATAAGATTTATTTTAAGAAAGAAGTTTAGAATTTTAAAACTTTTTGAGGCACCAAGTATGCATAAAAGTAAATTTGCTAAAAACTGCATGATACCCCTACAACTTTCCTATTTTAATCACCTTTCAATTATACCATCGGAAATTCGATTTTTGCATCTTACTTGACTACACGGTCGGGTCAAAAATTGCAAGCATAATAAAATGTAGCGTTAATACATATCTCATAATATTTTGCTATTCGTGTTCTGAAAGTCGAACCATTTTACTCACAGTTCAAAAAATTGGCTGTCACTTGAGACTTATAAAAATGTAAATGCTTTTATAACAATGACAATGAAGGCATGACTTTTGTTGTCATGGTTATGAAGATAAAGATATTTAAATTTTTAGAACTCGCAAATATACTGTTACTTCGCAGTATTTAGTAGTAGTAAATAGGGGTGGTGATCCCACTAGTATTCTTTTGTTTCTCATTTAAGTAGTTTTATTAAAATGTTGATAATTACACATTTCTACGGAATACAATAAAACGATTGTACTCAAACATCATTCGTTAGATGTTAAACACCCTGTATAATAAAATAATATTATTTTATTAAAAATACTTATTTAAGATGCAGTTGGAACCAGTAAGGAAAGAAAATAACAGAGCTCGATTTTTAAACTGACCAGAACACCGTATACTTTTAGTCGCCCTGCATCCTTCTTAAAAAGGACATTAGCTAAAAAATTGCGAACCCGTCCCGAGACTAATACACCTTAAAACAGAAAATTATAAATAACCGGTTAAATTATGAGTATTTTGTACAAAGTGTTCCATATAAAGTTTAGTCCCGCCAAATTGCGAAGAAAAACAGCATTTTTTTTTTCAATAGCTGTCCACCATTTTTTTGGGAACTTTTTTTGTTCTGGTTAGAATGTGTGTCACCCTGTATCTGGAAGAGTTTCCAGAGCCATATTCATAGGAACTTTTTAATCTTATCGTTCCAAATATGGCAACGGGATTTCCGAACACCCTGTGTATTTTACACTGAAAACAGTTGGCTGTACATCATCAATACAGAACACGAACTAATCGCAGCAATCTTTTTAAAATGTATAGATGTTTACTTCCCACGGGAATAAAACCAACTAAAACCACAGCTTTGTTAAATTTTCCAGCACACTCGAAACCTTTAATGACTATTTTACCGACATACAAAAAAAACAAACTAAAATACCTAATTAGAGCCCAAAATGTAAATAAACCCGTTTAATGTTACGAATGGAAGCGAGACGACATCCCCATACGAATGCTATCTTTGTCACATTTGCCCCTAGTACAATTTTAGAAGATCTCGACAATGGTCGGGACCATGCCAGTTACCTAGTATAGAGTTCATTGTAGATGGGTCGTGACATCTCTAAGATTATCTTGTAATGGATCATACAGAATTATAAAATATTAAATTAGAGGACTTCTAATGACAAAATAAAGATCAGTATCGCTCTTACTGATGACATCAAATTCAAAATATGCTTTATTGTCTAATAACTATATCTTGTTGACAAAACAGTGTAAAAAGAAATTATATTAAGATTAATTAGTATAATTCATTTTAAAAGAAAAACAAAGTAATAAAATACAATTCATCTAAAATGAAAACACAATATATAAGATTTTTTTTTATAATTTAGACAAAAAAGAGTATATAGTATAGAGATATTTATTTTAATACCTAGGAACATCGTTTTTTCTTGATAACGTTTTAGGTCTTCTAGATGATGGAGATGAATTCAAAGACTTTAGACTGAAAGTATCTGACCTAATCAAAGATGTAGTATTTATAGTAGGTAGTAGTAGCTGTTTTAGACAAATGTTTTTAAATTTACAAGCTCAAGGAGTGACGTGGGATCAGATTGAAGCGGCTTTATTTGTGATGCAGGCTGTTGCTAAAAATGTCTTGCCGTAAGTTTTGTAACATATTTACTTAAAGGTTGATATAGCTTTCCACTACACAGAGTGAAAGAAAAATGACTAGAAATATTTTCACACAAATTGAACTTATTTTTTGTAAAAAAAATTCCAAAATACAACTTATATAAATCTGGTGACAAATGGGATATAACTATTTCTATCTATTCTTTCGGTAATCGTCAAAGTGTTCGAATCAATTCTCAGCTATGAATTATTACTCATATACAAACACAACATTGCGGAGCAGCACGGTTTTTACAAGGGATGTTTAACGACAACTAACCTACCATAGTAATGTTAGCAACGCCATTCTGGCAACGCCCTGATCGTCTCGCGCGGTGAAAGTGGGTGCCTTATAAAAATATATATAATATTGCTGATGTTTTAGATTCTGTCTATAAATTGGCTGCTACAAAGCTGCCCTATAAACACTTTGTGAGAAATATCAGATCTCTAATTATAGGATTAAACGATGAATAAGACCGATATTTACCAAACGGTACCTGATAATTAATGATAATGAGAATTATCAAAGTACAATTTTAAGTAGTTTAGCTATTAAAGGTAAAATGCTGACAAGCTTAGATTTTTCGGGACACTTTAAAAGATGATAATAAACAAAAAGCTTAATTTTATATCTCTACATTCAATCTAGTGGAAAAACCGCGTTGCTGGGGGCATAGGTCAACTAAATTTTACCAGAAGGTAGTAAAGATACTACCTTAAGTCTTTTTGACACCAAGAGTCTAATACCGACAGGTTTTTTCGAGACACTTTAAAATATGTTAATAAATGAAGAGCATAATTCTACATCTCCAGATTCAAACTAGTGAAACACCGCGTTAATGGAGATTTAGATAAACTAAAGAAGGTAGTGAAGGTACTATCTTAAGTCTTTTCGCTGACAAAAGACTAATACCTACACGTTTCGATTTTTCGGGATCAAGAAGTGGCCAAGGACCTATTTTAAGTTATTGAGCTGTTAAACGTAAAATGCCGACAGTTCTAGATTTTCCAAGACACTTTAAAAAATGTTAATACATGAAAAGTATATTTTACTTCTCCACATTCAAAATGGTGCAAAACCGCGTTGCTGGACGGATAGATTAACTAAATTTGACAAGAAGGTTGTAAAGGTATTGTCTTAAGTCCTTTCCGTAACTAATGTCTAATGCCGACAGGTTTCGATTTTTCGGGACATTTTAGATACATGAAAAAAATTAGATCTTCACATTTAAACTAGTGAAACACCGCTTTGCTATGGACATAGATCAACTACAAAAAGCAGTGACGGTACTACCTTAAGCCTTTTCGGTAACAAAAGCCGACAAGTTTCAATTTTTCGTGACACTAATAAATGAAAATCATAATTTGAGATCTCCACATTCAAACTAGTGAAAAACCGCGTTGTTGATGGCAACTAAATTGTACTATAGTTTAGTAAAGTCTTTTTGATAACAAAAGCTCAATGCCGATTAGTTTCGATTTTTCGGGACACTTTAAATGTATGAAAGAATTGAAAAGCATACATTTTAATCCTGAAAGTGAAACTACTCAGAAACTGCATTGCTGAAAGAATTTTTAAATTAAATTGTACCAAGAAATGGCCGAACTACTATTTTATGTCATTTTGCTACTAATGGTAAAATGTTGGCAGGTTTGGATTTTACAGGATACTTTAAAAGATGTTAATAAATGAAAAGCATATTTTACCTCTCTGCATTCAAATTAGTGCAAAACCGCGTTACTGGGGGCATAAATCAACCAAATTATACCAGAAGGTTGTGAAGGTAATACCTTAGGTCCTTTTGGTCACAAACCTTTTGGTAATGCTGACAGGTTTCGATTTCCCGGGGCACTTTTAAAGTGTCTTGTGAAATCCAAGTCTGTAATAGCTAAATGTAATGAAAATAGAAAATACCTCGACCATTTTTTGTTACAATTTAGTTAAAAAAAAAATCCTTCAGCAATGGAGTTTCTTACTAGTTTATACAGTATGTCCCAGATTCGCTTCTCTATATAGGGATCTCGGCTGCTATTATACCTAAAGCAAAGGTTAAATAGGGAAAGTTTTAGAGGAAACTTATTGCATTCGATATCTGGCTTCAGATTTACGATCGATCAATAAATTTGGGAAATATCGGCGAAAAACCGAAAATGGCGGATTTCGTTTTTCGCCAGTATATCCAGAACGATGAATTTGATAGCTGTCAAAATGTGACATTATTCGGATACATTTTTAAGACAAATAAGATGGCGTATACGACACGTCTTCAATGTTTTTTGTTAACCCGCAACCCGTCTTAACTTTCATTTTTCTTATGACCGCCATATTGGATTTTTCGATTTTTGGAAAGAGCCTAAAATTTCCAGTCTAGTGATATCTCAAAAGTGCATTAAAGATTTTAGTGTCATCAAAATATCACACTTCGTAAATTAGGTTTCAATGTTTTTAAAGGAGGCCATGATTTATTTGTCACAAGATTACATTAATAAGTAAGTAATGTATTGAACGCATTGAATTTTCAATATAACATGAACGTAAATAACGACTTAAAAAATCTAAATAAACTTTAACTAGTTTGTAAGTGGGTAACATTAATTTAAAAAACTGCAAAATGACGTCCATTTGCATCGAGACATTTTTGACAATTGGTGACTGTTTTACGTACAACCCTGGTAAGTGTATTTCGGTTAATATTTCTAAATGTGTCCAGAACTCTTTGTCTCAGGATTTTTATGGTCACGGGGGGATCAAATTCATAGATTTCATTCTTCGTGTGACCCCAGAGGTAGAAATCCAAGGGCGACAGGTCAGGGGATCTAGGAGGCCAAGATATTGGACCATTTAAAGAAATTATTCTTTCGTCAAACTGCTCACTTAAGAAGTTCCTGACTTGAATGGTATTGTGAGCCGGACCTCCGTCTTGTTGAAACCAAGTTCTTCTTAATTCATCTTCCGTTAGAATAGCTCGTAAGGCTGGTACAACCTGGTTTCGCAAAAGTTCTAAGTACGTCTGCCCGTTTAGGTTGTAGTCAAACAAAAATGGTCGAATAAGTCGATTTCCTGAAATGATTAATAATTTATAAACAGGTGCCCAACAGTCAAGGGCGGCAGGGTCGGCCGGGTGGTATAGGAAACTATAAATTATAAAGGGAAAATTATCTTTATTAAAAAGTAGATATTTTCTTTCCAAAAATAATTATCGAAACATCCCGTAATGAATGAGCTTGTATAAATTTGAAAAATATTCAGCTTTTTTATGAAAAAGAAAAACATATTTGGTTAGCGGGAAGTAATAGCCGTAATAAATTATTTTGTTGGTATTGCATATTAATTTCGGAAATATTAAATCAATTTATTTCAGTGATATAATAATCTTAAAGAAGTACACCGTGCCTTAATAAAACATAAAATATCAAAAGAACAAACCCCTTGCGCTTTACAATTTAAATTATTCGGAAATACAGCTGAACGCCTTTATAAATCATATAACGCAAGAACTAGGCTACCCGGGTAATAATAAATCATTAAATTCAGACAATCAAAATAATTTTAGAGAATTAGCTAAATCTGCAGAAAATTTAGATAGTGTTAATAAATGTATAGAACCCAATTCTATTTTAATAGGTTCTTCGAAACTACAATACAAAATGATTGAGTAAAAATGTAATACAATATCAAAAAAGTAAGTTGACTGACTAGAGTAGAACGTTTTACTTTTTTTTATTAGATGATACTTTTAGTATCATTAAAGAACTAAACGAAAGAAAAAAGATTATTATTGACCATCATTTGGTGCCTATTTAAAAAAGATTGGTTAGATTAACTTACCAATGATCCTACACCAAACGTTACTTCCAAATCTGATCTGTAGACGTCTCTCTGCGACTTCGTGAGGATTTTACACAGCCCAATGATGACGGTTGTGCCTATTAAAGACTACACAATTCGTGAACCTGCTCTCATCGGACCACAAGACATGATTTGCAAAATCAGGATTTTCATTACATCTCCTAGTATACCACTCACAGAACTGTAGTCGTCATGGAAAATCAGTTTCCTTAAGTCCTTGTACTATTATGGGTTTTTATGGATGGTACTTATTCTTTTTAAAACTGTCTGTACTGTTGATTTTGGCACATTAGTTTCCTGTTCTACAGTTCTTACCGATGCACTAGGGTTTTTGTTGATAGCTTGTAAAATGTTTCTGTCTCGATTTTCGTTGTTATTATTGTATCCGCTTCAAGGTGGTTCGAAGGCACCATACTTAATTAAATTAACTACGATTTTCCTGAATTGGGTTTTATGAGGCTACCGTCGTTCGGGGTACATCTCCAAATACCTTGCTGAGGTAACGTCGGCGTTTCTGTATGATTGAAAGTACAGAGCTAACATATCAACCTTTTCTTCATTTGAATACGGATTGCCGGCTATTTTCTATAGGTTTTGACAATTTATATGTCAGATTTATGATCTTATTGGGATAAAAGCGTACCTACTACTTATTAAAACACAGCTTTGATACTTTCAACTATTTAACTTAACGTCAAAATCAAAATCCAATTTTGTTACAGATAAGTCATGGCCTCCTTAGAAAAGCATTGAGAGCTAACATTACTTTAAATCATGGCCTCCTTAGAAAAAACTGAAACCTAACTTTGCGAAAATTATTTTCGATGATACTAAAATCTTTAATGCACTTGTGAGATATGACTAGACTAAAGATTTTAGGCTCTTTCCAAAAATCGAAAAATCCAATATGGCGGCCATAAGAAAAATGAAAGTTGAGGCGGGTTGCGGGTTAACAAAAAACAATGAAGACTTGTCGTATACGCCATCTTATTTGTCTTAAAAATGTGTCCGAATAATGTCACATTTTGGCCGCTGTCAAATTTACCTTCTGGATATACTGACCAAAAACGAAATCCGCCATTTTCGGTTTTTCCCCGATATTTCCAAAAACAATTGTTCGGTCGTACACCTGAAGCCGGATATCGAACGCAATAAGTTTTCTCTAAAACTTTCCCCATTTAACCTTTGCTGTAGGTATAATAGGAGCCGATATCCCTGTATAGAGAAGCGAATCTGGGACACACTGTATTTAGGATGAAAAATTCTGCTTTTCAGTTTTTTCATACTTCAAAGTGTCCCGAAAAATCGAAACCGGTCGGTATTAGAGTTCTGTAAAGGCGCAAATTTAGAGGGGGACGCCGCCTGACAAAAAATAAAGCTAATTTGCTAGTTAATTAATTTTTAGACTTTCTTCGCTATTTCTTTATGGTACATGTGACCTTAACATATACAAACACCTTTAGCATATGCTCTAATGTACATATTTCCTTAATAAAGACTAAAATATGTATCCATATCTATTGTTTAAATCTGCCCCCCCTCAACAAATATCTGCCCCTTCCCTTCATTAAATGTCTAAATCCGCCACTACTGTTGTTACCGAAAAGATAGTACCTTCACTATTCTTTAATAAAATTTAGTCAATCTATGCGCTTAACAAGCTAATGTGGATATGTTAAATATGTTTTTCATTTATTAACATCTTTTATCTTTCAGCATTAGACTCTTGGAACCAAGAGACCAGTACCTTCTGGTACAATTTAGTTGATCTATGTCCCAAGCGATGCTGTTGGTCCACTAGTTTAATGTGGATATATACAATTTCGCTTTTTCATCTATTAACATTTTTAAAGTGTCACAAAGTGTTGAAAGGACTCTTTGTAACTAATATACAGACAGAATCTTAAGATGAGCGATATATTCTTTTCCTATTATTATTCAGCGATGTCTTGTCCTACTTTAGACCATCCCAGGACATGTGGTATGGCAAACCAACTGATACCTTTTTTTGAGGGTAACAACCTTCTTATTAACTGTCAATATGGCTTTCGCAGAAATAAAAGTATTATTCAAGGAATAGAGTGCCTGGTGCTAAGATATTAAATAATTTAAATAATCTAGAGTATAACCCTGTAGTTTCTTGTGATCTTGAGGTTTTAGATTGTGTTGATCATTCAGTTTTTCTCAGGAAGCTTGCTGAATATCGCATTTCGCAGACTAGGATTGGTCTGGTTCGGGTCGAACCTTAAAAACAGAGTACAACCTGTAAGGGTTGACGGTGTGGAGTCAGCGGAAAGGGCAGTATCAGTGGGGGTGCCCGGTGACCCAATACTCTGGTCACTACTTTTCCTCATCTATATTAATGACCTACCTTCTGTTAGTATCAACTCCAATTTTGTCCTTTTCGCGGATGGTACTTCACTTAGTGTTAGTGCAAGTTCACTGAATCAGTCCCTTGAGCGTTGTAATGTGAAGTGGGAGAGAGTTGGGAAGTGATTTAATGCTAATCAACTGCGACTCAATAATGATAAAACGAGCAGGGTCATTTTTACATTGAGATCTGTTGATGATGAGCCGAGTGAAACCGCTCTGAGGTTTCTGGGAGTGCAGATTGATCGAAGCCTGCATTGGGATCTGCACCAGGGGCGTGCAGTCCATGGAAGCAAGGGAAGCAGTGCTTCCCAAAAAAAAATTATAAAACATCTTCTAAAATGTAATTTTTAAAAAAGGAAACCTTTAATTTAGTTTATACTAAAAATGCTAAAATATTATCTTAATTATCAAGCCCATAATAAATGCGGCCTTGACTTCGACCGAGCCACAAAATCGAATAGAACCTATGCGGGTCGCTAGCTTCTCTGCAGCCAAGTCCTGTATGATGATTTCCTGTGAATCGAGCCAGAGGTTATTGAACTTTCCACCGGCTGTTTGCAATTTTTGCATTTCAATCGCGTGCTTTAAGTGGGGGCGGAAGCTATCGTTGGAGTAAGTTCTTTGTTTGAACGGCTATCCGTGTGTTGTGTGATATGTACGTCGTGTCACGCATGGTGCGATATGGAAGACAATAATACGGACGTGGATATGCAAATACCGTCAACTTCTGCTGTCGGTAATAACCTTGAAAATGTTGGAGAATTTAGTAAGAAGAGTGTGTGTAAATGTGTGGTGTCTTAATAATAAAGGGATTTTCAATATTAAACTTCGCTGATAAGCTTCAAATAATTTTCAATGGAAGGCCAAAACCGCCTATGAAAAATTTAACCACAAAAATGAAAAACGGTATTAGACATTTTTATCCGGAAAAACAATACGAACAATTTAAATGGCTAACAGGTGTGAAAATGTAAGTAAATTATTTTGTTGGCCATGTTTACTTTTTGAAAATGAAAAAGGTTTCTGGAATAAAACTGGTTTTTCCGATTTAAACAATTTCCATAAAGATGTAAAAAGACACATTACAGGCCGTCATAAAAGAAAAAGTCTTCGGCAAAACCAGAATTGAACACGCCCTTAATAAACAGTTGAACTAGTCGATAAAAATAGGCAAATATTAAGAAGACTTATCGATGTTGTTTGTTTTCTCGGACAGCACGAATTGGAATTTAGAGGTCATGACGAAACAAGGGTTTCTTCAAATAGAGGAAATTTTCAAGATTTACTTAGTTTAATGGCTAAATATGATGATTGCTTAAAAAATCATTTCGAGCAGTCTAGCGTTTTTCGCGGAACGTCGAATCCAATCCAGAATGATTTAATTTCCGCTGTTGCAACCATTATTCTAAAAAGAATTAAGCAGGAGATTGGCGAGGCGCGGTTCATTGCTATTGGTCTTTTAGAACAACTGATATCACTAATTTTAGCCAATTATCTATAGTAATACGCTACGTTAAAACAGGAAGTATTCAAGAGCGATTTTTAGATTTTAAGAATGTGTCCGAAATTCGTACAGCAGATGCATTATATACCGTAGTTTATAACGTTACTAAAGAAATTAATGGAGAGAAAAAAGTAGTTGCTCAGTGATGGCAGGAAGTTCGAGAAACTTTCCCAAGTGCTGTGTTTGTCCATTGTTTTGCTAATAAATTAAATTTAGTTTTATCCCAGTCCATCAATCACATTAAAGAGTGTAAAGTATTTTTCGTTACTTTAAGTGGCATGGCTGCTTTTTTTTCAAAGTCAACAAAACGTACACAAGCGTTGGACTCCATTGTCGATTGCCCAAAGTAGCTCCTACTAGGTGGAACTATAATGGAAGACTTTTGTTAACAGTATCTGAAAATCGTGAATCACTGATTGAACTATTTGAGAATATAATAGAAAATAATGAAACGTGGAACTCAGAAGCAATAAATAGTTCTAGGGGGTTTTTGGACTGTTTGAAACGAAATTTTAATTATTTGTTGAACATATTTTCAGAAATATTTTCATTCTCGGACAATGTTTTTAATATATCAAACTAAAACAAATGACATTGCTTTTTGCCTAGAAAAAGTGAATGATTTAAAGTCCATGTTAAGCCAAAAAAGAGATGACTTTGACCTATTTTGGGGTAAAACGATGACGTTAAATGTAGAGCCACAAGCCAAGCGTTTTCGACCAGACAAGGTGGGAGATGTTCAAACATCATACAGACACCTCTTTTATGAAATAATCGATCACATTTAGCAACAAATAAACTATAGATTTAACGGTTTAAATGATTTTAAATTCCTCGAGCTCTGCAATTTTGATGCATTTAAAGGAAAAACTTTTCGACCGAGTGTTACTGCGATTTAAATCTTTACGAAACTTCTTCATTATGCTAAAGAACTAATGTAATTTTTAAAAGACAAGAGTATTACTGCGATTTGAACTACAAGTGATTTACGAAACTGATGACATTAGCGCAATAAATAACACTAAGGAACAAAATGTCATTTTTAAAAGAGACAATCGCTGTTGTCCATTGAAAATAAACTAAAATATGTCGGAGCATCGAATGATGACGTCATTGACGAATTGTGTGAATTACATTACAAATAGGTAAGTTTGTACAATACCTGCCACAAGTTCATCACTGATATTTTGAAAATAAGTAAATCTTCTTCTTCGATGTCTTTGTGGTTGTCTTTCTGTAAACATTTTTCAACACTTTTCATAACGCATAAAAAATTTGGTTTGCAGAGGAAGGCTATTAGATTACTGGCAGAATCTTTGTATATTATTGAATGCCTAATGTTTGTTAGGAAACATATTAATCAACACATTTGAATAGGCATAACTATAATACGAGAAATAAAAATAATCTGGTGCCTGCCTAGTGGTGACTGAAGAGATGTCAGAGCGGAACTGGTTACTGGGGAATTAAACTGTTTAATGTTTTACCAAATGAAATTAAAATGTTAGATGTTAAAAATTTTAAAAATCAAAAGCATTGGTGACTATTTTAGGTTGTTTATGGTGGTTACTTGACAATATTTTTTTCGATTATGTTTTTATTTTTTTAGTATAGCAGTTAAAAAAAGTATGTGTTGTGAATGTCTGTAGCATATATTGCTTTTGTTTTATTGTAATTCATTTTGTAATGACGTACGTAAACGATTTTATTGTTTTCCAATTATTGGTTTCTTTAATTAAAAAAATGCTAGATTCAGGCTCGATAAAACAAAAATAATTATTCATAGTTTTTTTTAAGATTAATTAGACAACAAAAAATGTAAAATTTGATAAATTGCCTGTACTTTTACCTGTAAAAATATTTGTAGTGATTTTTCTTTCCTTCTGTATATTTACTAAACAATGGCTTATCAAAAAATGTCCTTCAACCACAAAATGCCCTTTTTTTTGCTATAAAATATCTGCAAATCAGTGGTGGAATTTTTATAACTCTTGATAATTTTTAGATCCGAAAACGAAGTTGTTCCTAAAGTGGTCGAAGCAATACTAAATATGCCCGAGTCAACGCATATAGCTGTAAGAAATACCTCTGTATTATTATTAGGAGAACTCTGTGAGTGGATAGAGAAACATCCGCATGTTTTAGATCCAATTCTCAATTTTTTGGTCCAGGGTTTGGCTGTTCCTGGTTTAGGTAATTTTACTTTATTTTACGTTTTATTCCCAAAAAATGTATTACATTATGTGATGAAAATATAAACAACTTATATAAAACAAATTTTTACAAATATATATATACAATACGTAATTATCTATAAAGTTTATTATATTCAGAATATTTTAGTTTCAAAATCTGTATCTCTTAAAAAATCTATGTAATCATAATAGCATTTTTAAATAAGCAGTTCTTTGACAGAAATTGTAAATAAATAGAATGGCGGTACATGGTTATTATTTTAACTTGTTTACATTTTAAACGCTGTAACTTTTTAATTTTTTAACTTATCGAGTTGAACAAAAAAAAAACAATTTATAGGTATACTTGCCAATTTTTTTGTGGCGCCCAGTGTCATAGCGAATACACTCATAAAAAATGATTGCCTCAACTTACATTTTTTTTAAATGGGATCTTTTATGTATTCCCAAAAAAAGAAATTCATTATGGTAAGATACGGACTATATGCGGGCCAAAATATAGCAGTTCCTCCATTTCCTATCCATCCATATTTGTAGCAACATTAATTGGATGATTGTCAATACACTCCCTAATTTCTGTTCTAAATAAAATAAGGATTAATACAAAAAAAAATAAAATAGAATATGTCAGTGGCGTAGCATAGTTTTTACAATAAAATTATCGCAAAATATCGTACCGACTCAACTGATTTAATTCCAGAACGTGTTATATTTTTTAAAATAAGTGTCCCTGGGTGCTTATATCATCTACCAAATTTCATAAAATAATCTTAACGCGTTCAGAAGTTATTTAAAAATTGTGATTTTTTTTATTACATTTACCTGTATCTCGGTAAGGAAGCGACCAGAGACCATAGTTTACTAGAACTTCCTATCCTAAAATATTGTCAGGAATCATCTCTCGAAGTTTGTCAAAGTACTTTTGAAACACCCTTTATAACCCTGTGTAAAAACGCCTTTTTGGCAATGACAACATTAACTGGTATTGTTACAAAAATTAAGCAAGCTTTAATGACTTCTAAAAATTGCTTATGGCAGAATAGTTGTGTATAACTGTAAATAAATTGATTCAAATTCATTATACTATTTATATCTTTAAAATATCTTCGAGAACCATGACAGCATTCAATAACTTCTACAGAAACATGGTATTTGCCTGCTCCATTTTGGATAATTTCAATGTAACAAAGTATTCCGGGCCATTTGAGACACTGTTAATTGGTATATTGGTATTTTTTAATATATTAACATTAATGATTTCTTCTCTGACTACTTTTAGGACCAGCAGCTGCAACTGCTTTGCAAAATATATGTGTTACGTGCAGCAGATGTATGTCTAGGCATATAAGTATTTTGTTGCAGTTACTGCATCAAGTGGACACATTCTCTATTACCAATAATGCTGTTATTGGTATACTAAAAGGTAAGAACATGAAGTACAAGTATTTTAAAATGTTGTTAGTATAACATATACGATATTAACTAATATCAAGTTATATAGACATACTCCTTTATTCCATACATGTGCATATAGCGGGTGTCCAATAAATGGTCTTCGGCCGGAAAAATAGCTGGAAATTATTTTCAAGTTCCAAAAATGGTCGCTAGGGGTCGTAACAGCAACTCAAAAATGGAAATGCCGATTTTCTCTTGAATTTTCCTAATTATGGTTTGTCGAAAATATAAGCATTGTATTTTTCGGGCAATTATGCTAGTTTTTGCCATTTATCTTTTTTTTTTCTTGCCGATGCGCTCCCGCCCTACGAACTGCCGCTTCTAGCGGTTAGTCGGCAGGTCACTTCGCAGTGTTTGCGGAGCGTTGAACGCGGTGAGCAAAAATATAGAATTTGAAACAAGAGTTCGTTTAAATGTAACTTTTTGGAGACAGTTTTGGAAATGGCTTTTTTCTTTTTGCATTGTTGATGGATGTGACGTTAATATAAATAGGGGAAATGTGTCATCTTTTCGAATACCTCAAGATCCAGCAAGGTATGTTTAAAGAACTTTTAAAGAGTTGTTTATTATTAATTTTTATTACTGAAATTTGGCCAAGAACTTAATTCCGGTAAAATGGACATAATAACGATTTTTCTCAAATTTTGTATTTACCGTTACTAGTTTTGCTCTAAAAATTTACATTCAGCCTTCAAAACTATAAATGACTTCTGCCTAGCCTAGCATGAACCGATTGTGTTCAATTTAAGTTCTTTTAAATATCAATATTGTTTTGTTTATTTACCTATCGCCAAAATTAGGGGTAGTTTATTTGAAAAATAAAAAAATCATGTTTCTTACGCTTCAGTCTTAACGGGGAAAGGTTTCTATTCTTAAGTGTCCGATGCAACTTGAAGAGGAAAACGATTTGCTACATTGTTGGGTCGGTGACTTGTGTGGGGTTGTAAATTGTCTATTCCTTATTTTAAGATATTTACCTTGCTTCTAATATTTAAAGTAACCATTTAAATCGTATTTCACCACTTATTGTGCATCAATCAGTATTTATGCACAAAAAAAGTTTTAAGAAGGCTTTATGAAATATTTTAATTTATATTTTAAAGAGGAACTGCTCGCAGTATTATGTATCATTTGCAAGCCTTCCGCCGCTGCAATATTATGTTAAAACTATAAGAGATATGTATTAGATTCAATGTGATTTCAACAGGGAAATATGTATAGTTGGGCGCTAAATGCGATTTTTTATGAAAAAATCAAATCTAGAATTGTAAAATTGAAGTAGATTTGTCCATTTTCGACCATTTTTTGACGCAAATGCCGTCGCATATAATTTTTTTTTCCGCAAAATGGCTCTTTACCGCCTTGCATTGATCCTTCGTCTACGTAACTGCAAAATTTGAAATGGTAAATCTTACTCATGTCTTTGTATTTCTGCCGCGCGGGAACCCTTTTGAACCCGTTTTTAAACGAAATGTAATTTAAATTGCCCATACATAACACATTTTTTTGAGGTCGGATGTGCAGGAATTTTTTTCTAATACGTAGGTACCTTTTCATCTTACTTTGAACTTGACTAGACCTTGTCGCTAGTTTTTCACTTTTTGCGTGCAGTTCTCCCTTAAAACAAAAATGTTTTAATATAGCTGTTAGGAGCAAACTGTTTAATAAAGGGATTTAATGGTAACAATAAGGCTTTCATATAATACTTATTTCATATAAATGCTTAACAGTTTTGTGGTTTGGTTTAATGAGCGTGGGCGTTAAAACCCTGGCATTGGATCAATGGCTCTTGTAGTGTTTGTGACTCATATTAAGACACCTATATAAAGTTACCGACTCAAAACTGCGATAAAGTTATCATGAATCCATTTAAGGCATTTAAAAAATGTTTATTTGGTAGTTATATAGAGTTAAAAATAATCTGTACTGTAAGCTGCGTGCTTACGAACATATTTATTTCCTAGTTAAATACTAGCAAGGACCTTTCAGTTCCTATTATATTATAATTTATGGATATTGTAAGATGATACCTAGAGTGTGGAGACGGCCTTGAGAAAAGGGGAAGACACTTGCTCTTGGTTTGGCTTATTAAATGCAGACCAGTTTAATCTGGTGGATAATTTCAGTTTTTTTTAAAACATTGATTTTTGAATGAAAATAATCTAGTTTCTACGTATAAGTGAGCAATCATCCCCATGGAATTTGAACATTTGATATCGGCGCCAAACTATTAGTTTTAAGACATAGACATAGCCATTTAAGTGTTATGCTATTAGGATATTGCTTTTTTAGGGAACATGTATTCCCATTTTCTATTTCTAAAAACTTGGTAGAATGTTTTTGAAGCACAATAGATTTTAATATCCTGTCGAAGACGTATTGATTGTCGTTCGTAGATGTATTCATTGCTATAAAATAACTAACTCTTCGTTGTGATTTACGACCTTTCGCAAAAAAGCCGGCTTTTGGGGGCACAACAAAGGAGTGAGAGGAGTGTTTCTTTCTTAAACTGTGATAAAATGATAGGAAGTCAAAACCTTTTTTCTTTCAACCGTTTATATCTGTTTTGGATGAACTGATTACATTGAACCTGGTGTCAGAAAAAAAAACGCTTTTCTTACTCTTCACGTAGAACTATTAATTGTACCGTAATGATTCTATTAGCGGTCACTAGATGGCGTTTTTTCGTGATTCTTCAAATGATACGGATTTTTTAAAAAATCAAATGTTATCATATGACTTTTTTCTCATAATTGAATTTTTAATCAATCGTCAATTTGTCAAATCGTTGTCAAGAAGCAGTGCTATTCAACGGCGAGCTTTCTGATAACTGTAAAGTTACTTATGGAATGGCACAGAGCTCGGTTCTGGGACCCTTGTTGTTTCTTTTATACGTAAATGACTTGCCTAAGTTGGATATTACGGTTTCTTTCACCATTTCGCGGATGATACTACGATTTTCTGGCACTAGACACGTTAGCAGGTTTCTGGGAATTCAAATAGATAAGAAGTTAAAATTTGAAAAACACATTACTTCATTAAACAAAAGATTGTCAAGTTGTTATGCCTTGAGAGTGATTGCTGACGAGTTGGATGTAAGTGTGTCTAGAAATGCTTATTTCGCGCTCATCGAATACCACCTGCCTTACCGAGTTTGCTTTTGGGGTGCTTGTAGTGCTACATTATTCCAATCAGTTTTTATAATGCAAAAAAGGCTCAGAATCTTTTATAAAATACGTCGTAGAGAATCTTGCGGGCCATTGTTCACAAATAAATTTTTTTTAACATTACCTAGTATATTTATATTGGAATCTGTGTGTTTAATGTTTATTTTTTTTTATTTATTTTCAACATTCCCAACCAACTGTATAAGTTCATTTCAGGGAATTTTAACAATAATAATATTATAACAAACTAACAATTAAGAATAATATTAAATAACAAAATAAATAATAATTAAACAACAAAATAAATAATATTAATACAGTCAAAATTATTTTTTCTATAAATCACGTTTCGATAAAAATGTTTTTTAACTTCCTTTTTAAATTTTATTAAAGTTTTTATTCTGCGTAAATGTGTTGGTAATTGATTATATATTAATATACCACCATATAATAAAGATTTTTTTGCAAAATTGCTTCGAATATCAGTTGTATTTAATAAATCAGTTTGTTGTGTGTCATGATTATGTATAGTATGTCTTTTTTCTAAATCTATATTGGATAATTTATCTTTTGTGAGTATTGAATGGATGAAAATGCATGTTTTTAACTTATAAATATGGTTAGTATCTAAATAGCCAAATTTTGTATATAAATTTATTGTTGGTTCTAGGAAAGGAAGTTTATGTGTACATTTAATAATTTTATTTTGTAAACAACGTAAAGGTTTCAATGTTTTTAAATTAGCGATCCCCAAACTGAAATCAAATATTGCAATTTTGAATATATTAATGCAAAATAAATATTTTTCATAAATTTTAATGGTATATTACAACGAATTTTGTATAGAATTCCTACTAGAGCAGATATACTTTTTCTAAGGTATATGTATAGTCCCAAAAATTGAATGCATTTACTATAATTAATATTTTGTTGCTTGAATTTAATTGGTTCCATTTGATTATTTATATGATATTTGCTTATAAACATAAAAGAAGATTTTTCAAAATTTAAAGTTAGTTTATGAGATTGTAGCCAATTGGATATAATTGCTAAATCTTCTGCAATGTAGTATCTAATTTCTGAAAAATTATTTCCAAAATAAAAAATAGTTGTATCATCCGCAAATAGTTTTATAGTTCCGTTAAGTTTTAATTTTGAAATTGAATTTATGTATATTAAAAATAAAATAGGTCCTAATATTGAACCCTGAGGTACACCATATGATATTTCTTTCCTAGAACTAATATTATTTCCAATTTGGACACATTGCTGCCTACTATTTAAGTAATTTTGAAACCAATAATAGATATTTCCTCCAATTCCAATATTGTATAATTTTTTTAATAAAATATTATGATTAATTGTGACAAAAGCTTTGCATAAGTCTAAGGATAAGATACAACATTTGTTATTTTGATCAATTTTTAATTGAATATCAAATAATATCAATAACTGCAGTCTCTGTATCCCTAGACTTTCGAAACCCATATTGACCACTGAATAGTAAATTTTTAATTTCTAAATAATTTGATAATTTATTGTGCATTACTTTTTCTAGAATTTTTGATAGAACTGGTAACACAGATATCGGTCTATAATTATTTGGATTAATATTATTTCCTCCTTTATATATTGGCGAAACTCTAGATATTTTCATTTTTTTAGGAACAATACCTGTTTTAAAAGATAAATGAATTAGATGTTTCAAAATTGGGATTAGTTGAATTTTGACTGTTTTAATAATTTTTATAGAAATGTTATCATGACTACTAGATTTTCTTGGATTCAGGTTATCAATAATTTTTTCTATAGCCTCATTAGTTATGCTCGCCTCATACATAAACATACATTTTTCTTGCATTAGCTCTGCTTCGAATTCGTAGTCTTTTAATTTTTTACATACATTTTGTGCAATTTTGATAAAATGGTTATTCATTTCTTCACAAATCCCATTTTCTTCTGTTATTTTTTTTTCCGTCAATTAAAAGATATTCGATGTTATTTTGGTTTGCTTGTTTCCTGTGAATGTTTGTTAGTAGATAGTTAATATTTTTCCATACACTTTTCTCGTCAAAGGAATTAAATTGTTCTTTAAAAAAATTTTGTTTCATTGACCTAATCATTTTCTTTACATATTTATTGTATTCGGTATAAGTTTGTGCATGGTGTAAGTTTTCCCGATTTTTTTTTTGTTTAAATAATATTTGTTACGAGTCTTTATGAGTTTTTCTAATTCTGGAGTAAACCAACGTTTTGTATTTTTTCTCATTTTTAAGATTACTTTATGAGAACAGGATTTAAAAACATTTCCCAAATTATCATACAAATCATCTGCATTTTTTATTGAATTTTTAATCGTGTCTAAATTTCTTAACTCAGTCTTCAATTTTTCTACCTCAAATTTATATATATTTATATGTTCGAATTTACTAGAATTTTTTTTGTTCTAGAGCAATGTCAATAACTTGAATAACATTATCAGTTAGTGGACTGGGAATTAACTTTAAATTTATATTATCTTCCAGATTAGTTATAATGTGATCTTTTAAACTGTTAGTTTTACCCACTTCACGTGTTGGGTTATTCACGTTACATAATTTGAAATTATTTGTTGAAAATATCTCAAAAATTTTAGTTGTAATGTTATTTTTTTGAAGAATGTTAATGTTCATATCTCCACATAAACAAACACTGCACGCAATTTCATTAAAATGTTGGAAGTTTTTCTTCCAAGTATTCTAAGAATATGTCCTTTTTTACAACTGGGGGCTTGTAAAAACCACAAATAATAATATTCGATATACTTATACAATATAGAAAGTGTAAACATAGTACACCTGTAATGTCAGGATATTCGAGTCGTCGGCGTCGCATAAATACCATTACTCTTCCAATTCCCACCTCTGAACTCACTAAAAATTCTTTATTTTATAACACCAAAAAACTGTTCAATCATCTATTTGATTTTATAAGAGAAATTGGGAATACTACCAAATTTAAAAGGGAGGTTAAAAGATTGTTGATTTGGAAAGCCTATTATAGTGTGCATGAGTTTTATAATGACACTTTTAACCAGTGGCGGCTTTTCCATAGGGTTATTTGGTTAATGACCCTCCAAAAATATCTCAGAAAATAAATTATTCGTTTGTCCGTCTCTTCTAATAGTTGTAATAAAACGCGAACCTTGTGAAAAGTTAAATACTCTACATTATTACTAGCCGCGCGCGGCGGTTTGAATAGTCTCATTGCGTTCCTTAGGTATAATAAAATACGCTATACTAAGCTAGGCTGGGCAGTCCGAATTGCCCTGATTGCCTTAAAGCTTGACGAAAGTACCCGAAGATTTCACAGCTACCAAGCGGCAGCCGAACGTGATAGCAAATGGAATATGAAATCGCGATTTGGGTCATCACCCGGTCTCTTCTCATAATTCGATCGATCGGTCGCGGCATCACGTCGGCATGCGGCAGTTCAATTGTTCAGAGGTCGCGCGGTCGATATTTTAACTCGATATTTCGGTCGTTCTTAATCGATGAAAATTGATTTATATACTCTTTTTTGTAATATTTATTTTTTATTTTTATGATCCATGTGTGAGTTGGGAATATACAGGAAATAAAATGTTGGTAGTGACTAGTGCAAAAAATAAACAACAAAAAAGTGCTTACGAACTTAATTTTACAAAAATAACCAATTTCAAGCCGGTCTATGTTTGAGTTGTGAATGTAGTGGAAATAAAATGTCGGTAGTGCAAAAAATTAGACAACTAAAAAGTGCCAACGAACTTAATTTTGAGGAAATAACCGAATTTAAGGTAAGTGGTCGCCCTTGGCCAGAACTTAGTATACGATAAACTAGTAAAGACAAAAATAACGAGGTTCATCGAAACCTTCGCAAAAGTATGTACGATTTAGCTAACTGGATATGTGGTTGTGAAGTCTTTAACTCATTTTACTGTTATGTTTGTTGTTTTCTAAGAACTCGTCGGACTCATTATGGTGCAAAACCGGTGTTAAATACTTAAAACACTTAAGAGAAAAAATAAAAAAACATGCGTTTTCTGCAGATCACATGAAATGTTCGGTGAACTATGCTACGGTCGGAAGTGTTGATATTCGCACTCAGCTAGACCTAGCTGATAGAAGATCCCTTAGATATTTTAATGAAAATGTATCCAAAAATCGTTATATTTAAACAAAACTATAGATTGTGTAAAATTTTGTGGGGCGTTCGATCTGTAAATCTTTTATATTTTAAAAATGTTTTGCGAGGTACGAGCTACCAGAATTTCCCTTGCGAACTATAGGTAGCTCGCGATCGACGGGTTAGCGACCGCTGTTTTAACGTTACTAATTCTTACTAAAATTGAAAACAAATCAACCACGAACTTTTTGGGAATACACATTGATAATAATTTATTAACCACATAAATAATCTAAATGGAAAAGTTGCAAGATGTAGTTTTGCCGTTCGTATTTCTTCAAATGTCCTCGGCATTACTGCAGCAAGAATAGCTTACTTTGCATTTGTAAATTTATACCTAACTTATGGTATAGCCTTTTGGGGTCACTGCAGCCAACTACTTTTTAATTCTACTCTTATTTTGCAAAAACGGGCTTTTGGCTACATGTACACTGTGTCCCAGATTGCTTGTAATCACAGGGTTTCTCGGAAACCAGCAGAGATATAACTTTGCGGTTTTCGCGACCCTGTGTCACTTTTTCGAGAAACTTTGAATGCCGCAAACAGAATTGTGCCACATCGTTTCGTTTCCGAGATACAGGGTGAAATAGAGATTTTGCGCTTTTGGGGGTGGTATCATATTTCGGACACCCTGTCAAATAAAGAAAAGGTAAAAGCTGCTATGGATAGATATTTTTACGTAGAGTCCAGTGCTGCAGTCGAAATTTTTTTTAGACAACCCGTTTTTGAGATATAGCCCAAAGTTAGTATTTTTTAAATGGGACACCCTGTATTTTTTCCATTTGTACCAATCCAGCGATCGTGAAAATTTTCAAATAGAAATGGCCTTATAATTTGCGCATTGTGGGCAGGAGCACCGTCCTGCTGAAAGTAAATATTGTGCAGATTTGCTAGCGGCAAGTTATCCAATAAATCCGGTAGTATTTGATTTAAAATTGCTAGATATCTATCTGCTGTTAAATTATTATTGTAAATATGGAATGTAATCTTTGTTCCAAATATAACGCAAGCGACGCTAAACCCAAACCTTCCTTGCTGCTGACGTTCTCTTGTTAAAAATTGGTTTTCCGTATACCAGTGCCTATTATTATGCCTGTTAAAAATACCACTACAACTTATATAGGCTTCGTCGGACCATATAACCTTGCTACCGAAGTCAGGGTCATTTTGGGTTTTTTGAAGATACCAGTTACAAAAATTTAGACGCCTTTCTGCATCTCCAGGATGCAATTGTTGTACTACATTTACTTTATAAGGCTTATATTTATGTTTTCTTAATATCCTTTGCGTTTGTGATTTTGACACCCCCACTGTTTCCTGAATATGCCTACATGAATTCGCGTGATTGGCCTGAATACTTGCTAATACAACAATCTCATTGTTCTCGTGATTTCGTTTATTATATGTTTTAGCCCTGTGCTTTGAAAATGATCCATCATTAATTAAATTTAATTTAATTCGGCAAAAAATTGCCTTGTGTGGCTGAGGCCTTTCTGGATATCTACGATATAAAAAAAGCTTTTGGAAATAGTCCATAACTCAAGGTGGAATTGAAAAAAAATTTTGAAAGGAGGTTCATAATAATTTAAGCGCTTGGTGCTTACCTGTTAAAATATAAATCAGATGCTTGATCACTGTTTTCATGACATTCAATAAAACAAACCATCATATCATACTTATGACTATTTTCAAAATTATTCATTTCTTCTTAATATCTATTAATTTACCTGTTAGAATTATTGGTAACTCGTATGATAAGAGGATAAACACGGCAATATTTGATATATTTAAGAAACAAATAGTTTTGATTTTTGTTTCCATGCCATATTTCCATGGCCAACTTACGTTTTTCTTTTAATATTGCGTTTATAAGGCTTAGTTTACGTCAAAAGTGCATAGTGTGATACATCATTTTAAAGAGAAAAAAAAAGGCAAATTTTTTGGAACTAAAAAATACAGGGTGTCCCATTTAAAAAATACTAACTTTGGGCTATATCTCAAAAACGGGTTGTCTAAAAAAAATTTCGACTACAGCACTGGACTCTACGTAAAAATATCTATCCATAGCAGCTTTTACCTTTTCTTTATTTGACAGGGTGTCCGAAATATGATACCACCCCCAAAAGCGCAAAATTTCTATTTCACTCTGTATCTCGGGAACGAAACAATCTGGCACAATTCTGTTTGCGGCATTCAAAGTTTCTCGAAAAATTGACACAGAGTCGCGAAAACTGTTCTATCTCTGCTGGTTACCGAGAAACCCTGTGATTACAAGCAATCTGGGACACAGTGTACAAAGCTGGGGCCCGAAACCATTGTAAACCACTTTTTGCAAAATATAAAATTTTAACACTTATTTGCCTTTTAATACTTGAATCTGTATCTTTCATACAGAAAAACATGTAAATTTAATAACTAAAAGTGCCGTTAATACTAGACAGAATTTGAACCTTCCACTTTCTATCCCCAGATAATTAAACATTCAATTTTATATAAAAGTAAAAAAATTTACAACCACCTCCCACAAATATTTAGAAATATAGAATCTCATAAATTGTTTAAGAAAAAAATAAAATGTAGTTTGGAGACAAAAGCATATTATAACTTGCAAGAATTTTACGATGAGTTTTGTGAGAAAACCATATATTTTGTCTTTTTTTTATTATTCATATATTTTAAGTCCTGTGCCTAAAATGTTTATCTTATTATATTATATATTTAATGGTGGATTTTATTATTGTTATATTTGTACCTTTTTACATAATATGTAGTTACTTATTAGTTTATAGTGTATGTTTATTTATTTTATTTTTCCAATGATTAGACCTCAATATTTTTATTTTTATAGAGCTTACTTTATTGACAAGGATTATATGTTCTTTTAACAATAAAGTATATTTAAGTTTGAGTTTTAACGATCATAATCTTAATATTTCATGATAAACTCAGTTTTTTTTTTAATGGAACACCCCGTATATTTTCCAATTTTTTCATAGAGACTATTTTTCTGATATCAAAAATAATATATAGTTTGCCCATGTTTGCTTAAACGTTTCCAAAAATATTTGTAATAACATTTTTTTTAATGGAATTTTTTAGAGAATATAAACTGAAGTTAAAAGTCTCTCTCAAGATGTTGAGAGTTGAAAATTCTGATTCAAATTCACTTGTCGAACTTACATTGTCTTTAGTTTAAATGATTTACAACTTTTTGATCTTTATTAGCAATAAAATTCGATCGTTATCTAAAGTCTATTCAAATTCAAGATGTAGTACATGTAAACAAAAGTGTTTATGCGAGCAATGCGCTTTTAAATAAAGGTGAGCGATTATGATTTTGAAAAGCATGTTGCACTCACAACCACTTGTTTACATGCACTGCATGTTGAATTTGACTAGAATTTAGTGTAAACTATTATTGGAAACGCATCGCTGATCGAGAGGTTATGAATAATTTAAACCAAAAGCAAAATATTTTTCTTCTACTATCTTCTAAGAGTATCAAAGATTTCTAAAAATTATTGAAAAGTTGGAAAAAACAAAATGACCTATATTTTTTTAAATGGGACATCCTATAGATGAGTATTTAGTTAAATGGGTCTTTTCATGCCGATTATAAATATAGCCAGTATAGGTCTTTAAAGAAACCTAGAAAATTGGCAAAAATCATGCCATAAGAGACAATGTGTTGCTATTGATTCCACATTTAGACGAAAATATTCCCTCTCTCTCTAGTGCATTGCGTCGTATGGCAAAGTTTTAGTCAATTTTTTCAGTTGTCTTTAAATATAAAAGTAATAAGGCTGGTATATTTATAATTAAGATAAAAAGACTCATTTAATTATATAAACATATTGTCAAATATGTTTGGCCTTCATGTCAAATATATTTAGTTACGGGGGTTTAGTAAACTCAAAATCCACAAACATCTGTTAATCTGTATTGGTCTCTTCTATAAATCTTACATCGGTAGATCTAATTTTTCGCGTGGCTTCTTACTTAGGATTCTCATAGCTTTTGATGAGTTCTTCGTTTACTTTATAATTATTTGAAAAGCTTAAACTGATCAATAGTTTATCGAACAATTACTGTTAATGTTACTGAGGACATACTGATAACTTGGTTAATTACTTTAGGTTACTTTGGTTGAAGGAGGATGTGTCCTGTCTGCGAGAGGGGGTTTTAAGAACTACTGACAGCCAGTAGAAGAAGGTCTGGTGCGCCTGAGGCGGGCCACTTCGTTTAGGGGCTCGCAGGTTTATGAGGGGAAAGGTAGATTTGAGACCTAGTCAAAGTCTGAACCTGTCAGGGACCTGTGGTCCAATATCTCAAAAATGCTTACTGTTTAGCAGTTTCCATTTCAATATCAATGTTAATTACTTTATGTTATGTGAACAATTAATTATCTTATTAGTCCAGGCAAACTTTAGTAGGAAATACCCGTAGTCAGGGTATATGCGGCATAATATGGATATCCCTTTTAAAAAAAATATAGGTAATGTAATCTTTCCTACTTTTCAATAATTTTTAGAAATGTTTAATATCCTTAAAAGATAATAGAAGAAACATCGTAGAGATTTCGTATTAGAATTTTTTTGGGACTGTAAACTAGTCAAAATGTAAAAGAAAACCCTGTATGTGTTACGAAATAAAAAATACAGGCGAACCTATAAATATGTGCTGCAAAGATACAAGTACCAAAATAATTTAATAGCTTCTTATTGCTATCGTTCTCATAATAAAACAATAAATTCAAAAATTCAATTACTGTGTCCAAAACATTTTATGTAACAAGTATTATTATATATTTGTTGCGTAAGAATCAGATTAGTTGTATAAGTATATTTACAGTGGTAATAATGTATTAGTACACGCGCAATTGTTTATGGAAATTTGGAGACTACATACATCGGCCATGATGTGGAAGTGAGATAAACTAAATAAAATATTAACATTTATGTTTCAGTTATTGGAATTAAACTAATGGATCTTGAAATAGGGCAAAAAGTAATATATTTTTTTATATGAGGAGATCACGAACGTACTTGGTACCGTGGTTGCTGTAAGTAAATACAGGGAAAGTTTGCAGTTTAGGAGAAGAGGGAAAGGCATTTGCTGGCAACACATTCCATAATCGGGACACTTTGGGAATAAAGGAGCGAACAAAGTGGTCCTTTGTCTTTGCAGTTGGACGGTGAAGGGATGCATGTGGGTCGATGCTCGTCTTTCCATGGCAGGAATTAATAAGCAGTGCATAATGGATGATAAATCATCAGAATATCTATAAACTAGAGACAAATCTTCTACAATTTGATGATGCTCTTATGGATGCAAGCTTCCTTGTGATGCTTGGATCATCAGTTACGCGAATAACTCTTCTTTGGACGTAGTTAAGGATAATAAGGATTGATGGAAAGGCTGCTCCCCATATGGAGGGTAATACTCAAGGTAGGGTCTGAGTTGCGAAGTGTAAGGGGTATATAAGTTGGCAGGGGAATAGTATTTTTGAGCTCGGAAAAGGAAACAATTGGGGTGGTGTGATCATGCCAGCAAAGATCTTTCTGAAAAGTTATACCCACTATCCTAAGGAAATATTTGGCTTCAAGCATTTGATTATTCATCTGAATGGTGTGGGTATTGGGAGATAATCTGTGAGATAGTAAATATGATTGTGGCATTAAACTGGGGAAAGTTCTTTGTTCCACATTCTGCAGTTTTAATGAGGTTCTCGGATAGGCATAACTAAGTCTTGGAAACAGGTTTAGGAAAATGTATGTTAGAGTGGAGTGTACTATCGTCAGCATAGATGTAATTAGGATTATAGATCATTGATGTGCAAGAGGCATAGAGTAGATGCCAATATAGCCTACGTTAATTGTGCAAGTTAGATGAATGGTCATTATTCACTACAGAAATACTTCTGTTGGGAAGAAAACTGGCAATCCAAATACAAAGTTTAGGAGGAAGACTATTGGCAGGAAGTTTGTTAAAAAGTACGTCACGCCAGACTTGATCAAATGCTTTGGATATGTCGAGGGCAATAGTTTGGGCTTCTCCGTGGAATTCGATGGACGTATTCCAGTGTGGTTTACGAGGGTAAAAAGATTTGCTCTGGATCTGTGTTGACGGAAGCCGTATTGCCTGTCTTAGATGAGTTTATACTTTTCAAAGTAATTGCCTCGTTAATAATTGGGAGGAGGGATATGAGTTTGTAGTTGGAGGGAGAGTTTTGGATCCCTCTCTACACGAGCAGATTTCAAGCATTTTAGAAAAATATCCTAGTCATAGGACACTTGTGTAATAACCTGGTAAGGATAGGGAACAATTTAGAAGCGATTTTTTTTAGGACGATGGCCGGAGTACCATCAAGGTCAGAGGACTTTTGGGTATTAAGTGTTTGAGAATACGTTGTATCTCTTTAAGCCTGAATGTAATTTCGTGCATATTGCACGGCAAAACTGGTACAGGTGGAAGAGGAAAGTGAACGGAAAAGATTGAAGTAGAATTTGCAGCGAACAATTTTGCAAAAAACTCAGCTTTTGCTTTAAAAAGGATTGGCTCCGATTTTCCAAGAAAGAACTTTGCCTTTTATGCGGTTGTAATGATTTTATAGCCCGTTTTTAGCTTGTGAATATTCTGAAGTAGTGTTCTTAAGGAAATTGTTATGAATACGGATTTTCTCTGGTCTGGCATTACTGCAAGATTTTAAAAATCGAGGTTTATATTTGTGAGGTTTTGAAGTCTTAAAATAATGTATGTATATTCTATACATAGTTGGATTACATCCCAGATTTGTGAACACATTTCGGAAGGATCGTTGTTAGAGAAACAAACATCATTCCAAGGGATGGAAGAGTAAAAATCCCGCAACCCATCCCAATCAGCGGAATTATAGTACCAAATAGTACGAGGTGGAATGAATTCTACAACTTTCTGTTGTATGGGACAGGAAACAGTAATTAGACCATGGTCAGAGGAACCCAGAGCAGCAGAAATGAAAGACTGATAAGGCTCTGGATGGGTGAGTGAAAAAGAGGTCCAATGGATTTTGTCTATGTTGGACGATGCGTGGGAAGTAAGTAGGTTCTTTGATGGTTGGTTGATAGCAAAGGCCAGTACTGCTCTACCTTGGGGATCGGTCTTAGTAGATCCTAACCATTCTTTGTTATGAACGTCCGCCAAGGATAATTTCAGAGATTAAAAAATCCACATCTCCAGTAGAAAGAAATACAGAGAGCTCGTTGAAGGAATTGTCTGAGGGAGAACGATATATACAACAAATAAATGTTGAAGTTCTGCGGGATAATTTGAGCCACAAGATGTCAGATCTGTTCGATGCAAGATTTGAAAGTTTTGTATATCGGATAGGTTACTACGCACATAAGGGCAAACTATGCTTATAGATGATCTTGCAGTATTTTTCCAAAATGTGTTCCCTAAATTTCTTTTTTTAAGGTTTTTTTTAATTATATGACTGAGAGGGCGTGAAAAATAAACCTTAAATATATATAATGTCCTTGGCAGGAAAATTTGGCTCAAAGGGCTTGTTTTTCGCGCAATGTTTATTATTTTAATGACACATATCTACAGTCATTTATGTTGCCATTATAACAAGTAAAAATCAATAGTGTTCTGTATAAAATAGAGATACGACTTTTTTTATTTTATTGATGGTAATTAGGATATCAAAATGTAGACACGTGCGACAAAATATAATTCATTCAAAACAAAATTAGTTATTACTAAAATACTTATGAAACTGTTAAAAAGTAGTTTTATTAACATTTTATAAATATCTTATAAACGTTTCCAGGCACGGTTATAAAGCTTTATGATTTTAAAACTTATATAAAGATTTATAAAATACTTGTTTCTGTTATATGTGTTACCTGCAATTATATTATAATTATTATATAACAAAACTGTTTTATGATCGTGGGCCTTTTCTATGTTTATAGATGTCATATAAGTACTTTCACAATATTTTAGTTATATTACAAATTGATATGTGGCAATATGTAGCAATTTTTATTACCGTTATAAACATATTTGTGCTACTTGGTCTGTAGTGTTAAATTTAATATATATAGAAAAGTTATTATTTTATTTGTCTATACCATTGCTGGTTTTAGGTGTGGCCGCTATTGTATCTGTGATGCCTCATACGGAGATAACGGTGGCGTTGCGGGAGCTATGTTTTATGCAGCTGACGCCTCTCGCCCAGCTCGTTGAACAAAATACGGATCCCCTCAAGGGTACCACGGCTGACCCAGTTTTGTGGCTGGATAGATTAAGCTCTATTCTTAGGCACGTCTCTGTACATAGTGTATTAGAAGGTACGTAGTTTATTCATACTATAGCCAATTCCAGCCCTTGTGCAATATTGTATGTTAGAGTGATTGAGAGTCTTTCACCTAAGTTCGATTTCATGTCTTAGGGAAGTTATTTGGGTTTCAGACTGTATTACTTGTTTGCGGACGATTTACTTATTTTTAAATCTATAAAATCGAGCAGATTGTGAGTTGCTTCAAAGGGAGTTGGGATAGTTTGGCAGCCTGGTGTCTAAAGAATATCCTGGGGCTACATGTGGCTAAAACCTGCTACTCACTGTTCGTTGATGCAACTATTTGCAAATATCTGCATAGTCTGGAGGATCTGGTTCGTCCATGCGATTCCTTGTGCGGCGATTTCGGCTTTTGGACGAACCATCAAAGTAGGCATCCATCGGCGCACCATGCGTACAGGGTGTCCGAATTTGGTTGCAAAAGCTGGGTATCTCACTTATTTTTAAAGATAGAACCTTGCGGTTTTCACGAACCTGTGCTAATTTTTTGTGAAACTCATGAAGCCGTAAACAAAATTTTCATAGCCTTCTTCGTTTATGAGATACAGGGAGAAACAGAAAATTTTGCATTTTGGGACCCCCCTCGTATCTCGGTTATCCTTTAACTTAACGCAAAGGGAAAAATTGCTGCTTATGCAGTTTTTTACGCTGGATCCAGTGGTGTAGTCATATTTTTCATTTGAGTTGTTATTTTTTAGATATGACCCAAAGTTGTGTTTTTTTAAATGGGACACCCTGTATATTTGTCCAGAAATTAATTTGTCCCTTTTAAAAGCTTCTCAAAAATCCTAATTTTTATAATTATCATCCCAAATTTTGCAGAAGGCCATGCAAAACAATGCTGCCTTTTATTTAAAATCGTTAACAATATCTACATCCTAACAATAAATCAAAATAAATATGTAATTAAATCTATTTATCAAAATATGTATTGATAATTTCGCACCAAAAAAGTACCACCTACCTAGATTTATGTAACACAAGAACAAAACAGTAATAAATTATTATGTAACAAGCCTTTCAGCAAAAATCAACTGTCGTATAAGAACTACAGTAACCAAGGAAATCAAAAGAACTGTTCAGACTGATTTCCATTTTGTTCTATGCATGCTTCGCACAATTTTCGTATTCGTTTTAGGGCATTAAGCAAAATAACGGGATGATTTTGTAAATAGCGAAAATTTTCTCTTATTGCATTTCCTAAATCTTGGACATTATCATAGTGGTCTTTGTAAATTCTATTTTCCAGATATCCCCATAGAAAGAAATCTAAAATCGACAAATCTGGGGACCTAGGGGGCCATCTTATAGGTCCATTTGTTCCGATCCATTGATTGGTAAAATTATTGTCCAGAAATAATCTCGTCATTCCAGAATTGTGTGCAGGAGCACCGTCCTGTTGAAAATAAATTTCGTTAATTTGCGCTAGAGGAACATCGTCAAGTAATTCAGGTATAGCTGCCTCTAAAATTTCTATATAGCGATTGGCTGTTACATTTCCCTCAAATATATAAAATTTTATATGTGTTCCTAATATGAAGCAGGACACATTTAGACCAAACCTGCCCTGCTGTCTTCTGGGAAAATTTGGTGTTGATTTTCCTGGGACCAGAATCTACTATTGTGCCTATTGAGTATACCAGAATTACTGAATTGTGCTTCGTCTGACCATATAACCTTCCTTTCAAAATCTCTAACTATATAGCATCTTTCTCGAAACCAATTGCAGAAGACTACCCGACGCTCTGCATCCCCTGGCTGTAAGTGCTGCACGAGCCTAAATTTGTATGGGTGGTATTTGTGCTTTTTTAGAATTTCTTGAACTCTAGTTTTTGGAATCCCTATGCTCTTTTCACTGGCCCTACAAGAGTTTGTAGGGTAAGCTTCTGCATTAGCCAAAACCGTAATTTCCTCAGCCTCCCGATTTTCTTATTATTAGGTTGCCTCCTTTCTGGATATCTAAATAAAAATTAAGCAATCGTATTTCAACATACCTAAAAATTAACTATTTACCTGTTAAAATACATCTCAGAAGCCGCTTCAACATTTTCATTACCTAATATAAAACAAGCTAACATATCGTACTTTTCATAATGTTCGAAAGTTTGGTTTTCTTCCATAATAATACAAATATATTTTTACACAATAAATAAATACAAAAAACTAGCGCTATATTTTATATACGCGTACAAAATTGGAAAATTTGGGATGATAATTATAAAAATTAGGATTTTTGTTGTTGTTTATTAAAATAGACCCATACTATTATATATTTTTGAGAAGCCTTTAAAAGAACAAATCAATTTCTGGACAAATATACAGGATGTCCCATTTAAAAAAACACAACTTTGGGTCATATCTAAAAAATAACAACTCAAATGAAAAATATGACTACGCCACTGGATCCAGCGTAAAAAACTGCATAAGCAGCAATTTTTCCCTTTGCGTTAAGTTAAAGGATAACCGAGATACGAGGGGGGTCCCAAAATGCAACATTTTCTATTTCGCCCTGTATCTCATAAACGAAGAAGGCTATGAAAATTTTGTTAACGGCTTCATGAGTTTCACAAAAAAATAGCACAGGTTCGTGAAAACCGCAAGGTTCTATCTTTAAAAATAAGCGAGATACCCTGCTTTTGCAACCAAATCCGAACACCCTGTACACATTAAATATTTTGTTTTTTGTGTACTGTCTAGTCAGTCTGAATTTACAAGATAATCACTGTGTAGGATGGAGTGGAGGAACGAGATCGTTTTAGATCTGGCAAAGAAAATACCAAATCATCCATGTTTATGGAATACTCGTAATAATAATAAAAAAAATGGTTTTACCCAATTACCCCTCAAAAGAAATCCCCTCTTTTTTCTAAAAAAGTTAAAGATAACACAATTTATATTGTGTAATTACTAAATAACTGTATTCAAAAGTAAATAGAAATAAAGGTTTTATTTATAATAAATAAAGCACTAATATCGAGGGAAGTTGATTTACTTTTTTTATAGTTAGTACGAGAGCTAGCATCACACATTTTGTACAAGTATCTACATTAAAAGTTAATTTGTTTTTTTTTCTATTATTTTGGTATTTCTTAACCACAAACAACGTCCCTGCCGGCACACCAGTGGGACAATGCTTAGTAATAACGCTTCATTTATGTCAGAAAAAATTTCAGTGTTATAAATGTTTAAAGCTCAAATTAATTATTCAAATTATTTAAACTATAAAATGATCAAAACAGGTCTCTTGCCACTTCCCGCATGGTGCGATGTACTACTGTCACTCATATACAGTTTGTCCAAAAAAGTATGCAACGTATGGGAAACGTTTTTGTTATTCGTTTCTCTGAATATTATATTTTTGATGAAAGTTGATGATTCAAGAAAAAATACTTTTGACAGTATTAAACTTTAGGTCAGATATACAGTATGGTCAAAAAATACAATTTTTGTATCGGCAGTTTTAAAGGCCACGAAAAATCGTAAATAAAAGCTAATTAAAGTTTTTTTGTATTAATTATAGTTAAATAGATATTTAGAGTAAAAAAAAATATTTTTCGATGTTTGACATTAAATATCCCTTTAACTATATTAAATATGGAAACATTTTATTTACGATTTTTGTGGCCTCCAAAACTGTCGTCACAAAAATTTTATTTTTTGAAATTTTTAGTTTTTGAAATCCACTTTTTGCATTTTTTGAACGCCATGTATATCTGACCTAAAGTTTAATATTGTTAAAAGTATTTTTTTCTTCAAACACCAACTTTTAGCAACAATAAAATTTTCTGAGAAATTGATAATAATGGTGTGCAAACTTTTTTGGAAAAATGTTTGCAGCTAATTTTTTTTAACAAACAAAAATGTTTTTTGGCTTTTTCGCAACTGAATAAAAATATTTAACTTTAAATTAATTGAAGCAAATATGTTAAATATTTTTATTCAGTTGCGAAAAAGCGAAAAAACATTTTTGTTTGTCAATCTAAACACAACAAATAATCAACAAATAGCTTATATCGTGATAAGGTACAAATTCTTTTGCTGTCGCCCGTTGGGAGGGGCCTAGCCTTGGCAAGAGGGATCAAAGTTGTCGCGTCATGGGGTATCACCAGGTTTAGTGCTTTTTCACATTACTTTCCTCAACATCTTTAGAACTGAATTATTTCTTGCAATTGGTCAACATCATTCTAAAGAAGGAGCAATAGATTGGATAATTTTGATGCACAAAAGAAAACCAGGTAGTTTGCCTGATCAACTTTCAAAGGATCTCAACTAGAAATATGACTTATAACAATTATATTTTTGCTCACGAATGTTGAGAATTATTCAAAGGTATTATTTTTAGTCTATTTAGTAACTTAAAAAAATTGTTTCTCAATTTCCACATTAATAGAATATTTTTAATAAATAATTATTAACAGTTAAAATCATGAAAAATATAAAGCATAATTATGGCAAAAAATTATTTAAAAAAGTCCTGTTTCTACATTAAAAATATTATTATGTATAATAATATATCTATGTACTATGTATCGCCTACGAACAAGTCTCCAAAACTTGCCCCAGGGAAGGACTAACAGGATTTGTTTTTTACATTTAGAATGGTGATGACTATTCGCAAAAAAGGGAATTTAAACATGTCGAGGAAGATAATGTAAAAGGAACACTAAAGCTGATGATACGCTTCACGACGCGGCAGCTTGGATCGCTCATACTGGGACTAGGCCCAACCCAATGGGTGGCCTTAAAACAATTTAAAACATCACTATATAAGCTACACATAAAAAAAAATTCAGCTTTAAACATTTTTATCTAGTAACATTTTTTTAACATTTACAATGTGTTCAAAAAAAAATCATGCAAATATGAGAAATAGTAGTAGTAGTTGGGGGAAGTCTAAAGACCTGACTGGAGGCCTATAAGACCCTTTCAGTCTACCGTAGATCCTCCAGCGACCACCACCTGCCACCAGGCTTTCATCCTTGAATCTTTCTGTCCTTCTTGCATAAGCCTGGACATCTTTCCAGGCGAGATCCTTATCTACATCCCTATGCAAGACCGTAGTGCCGAAACTATCTCGTCATAATCTTGCTCCTCTGCCTACCACATTTGAACTGACCCTACTCACGTCGTCGTAGCTTTTGGTGTGCCCATTCGTCGAGTGCAGTCCTCAACTGCTGCTTAGTAATACCTAAAGATGATTCTGGTCCCACATATGAGAGGCGGTTCCGAGTCTAACAAGCTCATCTGCCTTCTCGTTACCTTTAGTTCCACAATGTCCTAACACCCAAATCAATTACAGTGTTTTATTCTACGTCAACTGATCCAGCCTCTCATCCACATTCCTGCACTAGGTCTGATCCCGCCCTAAGTGCTGCGACTCCGACTATCTGAGCTGATAACGATCTTCTCCTCTATGACTTCCTTCATCGTTGCTCCCAATAAAATGGCCTTGAAACACCGTCGAAAACTTTCCCAAAAGGAAGCTGGACCCGGTTTGTTCCACCTCTGTATGTACGCCGGCACCAGAGGATTGTAATAATGTCATAAGTGATCAAACCATATAACAAACAAGTGCATCCTCATGCATGCTCTTCCAATCCACTTCTTTCGGAATTAAGAGAGTATAACCCTTTTGCGATCTCAGTCTGCCTGGAAATTTTTGTATTATTATTAATTTCTCAGAAAATTTTATTCTTGATAAAAGTTGGTGTTTAAAAAAAAACATCTGACAGTATTAAATTTTAGGTCAGATATAAAGGGGTGTTCAAAAATACAATAAAAATGGATATCAAAAAATAAAGCGTCGACGAAGACCACAAAAATCGTAAATAAAACTCAAGTGAAATGTTTCCATATTTAGTATAGTTAAGTAGATATTTAAGGTCAAACACCAAAAAAATATTTTTTTGATTGTTCAGTCTAAATATCTCCGTAACTATAACTAATATCAAAAAACAGTACTTAGCTTTTATTTAAAATTTTTTGTGACATTTAAAACTGCTGTCACAAAAATTGTATTATGAAATGTTTAGGTTTTGAAATAAACTTTTTTGTATTTTTGGAACATCCTGTGTATCTGACTTAAAGTTTAATGCTGTAAAAATTATTTTTTCTTTAATCACGAACTTTTATTAATAATAAAATTTTCTAAGAAACGAATAATAAAAAAGTTTCCCATATGTTTCATACTTTTTTGGTCACCTTTGACGCGAGGTTACGAAGCATTGTCCCGCCTGCGCACTGGCAGATGTGTATTTTAAGCATTAACAGGGTCCAATACTACAAAAAAAAAATGAGGCCAGCTCCCGAGCTAATTGTTTTTATCAAACGTTTTAATAGACATCCATTTTGTTCTACCATATTGGATTGAGGATTCGTACCAATATTTTACCAGTTTCTACCTGTCAGATTTGATTTTTAGGTAAAATTAAAATCAATTGTATAAAAAGGTTTTCTGTGCTGATTTTTTAATTTAATTTTATTTTATTTGGACGTCATTTTGTTCCGCCCTCTCGAATAAGTAGTTTTTCAAGACTGATTTTTTAAACATAATTAGGCCGCTATCTTGTTTCCCCATTTACGTACCAAAATTTTACCAGTTCATTCCTACAAAATACTTGATTTAGCAAAATTTGAGGTACTTTGGATGGGTAGTTTTTTTTATAGAATTTTTTTAACATTTTACTAGGCCGTTATTTTTTTCCGCCATGTTTGATTTTTATCAGATTGTTACCAGTTCATCCGCATATGACCCTTAATTTTTGACCAAGCGATGCCGCGAACAGACAGACAAACAAACAGACCAACAGAATTGAGAAAACACATTTTTAGTATTGAAAATACTTTTGGCTTCACTTTTATACAAACTTAACACTGTCTGTCGTAACCTCGACACCGAAACTGTGATAACGTGTTCTGTACAATAATATGTATAGATGAGTGCGGACGCACCAAATGAAAAGATAACATCATATGAGGTCATCGGATTGCCCATGCATACATGAAAAAATATTATACAGAAATAAAATAGTCCATTGTTTTGTGTATGTATGTGTGTAACAAAATTCCGAGTCTTATATTAAAATAAGGTAAAAAGGTATAAAATAGTCCATGATTTTGTGTACGTGTACAATAAAATTTCGAGTCTTATTAGAATAAGGCAGCCATCATTAAATACATACGGAAATGCACGAAATTATGATTATAGCCGATTTCAAAACTTTTTTTTTGTATGTATGTTATATTTGAACCGATTTTTACCACAAATTAATTATTTAATTTTAACTTACCAAAACGTCCTAGCTTTTCGATTCATATCTTATTATATAACTTATCAATGCTAAAGAAATTGTTAATAGGTATGGATTTATGTCACAGCACGACAGTAAAGAATTCTCAAGTAATAATAAATAAATCTAAATATTAAGTTTTAAGGCCTTGGCAAAGGCATCGGGACAGGGAGAAAGTCGACAAATTAAGAAGAAATATAGGGAGGTCTATCATTTTTGACATAATTACAATAGTCACATTTAACTCATCTTTATTAATCATATTAAAATGTTATAAATGTCACAAACCCTGATGGAACAAAATTTTAAAAAATTGGGAATGGAACGATTTTTATCTTTTAATATATCGGGTGTTTTATACGGCTATACCATTTAATTTCAGGCCCTTTCTCCTGAAAGTTTTTCAATTTTCTGTTCAAATGTGAAATATAAAAAAAGATGTATCGAACATTTAAATGGAAAAAAATGGGACATGCAATGTATACCTATAGATGAAAAATTTTAATAAAAGCAAATATTTGAGCGGGGCTGATTACCATTGTTGTGTGTAATTTGAAATCTTTAACAATTTTTTTTTGTTGACAAAGGAAAGTTAGATATATTAGATTTAGGCCGAAAACTACATTTGAAAAAATTAACAAAATTTATTTAGTATTAAAATAGGCTGTTATACTCCGTCTTTTAAAATTAATAAAAAAGTGTCGTTTTGTGTATAATAAATTAAAATTGTCAAGAGCTTTCGGTCAAACTAGACCATTATCAGAACTGACACTGTAAAGTGACAAAATAAAAAATAAGTAACAATAATTAAAAAATGTAAAAACTCGTATGCAGACTAATATACGACCTTTCACAAAAGTACGTATTACTGTGAAAATATAGAAATATTATTTTATTATTTGAGTTTTGTAGTAAATGTGTAGTTTTTTAATGGTGATTATGGGCCTATTAGGTAGATAATTTAGGCTGTTGCGTTGAACCGAAAATATGAATTTTCAAGAAATGAAAAAAATAGGTTTAACATAAAGAATTAACCTGTGTGTTAATAAGTGCAATAGGGCTCTTCTGAGAATTTCTATTTATTTCTAAATCCTCATAAGGGTTAAGTTTTAAACCCCTTGAGTTGATGTGTAAAATTTTGCTGTTTTTTGAAGGAGAAAACTGGTGTTTATTAAACTTAATATGAAAACCAGCGGCAGAACTGGATGGTCTATTGAGGTGTTTTTTAATTCTGACCTCTAGGTCTATAAGTCGTGCCGATATATATGAGGCATAACAAGAATTAAAGCTAATTTTTAAATGTGTTCAGATTATTTGTTGCGTTTAGATTGACAAACAAAAATCTTTTTTTGCTTTTTCGCAACTGAATAAAAATATTTAACTTTAAATTAATTGAAGCAAATACTTAATAAAATTACATATCTCAACATGTAGACTAGTCTTTCTACGGAATGTTTCGATACATATATAAACAATATTATCTAAACAAGCATAATAAATTATATCATTTACCTTAATTTTTATAGACACATAGTAGTTGTACAAATATTTTCATCCTATCGGGACTCTTCAGTGCGCCGATCGTAAGAGAGAAACATTAAATAATAGAAAAGAATTAATTTCAAAATTTTAAAATTTGTCAGATTATTTGACATGTAACCTAGATATGAAAAAAATAATAGTTTGAAGCCATCTATAATGTTATTTTTAAATGTCTTCAGATTATTTGTTGCGTTTAGATTGACAAACAAAAATTTTCAAATCAGTTTTTTTCTATTGTTTAATGTTTCTCTCTTACGATCGGCGCACTGAAGAGGATGAAAATATTTGTACAACTACTATGTGTCTATAAAAACTTAAGGTAAATGATATAATTTATTATGCTTGTTTAAATAATATTGTTTATATATGTATCGAAACATTCCGTAGACAGACTAGTCTACATGTTGAGATGTGTAATTTTATTAAGTATTTGCTTCAATTAATTTAAAGTTAAATATTTCTATGCGAAAAAGCCAAAAAAGATTTTTGTTTGTCAATTAAAACTAAGTTTATAAACTCCACTTTTTTTATAGTCTTTGTTATTGATTAAAAGCGTAGTTGTTTTAAAGACGACCTTGGCTGTATCGCTACAGCCATTTAAGATGTTAGCTATCTTTTCGGAGAATGATCCTAGATAAGGAAATGACAAATATTTATTGGGTTTTTTAAAGGTTCAGTGGGAAAAGCTTGGTGTTTCAGTTTTTTAATATTGATTTTATTAACTATTTTATCTACGAGATAAGGACTGTATCTGTTATTAATTGCGATTTGCTTAATAAGTTCTAATTCCGCTTGTCGATGCTCAGTTGAAAGAGGGAGTGTCAGAGCTGTATAAATATAACTATAAAATGACAATTTAAACAAAAAGAATGATTTGAGCTTTCATAAATGATAAGCAGTATGTGTAGGTTTTCTGTATACTTAAAAATCCAATCTGCTAGGAAGCTTGGTAAATTTGATATCCAAAAAATTTATTGAATTATTGGACTCTAATTCGATGGTAAATTTTATGTTGGGATGTACAGTGTCACCAGTGGTAAAGTCCGCAACATATGGGATTTTTTTATATTCACATCTAAGTAAAATTTGACTACTACATACGTTTTTTTATAAGTTTTATTAATCTTTTTTTATATAATATGAAATATAAGCAATTTATTAAATGTTACAATATTTTAATACCCAAGCTTAAGTTTGTAGATTGCCACGTTTTTTTTGTAGATTTTAATAATATTTTTTATATATGAAATAAAACAATTTAATAATATTACAATATTTTAATACCCAAGCTTTGAGTTTCTAGATTGCTTAGTTTCTTATTTGGATTGTAATCCTCTTTTTTATATATTATAAAATAAGGGTAGTTTCTAGTTTGTCACGTTTTTTAAATAGATTTTAATAATATTTTTTTATATAATATGAAATACAAGCAATTTATTAATATTACAATATTTTAATACCCAAGCTTAAGTTTCTAGATTGCCACGATTTTTTGTATAGATTTCAATGATATTTTTTTTAATATAAAATATAAGCAATATATATTATACGTATTAGTTTAATTTGATCCATTTTTTCACATCTGATAATAAAATGTACCTATTTATTAATCATAAAAGATAATAACCTTTAAAAAAATAAAAGACAGAGTAAAACATTATAATTTAAAAGTTGTGTCAGGTATTTTTAATACGTAGGATATTTGCGTAAGGTGCAAGATCTGTGAATTTTTTTTACATCCAGGCTTTCTGTTTTTTTTTATGTTTTAAACTTAGTGTTTGGGATTTTAAAACAGGAATTAAACGCACCTCTGCTTTTAGGTGAACTTCATCCATGTAAACCAGTCATTTTAGAAATATGGCCAGTTTTATCTAGAATTTTTGACAAATATCAAAAAGACATTAGGATAATGGAAAGGTGCTGCAGGAGTGTTAGGTTCATGCTTAGGTGTGCCAGTCAACAAGTAAGTAGAACTTGTACTATGTGCATCCATTCGAGTAATTTAAAAATATACATTGTAGCATAGTGGCGATATAAATAACCTATTTTTAGGGCCTGGGCGCGACAGTTCCTATGCCAGCTCTGGCATGAACTTTCAGGTTTCTCATTATCTTGAGCATTTACTGTTTATTCTCGACCACTGAAATATTTTAGTTCATTTTATTTGTTAAAGAAAAGCCACTGAATTTGAAATTGTTTATGCTGCAAAAGAAAATTAATTGCATAAGCTCACAAAAATCTTACTTTTCCCTAATTGGCCAATTTATGTACAGCACCAATATTAATGTCGTTGGTATATTTTTAATTCAAATATTTGATACTGTGAAAAGTTCTCACCACTACAGAACTGGCTCTCAGAATTGCGGTTACTTAGGTATTCAAATAAACTTGTACTTTTTGGTTAGTACATAAACTAGTAGCATTAATCTAGCATAGGAACTAAATGCAAATCAGAGAAAAAATAGGGCAAGGTATGCAACAGCAGATTATACAAAAGGTACAGCCGGTGTAGAGCTGAAAAGGTAAGAAAAAAGGCCGTCAGCAAAGCGCAGCGGAGTATCGTAGTTTTACACAAAATTACATTTTAAATATTTAAATAAAATCTGCATAGATGTAAACTTAGTAACCGATGGCCATCGGCTTGCACAAAGGCCTGCTGGTAAAATGGTTCACAAAATGCTATACAGATACTTTTGAGGAGAAAAGCATGGAATCCGGTATCGCAGAAAGTTACCAAATCTTATTTAAAACTACGAGAGAGATTTATTTCACTACGAGGGAGATTCGCAAAAAACCATAACGGCCAAATCAATAAATTCATAAAAATGTTCGAGTTTATGCAGACTTACGCAGTTAAAGTTATTAAAATAGTATGGTTTCTTACATTAATTTAATTGGCTAAAAATAAACAAGATATATGGCTCATTAACGCACAACCGTAAGCTTAGCTAAATCTCTAAAATACGCGCTATATATGTATATAAGGAACACAAAAATATTTAAAATATTAAATTATATATATATATATATATATATATATATATATATATATATATATATATATATATATATATATATATATATATATATATATATTCTGGAATCGAAAATATGCTACAGATTGTTTTGTATCTTTGTCGCAACAGTTTAAATTCGGGCTATGAGGAATTATTTATGCCCATATTCACCGATATATAATTATTCGTGCCTTCACACATAGTGTTGTCAGTAACACATTATTAAAGAAATAAATATTATTTTTATTTTTATTTTACGAAATTTACGGGTAACCCCCTTTTATAAAAATTGTTTACAGTAAATATGTGTATATCAACAAACTTAAGTATGTATATACATATTAAACTAAAACAGAGACCCTAGAACGAGTAATATAAATAAATATCGAATCACAATAACTGGAATACAATGATTTTCTTGAAGCCAGAAAGACTCCAGTTAAATATTGGGGCCAATTTTATTTTTCATTTATATAAATTCAGTTTCTAAATTAAATTTAAAACGCAATATTCAACTTTTTTGCGGATGACACAACCATTATTTATTTTGCTGATAATTTAAATGAATTATTTTTTTATATAAAACATGATCTAGTATTAATTTGTTCCTGGCTTAAATCTCACAATCTATCATTAAATTTTAGTAAATCTTCTTTTATGTTAATAAGTAAAACAAAGATAAATTCTGGTATTTCCCCAATAGTAATAAACAATAACAAAATTAAATATTCAAATACAACAAACTGTTTAGGATTAATTATAGATGAAAACTTAAGTTGGAAAAATCATATTCAGAATATAAGAACCGCTATAACTCCATTAATAGGTGTATTATACAAAGCAAGATATTTCGTAGCATTAAAATTCTTAAAAAACATATATTATTCTTTAATATATTCTAAATTCCAATATTTAATTTCAATTTGGGGATCTGCGTGTTCGTCACATATTAAATCTTTAAAACAATTGCAAAATAAAACTCTAAAATATATTTATAAACTACCATATTTGGAACCTTCTATTAACCTATATAAACCTAACAGATTTTTAAACTTACAGAATATTTATAATTTCAAAATTTTCGTTTTAATACACTCTATTATTAATAATGGAAAAAAATCAAATATTATATTTAAAAAAATCTAATACTTTACATAATCACGATATAAGACATTGCTTACAATTACAGACCATTACAATAAAAAGTAACTGGGAAAAATCAATTCTCTGGTTTAAAAATATATAATAACTTACCAGAGACTATAAGACATACAACAAAATGACCAAGATTTAAAAAACAATTAAAAATGCATTGTTTACAAAAATAAAAATAGATTTTTTTTAAAAATATTTATTTCAACTTAGTTTTTATATTATATTGAATTATAACATACGAGTTTTTTAATTTATTACAACTTTATTATTATTATTTTCTATTGTTATATGTTACATTCCATGTAATAAACTTATAAAGTTGGTCTGGAATAAAACAGTTTAAAGTAAAAATATGTCAATTCCAGAGCCGATCGAATTAAGCAACTTTAGAGTCCTATCAATGGGCGAATGTAAGCCATAATTAGCTGAGTGAAATGGAACATAAAACAAATCAGTATTTCTTGGCCTCCTCCTGGCTATATGCAGTCCTATTTTGCATAAAAAATGTGGTGAATCAATCATTCCGTGCAGAAGCTTATACACAAAGCACGCATCAAACATGCAACGCCTACTTTCCAGCGTACCTAAGTTTAGTGAATTCAGTATGTCGACTCTATGGTAGTCAGTCATGCTAATACCTATCCTAAATACCATAAATCTTAGAAAACGGTGTTGAACCTTTTCAATCTGGTCTTTATGGCTTTGATAAAAAGGGGACCAAATAACAGTTGCATATTCAACACACGATCTAACGAGGGAGCAATACACCACCTTTGTGGTCCGAACCGAGAATGCATCACAATTTCTCAACACAAATCCCAATATTGGCATACTCTTCACACTCACCCTAGATACATGCTCGTTGAAATTTAGCCTTTCGTCAAATGCAACTCCCAAGTCTTTAGTGGTCTTGGAGTAAGACAGATTAATGCCATTAATGGAGTAAGTTGTTGGAAATCTTTGTTTGGAACGAAAAAAACTGATATGAAAGCACTTTCCAACATTCAGATATAAGTGGTTATCCTGCGTCCACCGCGAAAGAGAGTCCAGATCCTGTTGGAACTCCAATGCGTCCCCCTCCTGTTTGATAACATTAAATATCTTTAGATCGTCCGCAAACTTGAGACACTCATCTCAGCAATATCATTGACGAATAGAATAAACAGGAGTGGGGCGCAATGGGAGCCTTGGGGAATTTAACCCCTGATGTTACCTCAATAGTTGAGGATATATCGTTATTTACCTTCACGGCCTGAGTTCTGCCTGTGAGAAAGCTCTCCAGCCATTCAATTAGGTGCTCAGAAAAACCCATAGCCTTCAACTTGGCCAGAAGAATTTTAAAGTTTACTCTGTCAAAGGCCTTGGAGAAGTCGGTGTAGACAGCATCAACTTGTTCATCCCTCTCCAAGGCCTCTAACAAGGCAATCTTGTAGATTGCTAAATTATAAGTGGTTGATTTAGCCTTGCAAAAAACAAATTGGCTATCATGAACCATCCCTTTACAGCTCCAGCTAAGCTTGTCAAAAACTAGGGTCAAATAGTTTAGGGATTGCGGACTGAATGCACACCCCTCTGTAATTACCAACGTCATCAGAATCTCCAGATTTGAAAATTGGGGTAAGAAAACTATGTTTCCATAATTTTGGAAATGTATATGTATCCAGTGATTTATTAAAAATCATCTGAAGAGGTTTTGTGATTGTAAAGAGGCATTTTTTTAGAAAGGTATTGGGAATTTGGTTTGTTTTTAAATGGCAAGCTCTCAATCTTGCAAAAACCTCAGAGACCTTAAACGATCTAACCTGTATGTTATACACTAGAAAAATGTTTGACAAACAACTGAATTTCGCCACTGCTATGAGCCACATTTCCCCCTAGATGCAGGCTGTTGGGTAGGGCGTTAGTCTGTCTCAGACCACTTACATGCTTCAAGAAGAATTTAGGATTGTTCATTAAAGACCTCTCCGTCTTATCTAGAAAAGATGCATAACACCGTTTAGACTCAGCCTTACTCGCAGCTCGTAAATTAGAAAAAATAATATAATCGTTATAGCTTTTACTTTGCATATATTTCCTATGAGCTTCCTTGTTTCTACAAACAAGGTTTTTAAGATCAGAGTCGAACCATTTGGGAAAAGTGGTACTTTTAACTCGGCGCCGAGGCACATGACAATGAAGACATTCATTAATAATTTGATAAAATATTTTTAAAGATTCATCCAGTCTTGCACCCTTGAAACAGCCATTCCAATCACAAGGCAAAAAAATATTAATAGCATTGTATGTTGTTGCACTACCTACATCACGAATCAATGAATAAATACTGCTTACGGCTGGGATGGCAACGGTATATCGATATATTTAATACATCGATATATCTCTTAATATAAATCGGTATATTTATACGTATAGGTTGTTGCGATATATCGATATATTAAAAAGGGTCGTAAGTAAGTCGGGGGAAATTTCCATTGAAATGTCCATGAAAATTCCAGAAAAATATAAAATGTTATTGGAAATCTGCTAAAATTTGAAAACAATAATTAAATTTTTTTTGTTTAAAGCAGACTTTCTCGAAAGCTTTAAAAGTTAAAATTACAGAAACTTTTCAGATGTTTCCATATATTTTTAAGTTTAAAGTAAGAATAAAAACCTAACCTTAAAATTGTTTATAATAAATCCCCTCCCCCCTTCAATTTGCTAAATCAATATGTTTGTTTAGCTTGTAGCAACACATATGAGTATAAGATATAAAGTGTTCTAAATGGAGAAAAAAACACATCTATTGCTTTTTTTAGTGTTTTTACTGAAAATATAATATCATAGTACTTAGTAGAGAACAAATACTTTATTTTGGTCTTCAGTTTTTCTAAACATCGCTCCGGTTCTGCTCAAAAAACCCTAAAAATTCTAGAAACACCACAAAACTTGTTGCACTTTTAAGAAAAGAAAAAAATCATTCTGTTATATGTAGGCTGTGTTTGACATCATGAAGAGTGAATGTATTAAAGTAGTGGGAGCAAATCTGGTTGCGGCAAGTAACTTTTTCCTGCAGATTTATTGCAACTATTATTTTTTGCCTAGTCCTAGTAAAACCATAGAGAAACAAAGATTTTTATTTTGTCTATGTCCAAAACGCTAAACTGACCCCGCAAATGGTAATGGCAGTTACATTTACGCATTCTCTTCGAGTTCATTCAGTGTTCAGACCTCGCCCAACTAGCACTAAAGTAGCTGCAATTGTTCCCACTACTACTCTTTAAGAGTTTTTACGTATTTATTGCTAATAATTCTATTATATATCAATAAACACTTTGGGTTACACGTTTTTAAGTATTATGTATGTAGTTGTTACTGCGAATAATTCTTTATAGTAATTTTCCATGTAAAGTAATTATATAATAACTACTGCCAAGCAACTACTTAAGAAATTGACTCCAAGGTCGTCATTTCCTTTCCGTGACATATTAGTAATTATTCAATGTTACTGTTTCTAATCTGTTTAGTAAATTACAACTTTTAAGTATCAGTACCTTCTTGAACCTTGCAGAGACTACTCCATTAAGTTCAAATGTACTGTATTACCATAAAGTAAAACGAGTCGTTGCAGAGTAGAGAAAGTTATCGTCTAATGTTATTTTAAACTGGCTATTACCAGTCGTTATTCTTCTGTTGCAACTAAGAAGTAAAAATTACAGTTATTATTTACTACAAGTAAACTATTACCTCTTGTACTTAAGGTTTTGGAATAGCGGGCGCTGGTACGAGATTGGGTCGGTGATTTTATAAGTACAGTGTCGACAATAGGGTACCCAATTTTTGATTGGCTCGGCCATATTACTGCTAAAATCGTTTTGTTTACTTTTCGCCTACGTGGGTTTCTTATGAGGTTTGTTGTTTTAGTGTATCATTTTATTAGTTTTTGTGCTTATTAACATGAATATTGATTCAAACAAGAAGTTCTTAGCCATTGGCCATATGGAGAAATGTATTTAAGCCTGGTTCACCTGTTTTTTTGCTTGTAATTATGGTGTTTGTGATGAATGTATGAATGACTATGACCGTAAATGTCTTAAGTTTAAGTTTACTCCAAGGAAAGTTATTAAATATTATACATTATTATATTTTGGTTTTATTTTGCTGTAAAAGACAATATTGTTTCATGTCTTAATGTATGTTTTACTTCATTCAGCACCACATTTTGAGGTGGAAGCTCTTAAAGGTTAGCATAAAAGCAACTTTATTTTGTAGGCCTTCTTTAGTACATATTACATTACTAAATCCACTTGCCAGACAACTCACATTAATCGCTTGCACATAGATTGTTATTTGTTAAAAATCTAAATGAAAAAGTAAGTTTGTACTAGATAGTTCGAATAGATTATTAAAGTAAAACACTAACATAACCCTACATTTATAACTGCCGCTGACAGAGATTTTCAATATAAAAGTAGATTAATTTAGTTATATTTTGCGAAAAACTAACGATAATATGGGTGCCCCATTTAAACCTTTGAAAATGTTGCATCAATTTGGCGGGTGGGCTTCTACTGTCGCCACTGTCCTTATAAAGTCATTGTAATTCGGTCTAGTCATTAATTAGTTGTGTATGTCTTGTATTATCATCTACGAGTAACAAGTGAAAATGGTTCACAAAAAGTAGCTTTCGTCACTCAGCCACATTTTATAGAAAATAAAAAATATCACATTGTAATGAAACAGAAAATAAAAACGAAACAAAGGTTTATGTTTATGACAGATGGCAGAATTATAGTGGTGACTCAAGTACCGCAACTCTCCGCGTGCTACGACACAACGGATTAAATTTTAAAAAACCGGCGGAATGTTCTGAAATCGTATCCGCTTATATACGCTCTATACCAGGGGTGCTCAAACTTGAACTGCTGGCGATCTACCTCAATATTTTTAGACTACTTACGATCGACTCTGAGAGGCTGCAAGTATGTGTGATGCAGGGTTGTACATACACGATATATACACCCTACCTACCTACCTAGGTAGGGTGTACCGTAGCATATATAGATATTAGCTTTCCGCACAATATACATTATTTTAGGCAAGGTTTGGGTTAGGTTTAGTTAGGTTCTTCTCTACAATATCAATGAAAAAACTCATAGTTATTCAAAATTGCGAGTTTATTGGTTGTTACAAAACAAAAGAGTTACATATGGTGTTAAACTTAACTAAGGAGTGACTTTGGATGTTGAAGCATGGCACAGCATGTCCTCAGCATACTTTTCATAAGATGGTACGTAACCACTGAGTGCTAATCGCAAGCATGATGACATATGATCGTCAGTTAGTCGATTGCGATATTTTGACTTAATTATCTTCATTTCAGAAAATGCAGACTCGCACAAGTAAGTTAGATTCGGATATTTATCTTCAGATATAAAACACCAGAAATTTATATCAGATGCTGTAGCTTTGAGATGTATATCTGATATAATCTGCACCAACTCATTTTCAACAGAACATGAGTTCATATTAAAACTGACTTGCTATTTCAGTAGCTAATTCCTCAGTGTTTTTACATGAAAAAAGATAACTCATAAATGATGCTGCATTTGCCAATTTACTACAATCATAAAAACGCATTTCGAATTTTCTCAAAATATTTGATAATTCAGCCTCATACATATCATAATTCAACTGAGGAATCCTTGCTTTCAAAGACGGAAAATGTTTCAGATCCTTTCTTTTCAGTTGATCTATCATAAGTTGCAATTTACTTTTGAATGCGTTTACTGCAGTTTTTCCTTTACCTTGAAGCTCCAAGTTAATGGTGTTTAAGTGCATTGTGATGTCAGTCAAAAATGCCAAATCAGTCAGCCATTGTTCGTTTTTCAACATCTGAGTGTCATCACCTCTTTCGTCTAGAAAAGCTGTTATTTCGGGCAATAATTCTTGAAACCTTTCTAGGAATTTTCCGCGACTCAACCACCTGACGTCCGTGTGAAGAACTAAATCAGTGTGTTCAGCTCACTCCCTATCTTCCAGTTGCAACTTAAAGAGCCGCCGTTGCAAGCTACGTGCACGGATGGAATTCACAATTTTTGTTGCAATGCCCATAATTTCCTCTGTGTTTAAAACTTTTGAACACAAAACTTGTTGATGTATAATGCAATGGATTGAAAAAAATTAAGAGAAATCTTCATTAGCTCGACACAATGCCACAAAACCGTTTTTGTTTCCAGTCATTGCTGGTGCTCCATCGGTTGTAATGCACACTAATTTATATATTGAAGTAAACGTCATATATATCTTCGCCACGGGTCTTCCCCTTCAGAGGAATGATTGTTAAAAGTTCTTCCTTAGCCAACATGTCATTGAATACCATCCGAACAAAAATACACAGCTGGGCAGTGTCTATCATATCGGTGGATTCGTCGAACTGTAATGAAAAGTATGTATTTTCCATGATATCATTTTTTAGTTTATCTGCCATGTCCTGACTCATTACTTCAATACGCCTTGTGAAGTTCTCTAATAGCAGACATGATTTCTGTTTTATTTTTAAAATCTAAACATAAAGTCTCGCCCGGAAAATCCTTTTCATAGTTTTTATGAACCGTTTTATGATGCCTCTCTAAGTTAGCACGCTTAGGTATTGAAACTGACGCACGACAAATAAGACAAATGCACTTATCTTTTACAAAACAAAAATTCTTCCTCCCAATCGTTATTAAAATGATACGTTCTAGATTTCTTCGCTGCACTCATTTTGTACTATTTACTTTGTATCGACGTAGTATTGCCTTCAAGTTGCAATTCAGAATGACTCCAATTCCTGCAGGCGCAACATTTATATCGGCGTGAACGAAAGTCTCGAATGTTCCCGTCAAACGCGCCGCCCGAAATTTCCAGAAAAGCGGCAAGAATAAAAAACGCGGCTTTTCTTTGACAAGTACCGCGCGTTCATTTGATAAAGCCGCCTTTTGCCGCTAGCAGAGTATTATTTTATTACGTAATAAATTTTTGTAGTTTAAATAAGTACCTACTTATTAAAAAATGTTTTCTTCTCGAGATCTACTCAAAAAGCACTCGCGATCGACCGTTTGAGCACCCCTGCTCTATACCATATTCCCAGTTTGAGTGTTTGTAGTCGCCATAACTGTTTTGTTTGTATTAAAACGAACCTTACATATTTTTAAAATGGATTAAATAAAGACAGAAATAAGGAAGTGACGAATAGGGTGAATTATTACGATTCGTCTACTTAAATGGAAGTACACAATTCCCAATAATTGCCCTAAAATTGTTCCCCATTTTGGTAATGACGTACTCTACGTAGTCTCAGCTTAAATAGAACGTGGCGACACCAAGTTCCGGTTACTACAATGAAAATACTTGTGATAACAATGACGTATTCATGACTAAAAGTGCTACTTGGGCGTGGAGTAAAGATTCTTGAAGAGGCCTCGTGTAATCTGTGATGGAATCCAAGTTGCAAAAGTAGGCCATATCATTGAACTATAATTAAGGCAATAACTTATTGCAACAATGTCCAACACAGCTTTTCGATTGTTGTAAATATGGAGTAATAGTTTATAGAATCATCAAATTATTATTTATTTTATTAATTAGGTTAGTCTAAGTAGTTTTATACCATTGTAATTAGATTTAGAAAAAGAGCAGAATAAAGTGTTACACAGTAAGGAGTGCACGCTGATTATTTTCTTAAGCATGTAGTTCGAACCAGAACAAGAAGATATTACATGGCGACCCTGCAGCCTATGTGCTTAAGTTAACAGTGCAAAAATATCGTTATGGTGCTTTAGAAGAAAAGAAAAACATGGGAAAAACACAGTCAAAAGAAGAAGTTATAATTGCCCAGGCAGGCAACAGTGGTGGTACGACTGCAGAGGGTAGCAACAGTAACTATTCTCTTTGGCAAGTTTGCGGAGTTGTAGCTATAATGATAGCAGTTACCTTAATTGTTTTATGGTGTTGCCGTCGCAGTAAAAAGGAATTGGAAAGAAAAATACGTTTAGAAATTAGAAGAAGCCAAGACTTATAAAGTCGAGAAAAAAAGAAGACACTGGCCGAACCAATCCGGTGGTCAGCAACGAGGGCACGTGCTAGTGTGGCAAAAGGCCGCTAGTGCGCAACGTTGGGATTGATAAAGCCCCTAGTATTGGTGAATATGGACAGTATGGACTTATCTTAGGCGACTATGGACAATGAACATACTTAAGTATTAACATAATTAGTAAGTCATAGTTTTAGCACTATACAATTTTATTGGATATTATTTATTGCCTTAAATTTATTGATAATTATTTTATTTAATGAGTGTAGTAGATTTAAGCGATTTGGATAAATTGAATAACATTATTTCATTATTTATCATAAATATAAAAAAGGAGTCATTAGAGCGTAGAGAATCTTTGGATAGGGTAAATAAATTAAGTAGCAACGTAGAAACATTAGAAAATAAATTTTTTCAGCTTAGAGATCAGTATAGTAAACAGGTGCATGACACCGATAAATTAGAACATTTTCAAAAATATGTATTAGAAATAAGAGAAAACATAGATAAAGCTAGATCTATTTTATCAGGTCGGTTAATTGCCATAAAAGATAAAAAAAAATTACAGCTCGCAGAGACTGATTTGGTTTTGGGCATTCATCCTAGTTCAACAATGAGTGAAAAATTTGATTTGCGAACCGCAGCTTCTTTGTTGCCATCTATGGATGGTACCGAAGAAACTACGAAAATGTTGATTGATGCTATTGAATTATATAACGACTTGCTTGACGACAACGGGAAAGTATTGCTAATCAAATATGTTTTAAAGGCCAAATTAACACAAAACGCGAAATTAAGATTACAAACGACGTATACTAATGTTGGTGCTTTGGTCACAGATATAAAAAACCAACTTCTTACAAAACAATCTGCACCAGCTTTAGCTAATCAGTTGCATAACGTTAGACAAGATACTAAAAGTATAGATGATTATGCGAAAACTATCGAGCAACTTTTATTAAATTTAACCTTAGCGCAAGCGGACGGTGATCAAAATTCGGCAAAAATTTTACAACCGGTGAATGAAAAATTGGCGATAAATGCTTTCGCGAATGGGTTAAAAAATTCAGATTTAAGAACAATAATAAAAGCTAGAAATTACAATAATTTAAAGGACGCGATAACTGGCGCTAAAGAAGAAAATTTAAATTTAACCCCAACTTATTCTAATAACTTATTTCATATGCGTGGGCGTCACCAATATCGAGGAAATCGGTCTAGAGGTAATTTTACAAATTTTAGACAAATTCATAATTATAATCAATCTCGTAACCCGAGTAGGCAAAACTTTAATAATTACAATTTTAGCAGACAGCAAAATAATTCGCAGTACCAAGGCCGAGGTCGTTCCAGCTTTAGTAGGTCAAATTTTCGTCGAGGAGGTAGGCGTCAGCAGTTTTCAAATAATAGTGTATATTTTGTTGATGATGTGGAAAGTAGTAACATAAATAAAAACAGCGAGGAATCTCAAGGAAATAAGTTTTTTCGTTTCTAATAATTTAAAAAATAATGATACAGCTAGTTTTAATATGAATGCTTTAAATTACGAGCGTGTCGGGTATGAAAGGGAAGAAATGATATTTTTATGTGACACTGGTGCAAGTATTTCTTGTTTTTTTGAGAATTATTTGAAAGATAGTAGTATTATAAATACAACTAATAAAATTAAAATTAAAGGAATTGCAGGCTCAACATATTCAGCTGGATCTGCAAATATTTTATTCACTATGAACAATGAATATATTTCTCATGATTTTACAATTATTAAAAGTTTCGATTCTAGTATACATGGAGTTCTAGGTTCAGATTTTTTCCTTAAGTATGGTGCAATTATCGATTATGAAAAGGTTTTATTTTCTTTTTGGCTTAATCAAAATAAGCAAATAACAGTACCTTTGGAGTCCAAAAATAATTTATATACTGTTATTCCACCCCGATGTGAAATAATTACACATTGCTGTACCAGTCTCACAGATGAATGTGTCATTTTAAATGATGAATTATGTGAGGGAGTGTTGATCGCAAATAGTATTGCAAGACCGAAAGATGGTAAAGTGGCTGTAAGGCTATTGAATGTGAATGAAAGAGAAATAAGATTGCGAAATTTTGAGCCTAAAGTTGAATATCTATCAAAATATGATGTTTATTCTTTTACAAAAAATAAAATCTCCGTTGACAGAGTTGATACAATTTTAGATCTTATAAATACAGAAGCCCTTAACGTAGAAGAGAGAAATTCTATACAAAAAATATGCGCTAAATATGCGGATGTTTTTCACTTAGAAAATGATTCATTAACAGTTACTAATTTATATAAGCAAAAAATAAGGTTAAAGGAGGACGCAACTCCAGTTTACGTTAAACCTTACAGGTTACCTCATGCTCAAAAAGAGGAAATTAATAACCAGGTGGACGATATGCTAAAAAAGGGTATTATAGAGGAAGCACACTCAGAGTGGTCTTCACCTCTTTTATTAGTTCCCAAAAAACCGGACAAAAATGGCGTTAAACGTCACAGATTGATAATAGATTTTAGGTTATGTAATCAACGCCTACAAAATGATGTATTTCCGCTATCGAATATTACGGAAATTCTAGATTCCCTATCTGGTGCGATTTATTTCTCGCACCTTGATTTAGCACAAGGATATTACCAATTAGAACTTGATCCTGAGAGTAGGCCCTGTACAGCCTTTACAACGGACAGAGGACAATTTCAAATGAAACGATTACCAATGGGTATGAAAATAAGTCCTAGTGCGTTCTCAAGGTTGATGACTGTAGCAATGGCGGGTTTAAATTACGAGGCATGTTTTGTTTATTTAGACGATTTGATAGTTTTTGGACATTCCTTACAGAATCATAATCAAAATTTAACTAAAATTCTACAACGCCTTAGACAAGTAAACCTTAAATTAAATCCTAGTAAATGTGAGTTCTTAAAAAAGGAAATTTTATATTTGGGTCATTTAATTTCATCTGAAGGTATATCACCTGATCCTGAAAAAACAAGGGTTATTTCTCAATATCCAGTTCCTAAAAATTGTGACGAAGCCAAACGCTTCGTTGCATTTGCAAATTATTACAGGAAATTTATTAAAAATTTTGCAGAAATTGCTCACCCTTTAAATAAACTAGCTAGGAAAGGAATAGTTTTTAAATGGTCTGAAGAATGTCAAAACTCATTTGAAACTTTAAAACAGTCTCTTATTAGTCCGCCCTTGTTACAGTATCCAAATTTTTCAAAAGATAATCAATTTATTCTTAGAACCGATGCAAGTGGGTACGCGTTGGGGTCTGTATTGTCGAACTCAGATGACAGGCCTATTGCATTCGCTTCTAGAACTCTAAATAAAGCAGAAATAAACTATTGTACAATAGAGAAGGAATTATTAGCAATCGTTTGGTCATGTAAACATTTTAGACCATATTTATTTGGTAAAAAATTTATAATATTATCGGACCATCGTCCCTTAATATACTTATTTGGCATGACAAATCCTTCTAGTAGGCTCACAAAATTTAGGCTAACGCTCGAGGAATACGATTTTTCAATCCACTATGTGAAAGGTGCTGAAAATGTTACAGCGGATGCTTTGTCACGTGTGTGTATAGAGTCGAACGAATTAAAAGAAATGAATAATAAAGTGAGTGCCAGTTTAAACGCAATCACTCGTTCGGAGACAAAAAATAACAAAACAAAACCCAATATGACAAGTGATAATACTTCCATGGAAAACAGGATTGATCACCCTGTTGCAGTGGAAATATTAAAATACCCTAAAACTCAAATAATAGAACTACGGCCGGTACGTGAAAATGAATTTACGAAAATAAAGCTTAATAATAAATTAAAAACTGAATATGAAAATTTAATGTATGACGTCAATTCTAAGATAGTGTACATATCCCAGAAATACCGATCAACGTCGAACTTAGGTGAGTCGTTGAGGCATCTGGAGAAATTATGTAAAAAACACGATATTCCGGAATTAATTATTATAAAAAATAATGAGTCTAATCAGTTTTTAAATGACATGCGCATGATTAAATGTAAAAACGAAATTTTCAAGACAAATCTTAAACTCAGTATTATAAAAGATAAACAAAGGATAGAAAATAAGGAATTACGTCAGTTAATTCTTAATGACTTTCATACATTACCAACGGGAGGACATTCAGGGATAAACCGAATGTATAACAATATAAAAAGATATTACTTTTGGGTAACCATGAAGAATGACGTTGAGGATTTTGTCAAAAGGTGTGACGAATGTCAAAGGTACAAGCATTCAAAACCAAATAAACAACCTATGACAATATCATCAACGGCTACTTCAGCATTTCAAAAAGTATACCTAGACTTAGTCGGTCCATTACCAGTTGATATTGAAAATAATCAATATATACTCACACTTCAATGTGAGCTAACAAAATTCGTGGAAGCATATCCGCTTCCCAATAAAGAGGCATTGACTGTTGCAAAGTCATTTGTAGAAAATTTTATTTTGCGTTACGGTATTCCTGTTTCTTGCGTAACAGACAAGGGAACCGAATTTTTATCTAATATATTTAAAGAATCTTGTAAGCTGCTTAAAATTAAACAATTAAATTCTACAGCATTTCACCATCAAACTTTAGGAGCCCTTGAAAATACCCATAAGCATTTGGGTGCATATCTACGCATGCAACTGTCGAAAGGAACTATTAACTGGAGCTCTTGGGTTCCTTATTGGTGTTTTTCATACAATAACAGTGTACACACATCAACGCAGTACACACCTTATGAACTCGTATTTGGAAAATCCAGTAATATTCCATCTAACATCGTTAATCAAGTCGATCCAGTATATAATTTTTATGATTATCCTAAGGAACTCAAATTTCGGTTGCAAACAGCGTGGAATGACGCGAGAAATAATTTAATGACATCAAAAAATAAACGCAAAATTGAGTATGACAAAAACAATTGTAAAAGTCAAACTTATAATGTAGGAGATATGGTTTTAGTAGAAAATAACGGTAGAAATAATAAATTAGAAGCTTTATTTAATGGTCCATATCCAGTTTTGGAGGATAATGATCCAAATGTAGTGGTAAAAATTAAAAATAAGAATGTAGAAATACATAAAAATAGAATAAAACATTATTTTAGTTAATTCCACAAAGAAAAAAATCTATATGTATATATTTTTTTTTTGCTTTTCGGGGAAGGTGTGATGGAATCCAAGTTGCAAAAGTAGGCCATATCATTGAACTATAATTAAGGCAATAACTTATTGCAACAATGTCCAACACAGCTTTTCGATTGTTGTAAATATGGAGTAATAGTTTATAGAATCATCAAATTATTATTTATTTTATTAATTAGGTTAGTCTAAGTAGTTTTATACCATTGTAATTAGATTTAGAAAAAGAGCAGAATAAAGTGTTACACAGTAAGGAGTGCACGCTGATTATTTTCTTAAGCATGTAGTTCGAACCAGAACAAGAAGATATTACAAATCGAAGGCGAAACGTCGGATAGTAATTTGAATTTGACACGGTCTAATAACAAGAACCATGATTTCTTAATTGAGCACACTAGCTTCGACCTCCCCTATACACTCCGGAGAGTATGCCATATACTTACCAGACATCTTGTGTAATAAAATGTCTTCGTAAGGAATTGGTCTTCCCAAATTAGACTGTATTTTTGTCATTTGTAAATTGTTACATTGTCTTGTACTATGTACACGATTTTTCAAAAAAAAATGTATTTTCTTAAATTACTTATTTTATAAATGTGTAACCTTCTGTACACACATCTTTCATCTAAGTTTATCTAAATGTATTTACTTATATTTTTTATTAATTTTTTAGGTGTGTGAGGTCTTAGAAAGTTTAGTTAGTCAAATTATTAGAATATACAGGGAATATAAACATTCGTGTTTACTCTACGTTGGAAGCATATTAGTAGATGAATATGCCACAGATTCACAATGCATTGGTGGTCTTTTAGATATGTTACAGGTAATTAGCTTGTAATTTGTAGGGCAAATATGAAGATTAGTATCCAGTTCTTGGCATTCTTACTAACAGTTGAGGGTTTCCAAAAATTAGACCACCAAACCTATTGTTTTATTTTTTTTTGTTATCTGTGACCCTTTACACTATCATCACGCCGTTATTTTGGAGGTGTGTACCAATTTTATTCTAAGCCTTTTTTACTTTTTAAGTACGAGATCATTTCAACAAAGACTAGGACTAGTACTACCATTTTAGTTATGAATCTTAAACAACAGTTCTTTTATCACGCTCTATATAGTCTCCCTGTAATGCAATAACCTTATCCCACCGGTGCTGCCATTGTTCAAAGACATGACGGAAGCCATTTTTTGAGAGCTTCTTCAAAACAGTCTCTAAAGCCTTAATAGCATAGCATTCAATTCTGTTTGAAATCGTCGTCCTTTGAGGTCTTTTTTTTGCTTGAGGAAACAGATAGAAGTCGCATGGGGCTATGTCAGGACTATATGGAGGATGCGGTACAGACTTGATATTTTTAGTGTTCAAAAACTCTGTCACTATATTCGCTTCGTGAGGGCGAGTGTTATCATGATGAAGTTTCCACTTTCCAATCAGCTCAGGTCGTTTTTTTTGGGGATGTGATCCTTCATCAACTGGCACAAAACTTGTTTATAATAACTGGCAGTTACTGTACTACCATGTGGGACCATGTGCGTATACACAAAAAATGTTATGACCATAGCTTTAGCGACAGATTTTTACGCACGTGCTTTTTTTGGAGGTGGTCCTCCTTTTTCTACCCACTGCGTACTCTGTTGCTTCATCTCCGGATCATAACAAAACACCCAAGTTCCATCCGCAGTAACAATGGTCTTCCACCATTCTTTGCCTTCTTCTTCAACGCATTGTTTCCAGCATTCACAAACTGTTACCCTATTCGCTTTTTGATTTGGTGTCAGTATACACGGAATCCAGCGAGCACAAACTCTAGACATGTTTAAATGCTTGTGTAAAAGAGTAAAAACACTTGCAACAGATATTTTAGGAATATTTGAGAGTTGTGGGATAGTCAGACGTGAATCTATGCGAATAATTACTGCTCCAGTATTGATGGTTTCCTCAGTTAGTGCCACAATAGGAACACCTGTAACGCCTTGCAACTCACAACTTTCCCTGCCATTACTAAACTTTTTATGCCATCGAAAACAAGCAGATTTTGCCATGGACAATTCCCCAAAAGCCGTATTAATCATCGAAAAAGTTTGCGTTGATGATTTTCCAAGACGAACACAAAATTTGATCGCATATCTTTGTTCTTTCAATCGATCCATCACGATTCTTAGAGGTGCGGTAACAATATCTCAACTTAGTAGCTCGTTGCACTGGGCCGTAAAAAAATCAGTCCTAGTCTTTGTTGGAAGGCCCTCGTATATAGGAATATTTCCTGTATAGATAAAATATTTTTGTCACAGTGCTGCATCTTCGAATATAGTCAATTATCCACCCAATTGTACAACACTGTCACAATTATATTTTATCCCAAAATCAAATAATCCCGTATACTTTGTAAGTTACCAAATTTTGTAATGAAGATAGTACAAATCTTCAAAATAACAACTTGATGATGGAGTAAAATGTCATCGAAACGTTGTTAAATTAAATGTACATTTTTTTTTAGAAAAGGCGCCAGGTTTAGTAGGCTGATTGATGTTTTGAAACCCTCAGCAAATGTGAAATAACAAATATATCAATTTAAAGGACATTTTGCTCATCGCTCAAGTTTTTTTTGTCAAATTAGATAATATTCTTTTACATAAAATAATCTAACATTTAAAAAATTATAGCAAGATACAGCTAATTAGTAAAATTTAAAAAAAATCTTTTTATTTAATTGCTGAAGTTAACATATATTTTAGGTATTTATTGAACCAACATTCCAAATGCTGCAACAAGAAAATGGCCTTCGAAATCATCCCGACACTGTAGATGATTTCTTTAGGTAAGTAATTTTTGACCTTTTTTTTTTCAACTTGAAGTAAATTTTGTACAGTTAGGCCGATGGATCTTTAGTCATGTGTCATCAATCGATGAAATACAAAGACGTGCTTTATCAACATCGTATTTTCGTTATCGATTAGTATTGCATAAATCAGTAATGAAACATGAAATACTGTCTTCCAAATACAAACACATTCTAGAAATGTGTTAAAAAATCGAATTACCAAAAAGAACTTGTTAGACAATGACATCAATATAGGCAGGCTTTTGACGTCGGAGCCTTAAACGTCATAGATTCGTTTGGTTATAATTGTTGTTGTCATTAAGTCGTATTTGTGGTTTTAGGAAATGTTATGCCGTTTAGCCTTCTTAGGAAGCTATTTTTATTGTATCTAATGTTGCTGGTAAATGGTACCATAAGTTAATATTTAATTTATAATTATTATTTATATTTATATCCACGTTCATCATGATTGTAGACTTTTTCTTTCTAACCTAAATACCTCGAAATGTTTACAACCGTTTATTTAACTTGATTTCTTGTCTGTCTTTCTGGTTTAAAATTTGCAATCCATTTTTCAAACACTTTCTGTCATCCGATTGAGCTAAAATTTGGCATACTTATGTAAATTGGGCGACAATGCAATAATATAGAGTAAAAGAACTCAATAGCTTATACAGGGTGCGTAAACAATTTGAAATGAAATATTGGGAAACTTTTTTTATTATTGATTTTAGCATAAAAAATTATTCTTCATAAAAAGTGTTGCTTTCCAAAACTAAAATTGGCTTTAAAAAATCATGTACAGGGTGCGTAAAAAATAATGCTAAAAAATAAATGTAAAAAATATTTTTAAAAACAAGCTTTTGTTTATAAACTATTGAACTAAAAAGTAAGTAAGAATAATAAAACTTACATAAACACAGAACTTTTAAAAATTTGAATATTTTCTTAAAACCTTGAGGCGTCAGACATGATCACACTTGAAATAAAGTCTAAAACTTTTAAAAAAATATGAAAATTTTTTAGAAGTTCTGTTTTTGTGTAATTTTTATTATTTTTTACTTTTTGATTACGTTTTTTAATCAATTATTTATTCCCGAGAAACTTGCAAATAAAATTCTACCAATGCGTGACTATATTGAATTCACAGAAGAGAAGACTTTTTTTATTGATCCGGAAGATATCTCAATGATGAAATGGAAGAAATCATTAAAGGTTTAGATAAAAAAAGCTGCTGGTTTTGACAATATTTATATTAAAATTATTAAATATGTAGAAAAAGAATTAATACATATATTAATTTTGTTAACAAAAATTTCTACTCATATAGGTATTTTTTCAGAAAAAATTAAAATAGCTAAGACAATTCCAATATTTAAAAGGGGAAAACGATATGAATGTAATAATTATCGACCAATATCTATATTTCCATTGTTTTCTAAAATAACAGAAACAATTATTAATATTAGATTAAATCAATATTTGGAAAATAGAAATTTACTGTTTAATAAACAATATGGCTTTCGCAGATTCAGGGAAACGGAAACAGATCTTATGGATGTCGTAACAGATATTCAAATTAAAGTTGATAATTATTAAAAATGCTGTATACTGTCCTTGGATGTGTGTAAGGCATTTGATACAATAAATCATCATATTCTTTTACGGAAATTATATAATAGTGGAATAGGGGGTAATATGTATAATTTACTTAAGATTAACTAAGTAAACGCAGACAATTTGTACAGGGTGAGTCAACGATTGGAAAAAGTAAATTTACGTCGAACAGGTAAAATCTGGAAACAAACTGTTTATGCTTATATATATATGTATGTAAGTCGTACTCATTTTAAAAATATTTTAAATTATACGGGGTGCGTCAAAAAAGTAGGGCAACTAAAAGTTGTATTTTTTAAATGGGATACCGTATATTTGACTTGATTTTTAAATTCTACATAAAATTCTGTCTGTCTGTATAACATGTTATATGGCTAAAATTGATACTTTCTTAAATATTTAGCTTTAAACAGAAAAAAATTAAGTTTGATGCACATCTATGATCAACTTTTATTAAACATATGATATACCTATCTTCAATAGTTTTCGAAATAGTTTCAAATTTTCTTTTTTTGCGTAATTTAGAAAATCAACGACTCGATCAATCAAATCAAATGGAAAAAAACAGTCTATAGCAACTGGCGACTAAATGTATGAAATGTCAAAAACGCGTTGTTAGTGCATTGTATTTCGTCTTTCGTATTCTCGTCTAATTTAAAATGAATTTTTCAAAAATGAAGTTGCACGATGAAGATTTTGAAAGGCGTGTTAACTTTTGCAACTTAATGAATAGAAGCATATCCGGACTTTTTAGCGAATATCATATTTTCCGATGAGGCTACATTTAGAAGCAATGGAGCTGTAAACAGGCATAATATGCATTATTATGTAATAACAATTCCCCACTGGGTACGAGAGGTATAACATCAAAATCCCTGGTCATTAAATGTTTGGTGTGGAATCATTGGAAACCATATTATAGGTTCGTATTTTTTTAATGAACCATTTAATGGACAAAGATATTTAGATTTTTTGAACGTTGAGCTGCCTATTCTTCTCAGACCACTCAGCATAGAAGAAAGAAGAGACATGTGGCTGCAGCAAGACGGTGCACCTGCTCATTACCATCGGGACGTTCGCGAATTTTTGGACGCTAATTTTAATCAAAAATGGATTGGTCGTAGCGGTTTTTCGAATGGCCACCCAGATCTTGCGATATAACTCCATTGGATTTTTTGTTGTGGGGTTATATTAAAGATCGTGGTTACACCCAACCACCTACAGCAAGGGAGAACATGCAGGAACGAATTAGGGATGTATGTGCCACTATATCACCAGACATGCTAGTTAAAACTAGGCAAAATATTATTAAAAGGTTCAAAATGTGTATTCGTGAAGGCGGACGCTTATTTGAGCATCTTTTAAAATATAACTATGAAAACATTTGATTAACTTTTAAAAGCGATTTTTTTTTAGTGTGATAAGTTTTTTTCTGTATAACTTTAAAAATTAGTACCTATTAATATAAGTTTTCGACTATCTAAATTGAAATGTATTCCTCTGAAGTGTATTTACTTATTTGCAAACTAGACGAGTAGACCTCTTTTTCAACACAATTTGTAAATATTTATAATATTATGCCAGTTTACGGATCCTTTGGTTTGAAATGTAAGATTCATTCCAAAAACATAATATTGTCTAAAAAGTTCGGAAATGGCCCTACTCGCCTTATCATTGGGTTACAAAACGGATTTTAAAGCCTTTCATAACCACCAAATCAATTGTGATATAACAGTCATAGCGTACAATTATTTGGACAATTCCAAAACAACCCCATCTACTGACCACTAACAAAGTCTTTACGGTTTAGTTTTCTTTTTTCGACACCAAGTTGAATAAAATCGGTTCATCCAAAACAGAGATATCTACATTTGAGAATAAACAAATACACAAAAAAGTGTATAATTGGTTGAAGAATACAATGCTTATATTTTCAACATACCTCAATCAAGGGAATTTAAGAGAAAATTGGCATTTACACTTTTGTGTTGCTGTTAAGCCCCCTAGCGGCCAACTTTCGAACTTGAAAATAATTTACAGCAATTTGTTTTGAGCGATTTACCTATAAATATTTTTTGCCAGCCGGCGTCCTCTATTATTGGACCACCCTGTACATAAATAAAAAAAATACATAGGGTCCAATTGATAACTTTCTCCTTTGTTGAAGGTGGTTAAAAACGAAAAGTTATCGACTAAATTTGACATCGGATTTGTGATCAGGACGCCAAAAATCTACCTGTAGTATACCAAAAAATCATCAAAATCGACGTGATGTAAAAAAGTAAATAATTACTAAATAATCACATCCTGAATTATCGGCACTCTATTATTAAACACCCTGTATAGTAGGAAAGCTTTCACGGTTAAGTAAGGAAACATCCCTGAAGATGTCTCGTGCAATCTAAGGCAAAACGTCGGAAAGTGATCCAATTTTGCCACAGTCAAGAACCATGATTTGTTAAACACCTTGTATGAACGTTCAACAAATAAATATGAACTTTACAGATTATGTGCCCGGTTTACGCAACGTGCTCCCGTCCCGTTCCTCCGCTGCTCCGCCCTGGTGCCGATCCTGCAGTGCGGCATGCTGGCCGCCTCGCTCGACCACAAAGAGGCGAACATGTCCGTGATGAAGTTCTTCCACGACCTGATCAACCAGGGCCAGAGCGGACACGCCTCACCGGACTACGCCGAAAGGCACGAGTTGGTCAAGGGCCTTCTGGACCAATTCGGGCAGCAACTCGTCACGGGATTGTTGCACTCGTGCGTGTTCTATTTGCACACGTATATGCTCTCTGAGGTGAGTACTTTTTATACCATTTTCCGATGATTTATTTTATTTTTTCACAATGGCGTTTTTTTTATCTATGAGCAGATTACAAAGGCCAAAGGCCTAAGCACTAGATACCGAGGTTACTTCCAGTAAAGAGAGGAAGAGTTTATTGATTAAAGACTTGCAGATTAAGGGAAGAGGGAAAGGAGAGGGGAGTTGGGACACTCTTGGAAATAAAGGAGCGAACAAAGTGTCTCGATGTCTCCCTCGCAGAAATGACAGGCATAATGGATGATATTTTATCAGAAAAGAATCCGGGGTAGTATCTGTAAAACAGAGACAGATCGTCCACAATTCGACGATGCTGAAGTGTGACCTTTGGATCATCAATCAGACGAATAGCTCAAGCCAAGAACGAAGAGGTTGCTCCCCATATTTGCAAGCAGTACTCAAGGCTGGGTCTGATTAGCGAAGGGTAAAGGATATACAAGTTGCCGGAAAAAAAGTAGCTAGCTTGGAGAAGGAAGCCCACTTCCTTTGCGGGTGCTGTGGCAATTGAGGTGATGTGATTTTGCCAGCGAAGATTTTTCTGAAAAGTGAATTTTTGGACTCAAGCATTTGATTATTCATTTAAACGGTGTGGATATTAGGAGATATTGTGTGAAATAGTAAACACTGGTGTGTCTTCGTGGCGTTAAACTGGACCCTCTCCATTCGATTTGAGGTCCTCAGAGATAAAGTCATTACTCTACGGCTACGCCTTCCATCAGTTTCAGTCTTGGATACGTTTGTAAAATTGTGTATTGAGTGGAATGTACTATCGTCAGCATAGCTGTGAATAGCATTGCTGCTAGACGAAAGCTGATCATTGATGTGAAGGAGGAATAGGTAGGTGCCAGCACTAAACCCTGAGGAACGCCTGCGTTCATTTTGTAAAAGTTAGATAATTAGCCATCAACCACTATAGAAATACTTCTGTTGGAAACATAATTGACAACATCATGAGCAGGAAGTTTGTTAAGAAATGTGTTATTCCAAACTTGATAAATCCTTGATATGTCGAGGGCAATAATTTGGGCTTCTCCGTGGAATTGGATGGACTTGTTCCAGTTGTGGGTTATGAAGGTAAGAAGACCTGGAGTAGGGATATGGGTCTGTAGTGGGAGAGAAGAGTTTTGCATCCCTTTTTGGACACAGGATGTATACAAGTAGATTTCCAGCTTTTAGTCCTTGTAATATGACACTTGGAATAACTTGGTAAGGATAGGGAACAGTTCAGAAGCGCATTTTTTTAAGACTGTGGTCAGAACACCATCAAGCCCAGAAGACTTTTTGGTGTTAAGTATTTTGAGAATACGTCGTACCTTGTATGGCAAAGCTTCGGCTGATGGGAGGAGGAAGTGAGAGTAGAATTTGCAGCGAATTGTTTTGCAAAAAGCTCAGCTTTTTCTTTAGACGTGGAGACAATTTCATCACCGGAAGTTACGGTTCGAAAGGGAAGGGGCTTTTGTAGAAGTTTTATTTAATGTTTTTGGCAAGCAACGAAAAGGGTTGGCTACCATTTTGGAAAGAAAGACCTTTGCCTTTTATGCGTGCGTTGAACGCATTTTTAGCAATTATGCTATTGTAATGATTTCGTGCCTGTTTTTAGCCTGTTGATTGTCTGAACTAGGGTTCTAAGGAAAATTGTGAGTACGAATTATTTTCTCCAGTCTGGCATTTTCGCAGGATTTTGAAAACCAAGGTGTATTTTGAAATTTGTCAATTAAAGTAACAGAAATGTTGAATATGATCATAAAGGGAAAAGCTACCTGTAAAAGTAAAAAATACAGAAAAGCGTTGTAACCCCTTGTCCGTATCTCCTAATAATAATACAGAATGACTTCGCTATATTCAAGGACCAAGGAGAAAATATTTTGGCATACCCCAAAAATTATTTTATAATTCTCGTTTAAAATAGGGAAGTTTATTTAAATTTTGTAGTTTAAAAAGTTTAAATTGTACAGTCCTGATTTTGCGATCGAGATATGCGCTATTTTGGATTCTTGAGAAAAAGCCGTTTGGACTGGCTGTAATTTTTTCCAAAATATTGGCATGAAAACTTTACCCTTCAAATTGCAGCCATGTTTAAACAAAATTAGTGTTACCTAAACTTTTTTCGATAAAAGATTTATGAATTAGGTAATTTTTCAATTTTATGAGAACTCTATAAAATAAATTTGATAGTTTTCTTCTTCACTATACATATTTTTTCCTCCCCCAACAAAAAGAAGATGTCCCCCTCTCCCCAGAGGAAACTCTAAATTCGACACTACAGTTAGGTTTGACACATTGAAAATATCTGAAGGATACCCAGTTTTTATCTTAGATACATTCACTTTAGTCAGCTTGTTCGTGTCTGCCAAAGCCATTGATCTTAATACAAGCTTGAGTATAGGACGATCATTTTTAATATAAAAGCACAACAATTTATATATTAAACTTACACCATATCTATAGCCAAAGTCATCAGATGTGTCTGTAGTAACTTTGACATATTTTTGCCAATTAAAATATCGTGTTTCAGGTAGGTGATGTTTTCGTCCAATTACTAGATTTTAGCAGAGACAATACAAGCAAATGGATAGCCAACGCGCTAGATATTTTACCAAAACAAAGCAATGGAGGACTGATGACGGCGACTCCAGAGCAGTTGAATGACGTCCATGTTAGTTTAATAAGGTAAAGACAATTTATCGTTTTAACAAAATTCTTATAATCAGTCAAAATCTCCATACACTTACCATTTATTTAATTATTTCACAATTTTTGAATTTCCTACTTCCCACTAACGCTAAATATGTGAAATTAAATATCAACAATATAAATGAAAATCAAATATTTTGAAAAAATATATTTAGGTATTAAACCAAGAACCATTATTACTTATTTAAATTACGTCAAAACGTTTCCATATATTATAGATAAATGCCAGCCATTGCCGTAAAATAAAGCGGTATTTTATCAAGTAGGCATTTGTCATGTCATTCAAGTGTCATAAAAACCAAATGAATTGATATTTTCTGGCTCGAGCCCATTACGTAAAATGTTAAAGTCCAATTTAAGAAAAATCGAAAAATTATGGGTAAATTAAGGCAATTCGAGTCTCTGATTCGAAACAGTGAATCATTTCTTCATGATAGTAATAAGCACCGGTATTTTTTCAACATTATTGAGGATATACATATTGGAAATATGAAACGTTGCACTAAACGAAACATTTATTAACAAAGAAATATAAAACACTTCTAAATACACACATGGAAAAACGTTAGGGATAATGAAAAAATGGTCGATTTTGCAAACAAAATATATTATTTATAGTTGGAATAATTAAAAATTTGCCTTTATGCCTATATTTTACTATGATTTTGATTATCCATGCTCAGCAAATAAAAAAAAAACGCACATAAACTGAAAACAAGCAAGACAAAATTGCGTTACAAAAAAAGGCGATAAATATAAACTTTAAAGTAAGGTTAGTTCCACAGGCGCAAACGCTTTCAATCTATAACTCGGGCTAAGAACCAGCGTAAACACTTAGCTCCAACGGACGACGCAACACGCAAACTTTTTCAATCTATAACCCAGGCTTAATTCTCTGGTATGCCTTACCATTTCTTCGCTGCAACTCGAGCGTTGCCTCATATTTTCTTCACTTAAATTCTGTGCCGGCAAAAACTTATATGAGTGAAATTTATAATATTTCAAAGTTATAGCAGGAGCTATTAAAATATAACGAAAAAACCGAAAAACATAAAAAACTAATATTCTATATGAAAACCGCTGTTTTTTATCACGTCTAGGTCAGCCATGTCAAACTCAAAGTCACTGGTGGGCCAGAAGAAGCATGAAGTGGCATGAAGACCATCGACTAGGTGGGCCGCAAAACCTTATCTTAAAGAAGACAAACTACTGAAAATCTTGAGTAAATGTACTATTATAGGACAAGTCTGTTTATTAGATTTCCAATAAAAAGGGCATTACAAAAAACATTAAATTCTTTTGCCAGATATTTGACATCTTTTGTCTTTAATTAAGTTGTCTATTTGTGGCGCGAATTTATCGGCGGAAATAACTTTTAAAACTGCGTCCAAGTGTGCGTCCGTCAATCGCGATCTTGCGGGAGATTTGTTTCCTTTCATCAAAGAAAATAGTTGTTCACACTTATAGGTACTTCCAAACATTGACAGGATTTTACAGGCAAATTTTTTTATTTCTTGGTATTGAACAGGCAAGTACTTATAAAATTCGAATGTACCAACACTATCAAATTTTTATTTTAAATGGCTCTGGCACTGAATCTCAATTACTTCCATTTGCAAGTGAGGAGGAACTTTATCAATATCGATAGTGAAAAGTGAAAATAGAAATAAATTGTTTTCTTGGGTCTTAAAATCCTAAAAACGCTTCTCAAATTCTGCCAGAAGGCTTCTCATTTTCTCTGAATATATTTTGTATGATATTGGGACACTTAGGCTTTCCTGACATGCCTTACAAGTCAGAAAATGTGACAGATTATCCTCTGCTGTTTTTCCCACAATATCATCTTACCCTTGAAAGCTTTCACATGATCATGCATATCTGTAATAAAACTTGACGTGGTCCTTGCAATTTTGTATTTAAGTCCGACAAGTGTTTTGTGATATCTACCATAAATGAAAGATCTTGTAAAAAAGGTACATCGCATAATAAGCTCACATCTTCTCCTTTTGTTTCCATGAAAACGCGTATTTCACACACACACGAAAGCCATCGCACCTCTGCATAATATGGTAAACCATCTAAATCACGTAAAAATGCAGAAAACTGTCGCTGATTAAGGCCTCGTGACCTAATGAAGTTTATAATTTTTTTCACTGACTATAAAACACTTTCCAACTTGATCGCTTTTGAGCATAAAACTTCTTGGTGGATTATACAGTGAATATGATGAAAATCTGGTTTGTCACTGCCCGTTTCTCTGATCTTTGTCTGTAATATTTTATCGAAGTCATTTTTTACTGCAGTCATTGAAGGAGCTCCGTCTGTTGCAACGGAAGATAGTTTTGACAAATCTAAATTGTACTTTTGCAGTCCATAAACAGCATTGAAAATATCCTGCCCAGTTGTTGTATCATGCAATGGTACTAATTTCAGTAATTCTTCATACACATTGATATCTGTATCAACCGCACGAAGAAAAACAGCGAGTTGCACCACACCACACACATCCGTACTTTCGTCACAGGCAATAGAAAATGCAATGAAAAACTCTGATTTTGTTTTTATCTGATCAATTATATTGGCAGCCAACTCAGTAACTCTTTCAGCGACAGTATTCGGGGACAAGGATATATTTTGACGTGCCTTCACGCTCCTGGGACTTACAATTTCCGCGGCCTTCATAAGGCACACTTTTATAAATTCATCTTCAACGAATGGTTTTGAGTGTTTCGCGATCAACTCCGACAGTACGTAGCTCGCTTGAAGGACATATTCATTTTCTTGCTTTGGACGTGTAAACATAAGCTGCTGATCTTTCAACCGTGATTTTAACTTATTTAACTTTTCGTTTCTGACCATGCCTGTATACTTGTCAAACATAGTTTTATGAATATCATAGTGACGTTTTATATTATATAATTTTGGGACACCGACTGTACTATTACAAATCAAACAAATATTTTTTTCTTTCACTTCACAGCAAAAAAACTCTAATTCTTACTTTTCTTGAAAGATACGATGCTCATCTACAAGTTTTATCTTACTTCCACTTGGTTTTGAAAGAGACATGTTAAAAACTATCCGAAATAAATTATAATAAGTACTGTTAAGTGTTGTAACAATAAGTGCGCAACTCAACTCGAAACTCTATCGCAACTAACTCATAACTGACTAAACGCTGAACGACTAACTCAATCAAACACGGCTTATATACGGATTGTGATTTCTCGAGTTCTTTCCAGAATGTTCAGATAGCGCCATCTGTGTTTTTGCGCGATAGAATTTCATGGAACAAGCCAGATAACGTTTGGGTTTAGGTTTTAGGTTGAGTATGTGTAGTTCATCCTCCTAAACGTAGATGGCACTATGTACAATTGTACATTTTATTATACCAATCTTTGTTCCAGCGACGCGCGCTTTCAAAAACGGTTTGCAACTTGTTCTCGGTCCGCATTATCTGGCTGTTTTCAAAACTGATTTGGGCCGCAGAAAAATGCTCACTGGGCCGCATGCGGCCCGCGGGTCGCCTGTTTGACATGGCTGGTCTAGTTGCGGGGAGTAAAATGTTGTGCTGTTTTGTAACAAAGGCAACAGTTCAAATCATCAACTGACTAGCAAGAAGCAACTTTTCGGTATATTGTTAATCAATACAAACGTACCGGTTCCTATAAAATACGCCCTCATTCTGGTCGACCTAGGAAGATGACTGCACGTGAAGAGTCTAGAGTCGTAAAAAAATAATTAAGTATTTTAAGATAACCACACCAAAACTGAATGTTTCACAACACTTCTAATCAATTTATTTTCTTTCAGATCGAATACTTCCAAGTCAGTGACGCACGCGCTAAAAGACCTAACACGACTGTACCGATAAGTTCCGATATTCGTTCTGAGTGGATTATTTGTAATATACAAAAATAAGTTTTATATTGTGATTTATTTCAATCAGCTGTTGATACTTTTTATTGATCGTGTACTATATAGTGCTAGTTTTATTTTTGAAGACGATAAATGTACATTATTAAAATAGAAATGTTTATCAAGAAAAAGTGTTTGAGTTCTGTTGATATTAGAGGTACTGTATTTTTTTAAACTAAATTATTTTTTTTATATTACAAGAATAATGAAGGATTGTTGAAAGTATACAGATTAAATATATTTTCAATATATCAATTTAACACAAGGAAAATGAGTAGTAAAATTCTAATCAAAACAATAAATTAAAATCATAAAAAATCGTAGAGAACTCCGCTGCATACAATAAACCTTCTATATATGCATATAATTATTTGGTAATAAAGGACCCCGCACATTTCCTATGAAAAATAGCTCTCAGTCAATTTTTGTTAGAGAGAAAAAGCAGTGGCGTCCCATATTTTTCTTTAGAAATATTTAGTTCAAATCCTGCACGAACGCCACTGGAAGCAATAAAAAAATTGTTGTAAATCAGAAAATACCGCTTATGCGTACTAGCTGTATTATAGTAGATCCTATAAATCGCACTCTTAAGTATTTTTCTTTACTTTTGAAACACCCTGTATAATTGTCTGGTTATAATTTTAATTTTAGTTTGTAATTATTACAATAAGAAGAAGGTTTTATGCCAGGAAACGGATTTTTACCGAATATTTTGTGAACTGGTTTATCTTGTCTAATATAATTAGAAATATATGACCGATAATACGAATAATGTATAAAGTTAGAGACCATATTTCAGTAAAATACCTAAAAATATAAATTTTACTCCAGTATATTCAAGATTACAATATTTAACTTAAGCCTCTCAAAAGATTACAAAATAATCAAATGTATTTATAAACTACCATTTTTGGAACCCACTACTAATTTATAAAAACTATTAAATATCTAGATATTAAAAATATATATAAATTAAAAATGTGTATTATACATTCTATAAATATTAATAAGAAACTATCTAATATAAATTTTACTAAAATTACAACATATCATGGCCATACTACCAGATATTGCAATAATTTACAGATGCTGACGGTAAAAAGTAATTTTGGCAAAAAATCTTTACTTCATTGTGGAGTTTAAAGTCATAGTGAACTACCTCAATTTTTAAAAAGAATAACATTTTTCGCAAAATTTTAAAAGCTACTAAAGATTTTCCTTTATATATATATAATATATTATATATATATATATATATATATATATATATATATATATATATATATATATATATATATATATATATATATATATATATATATATATATATATATATATATATATATATATATATATATATATATATATATATTTACACAGGGTGTCCCACTAAGGGCGGCCGGGTAGCTTTGCTCAGAAACTATGAAAGCTTCAGCTAAAAAAATTTCATCACTAAAGTGGCTAAGAGAAATTGCTGGAAGATATTTTCAAGTTTGTAGAACTACCGCAAGATGGCGTACCTGCAATGGTAAATAAAAAAAACACCTTTTTTTGCAAAAATACGCAATATGAGATAACATTTTGATAACAGCAACAAAAACTCCAACCAAATCTGCGTCAGTTTTGTTAAAAGCGTTTTGTCATATTTCCAATAATAAGGGTGGGGGAAGGTGATAAATAAATCAATTTTCAAAGCACTCTATCTTCTACATCTTTTATTTAATGTTATCCAAGTGCCTACTTGTTTGAAAGAGCATTTAATGCTCTTTTAACTACTGTCATTTTTGACGCTTGATAGTTCTTGGTACACTAACTAGAGGGCGTTGTTTAAACAAAACTCAATTTTTAGAGATTTTCTCGAAAAAATTAAATGGAACGGTATGCTTTTAACAGTGTGATTTTAAAGAGCAAAAAATTGCCTAAATTCTGGCGAAAACCGCGTTTAAATATATTTATTCATTTTTTAGTTATTTGAAAATAACCTGTTTTCCACTGTTAAAAAAAATTCAGCTTTTAATCATAATTAAATGTTATTATTCTGTGACAGAGTATTCTTTATTACAACTAAAAAGCAAAATATCCTTATTACAATACTGTTGGCCTTACCTCACACTTTATCCAGGCCTGGTACTGGTCCAAATTTATTTATTATCAAAATTTTGAGGCGTGTTTAAAAGCCAACGGGCTATAACAATAACAAAACCGAAAACCCATTAAGTAAATCACTAACAACATAAAAGAACAATAACGATAACACGCAAATCTTAAAAAATTACAATTAACAAAAATATCTTTACAAATGTTCAAATTGTTTTCCATTATTTTCAATACAACGATGCCGAGTGCTAGCTATAGCATTTCGATCATATTTTCTGGCGTAGTAGGGCGCGTTTCAAAAACAATGTCTTTTATTCTTCCCCACAAATAAAAATCAATCACAGAGAGGTCCGGGGATCTAGCAGGCCATGAAAACAAACTGCCTCGTCCTATCCAGCCGTTTCGATAATATTTGTCCAAAAAATTACGAACTGCCCTGGAGAAGTGTGCCGGACAACCATCATGTTGAAACCACATTTGTCTTCTGATTTCTAAACGAACATCTTCCAATAGTGCAGGCAACTCATTTGCTAAAAAGTTTAGATAAACTTCGTCGTTTAAGTGACCATTTAAAAAAAAATGGGCCAATTATCCAGTACGCCACACCAAACGTTTACACTCCATCGATTTTGATTGTCGACTTCAAGTATCTAGTGAGGATTAACTGATGACCAATAGTGCATATTTTATAAATTGACCCCTCCAGTGTTCGTGAAGGTTGCTTCATCCGTTCATAATATGCGGGACAAGAAATAGGGATTCTCGACAATCATAGATCTTAGCCAGTAGCAGTGATTTAATCTTGAATCAAAATCTCCTTCTGTCAGAGCTTGGTGCAGAGTAACGTGATATGAATGTAATTTATTGTCTAACAAAATTCGATTACCGTCGACTTACTAATTCCCAAGTCCAACGAAATTACTCTGGTGCTGAAATGTGGATTAATTTGAACGTAAGCAAGAATGTTGATAATGTTATCCTCATTTCTAATTGCACGATTTCTTCTAGGCAAATTTTGAGCTAAACGCATAAATACTCTTACTGAAATGTCTTCTATCAGGATATTTAGCTGCATATACCCGCTCGGCTATATTCGCATTTTCGAAATTTTGGAAGTATACGGCTAACATGTCATAAACTTCTTCAATGAAATAAGACATTTTTACCAAGTCAGTTTAACAAAATTATGATAACACATACTCGCAAATACTAAATAAGCTCTAACAATAAATATGCATTGTTGCTTATTTGAAGTTTGACATACGGCCATTTTTAAATTTAGTAACGCGCTGGCCAACCACGTTTAATTTGCCTTGTTTGTTTTTACCCAGCCTACTTGCAATATTTTAACGTTGACGCGTAACTAATAATATTCTTAGTTATTAACGTTATGTCTGTGAACATTAACATTAATACAATTAATGATTTACTTTAATACAGAATAAGGTATTTTTAACATTAGGAATTAGGTTTTAGGATTTACCACTTTTATGAATGCTTCATAGGAAATAACAAAAAAATGAATAAAGATATCAAAACAGGGTTTAGTTCGTTTTTCCCTCCTTAAAATCACAGGGTTTACAGAAATGACAACAATTTTGAACATTTGTAAAGACAGACATTTTTTAATGGTAATTTTTTAGGACTTCAGTTTTACCGTTTTGTTATGGTCATAGCACGTTGGACGTTAAATGCTTGAAATTTTTGATAATAAATAAATTTGGACCCGTACCAAGCCTGAATAAAATGTGAGGTAAAGCCAACACTATTGTAATAAGGAGTATTTGCTTTCAAGTTGTAATAAAGAATATTTGTCACAGAATAATAACATTTAATTATGATTAAAAGCTAATTTTTTTTTGATCAGCCGAAAACAGGTTATTTTGAAATAACTAAAAAATGAATAAAGATATCAAAACGCGGTTTTTCCTGAATTTAGACAATTTTTTCCTCTTTAAAATCACACTGTTTAAAGCATTCCGTACCCATTTTTTCGAAAAAATCTCTAAAAATTGACTTTTATTTAAACAACGCCCTCTAGTTAGTGTACCAAGAACTATCGAGAGCCAAAAATGATGTGGTTAAAAGAGCTTTAAATGCTCTTTCAAACAAGTACCCACTTGGATAACATTAAATAAAAGATGTAGGAGTATTTATATATATATATATATATATTATTATATATATATATATATATATATATATATATATATATATATATATATATATATATATATATATATATATATATATATATATATATATATATATATATATATATATATATATATATATATATATATATATATATATATATATATATATATATATATATATATATATATATATATCGGGGCCGAAGGTATATATATATATATATATATATATATATATATATATATATATATATATATATATATATATATATATATATATATATATATATATATATATATATATATATATATATATATATATATATATATATATATATATATATATATATATATATATATATATATATATATATATATATATATATATATATATATATATATATATATATATATATATATATATATATATATATATATATATATATATATATATATATATATATATATGTATCCCAGTATATATATATATATATATATATATATATATATATATATATATATATATATATATATATATATATATATATATATATATATATATATATATATATATATATATATATATATATATATATATATATATATATATATATATATATATATATATATATATATATATATATATATATATATATATATATATATATATATATATATATATATATATTCTCAGGAATAGGCAAAATTTGTAAGGGCAAATGATTCTGATTCTGATTGTAAATTGGTTACAAGTGGAGTCCCTCAAGGTTCGGTCTTCACAAAACTGCATAACGCTTTTTTTTTATTACATTAATGATATCACCAACCTAAAAATTAATGGAAAAATCTCTCTCTTTGCTGACGACACAAGCATAACATAGAGTGATTTTGATACGTCTTACATTCTAATATTTCCAACCACCTTGTTATTGAAGGCTTGGTCCGATTCCAATCTGCTTTGCTTCAATGTGTGGCCTTATCTTATAAGGGGCTTCACAACCACTTCAGCTTCTTAACAGCAATATTAAATACGTTGAGTCGGTTAAATTCCTGGGTTTGAATATAAATAACAACCTAAAATGTTCTAAGCATATTGACACCTTAACTAAAAAACTTTCTACCGCCTGCTTTGCCATTCAATCAGTTTCAAAAGAATTAAACGCGTGTTCTGCCAAACTTGCTTATTTCTCTCTATTCAAATCCCATCTCCGCTATGGCCTTCCCTTTTGGGGCTGCTGTAACAACGAGCAATGTCTTAGTATTTTTAGTGTACAAAAGAGAGCAATCCGCTATTTGTTTGGTCTAAATAATAGACCCAACTGCCAATACTATTTAAAAAAACATGAAATATTAACACTTTCGGCATTATTTATTTTAGAAACCGTCTGTTTGATAAGAAAACATATAAGCACATTCCCGGAAATGCCACAACACCTATATCCTGCCAGAAACTCTAGGCATGACATATACCTTCCCATTCCTTCCAGAGAATTAATAAAAAAATCAATTATTTACAACGCCATAAAACTTTATAATCATCTTCCAGAACATTTAGAAACAATCCCTATGTTTGCACTTTTCCGAAAAAAAAAACAGAGATACCTCATTGAAAGATCTTTTTACTGCGTTATAGATTTTTACAATGAATAATGTCATTAAAATGTTTTTTATTTGCTTGTTTACTTAAATCATGTTGCTGCAAAGCATTTGAAAATATTTTATAAGGAATGAACAGTCTGATAGTGTGTTAACATTAATTATTTTTGTTACATATTAGATTAAAGTTATACATTTTCTTTTTTTTTCTAATACATTATAATTACTATATTAGTTCAGTACACAAGATAGAGTTTACGGTTGCGTAATTTTAATTTTAAAGTCATCGAACATATTCACCTCTCATATGTATTTTTTATTTCCTTTTGCTAGGTCACTTTGATTCATTAACCGCTTCACGGCAATGTTACGAATATAACGAATGATTTTTTTTCGATCAATATTCTTTTTTATATTGTTTTTGTTTTAAGGTAAATTTCGCTTTGTCCATAAAATTGTAATAATTTTCCTGGGACAATAAAGCATACTTTTGTTTGTTTGTTTGTATAAAGAGTAGAACGTTTACCCAAAAAGCCAAATGGTGAACACACAGGGGCGTGCAGTCCATGGAAGCAAGGGAGGCAGTGCTTCCCCAAAAAAAATACAAAACATCTTCTAAAATGTAATTTTTGAAATAGGAAACCATTAATTTAGTATATATAAAAAAAATAAAATATTATCTTCATTATCAAGCCCATAATAAATGCGGCCTTGACTCCGACTGCAGCCAAGTTCTGTAGGCTTGATTTCCTGTGAATGGAGCCAGAGGTTATTGGACTTTCCACCGGCTGTTCGCAATTTTTGCATTTCAGTCGCGTGCTTTAAGTGGTGGCGGAAGCTATCGTTGGAGTAGGTTCTTTGTTTGAACGGCTATCCGTGTGTTGTGTGATACGTACGTCGCGTCGTGTATGGTGCGATATAGAAGACAATAATACGGACGTGGATATGCAAATACCGTCAACTTCGGCTGTCGGTAATAACGTTGAAAATGTTGGGAGAATTTAGTAAGAAGAGTGTGTGTGCAGGGGCGTAGTGATGCCGCTTCGGGCCTGTGTTCGATGGAATTGCCGGGCCCTTTGCCGAATAAAAAACGAAGTATCTATTTACGTTTATTAAAAAAATATATAACGAACATAACAAAATCACAAAAAATTAAAATCAGTACAAGCAACATAACAAAAAATATAAAAAGAAATGAAATAACTGATCTAATTAAATTTTTTTTCCTCGCCTTGTTATTTGCAAAAACCGAAACAATGGAAGATATATCTATTTTCCTCGCAATTTGGTTCTCAATTGACAGAATTGACAACCCCGAAAGTCTTTCCTGTCCCATTGTGTTTCTGAAAATTTTTTATTAATTTCAACTTAGAAAATGATCGTTCGGGTGTTGCTACCGATACAGGGATACTTAGGAAAATGTAGCAAGCCGTCAAAATTTCGCTAAAACTACTACAGGAACTAAAATTTTCAATTAAAATAAACTCCATTAAATCTTTAATGGATTTGATTCTACCTAAATCGCCCTTAAAACAACTTCTAAAAGAAACTAGTTGTGAAGAAATTATATCGGCAATATCATCGGAATATTTGGCGTACAATTCCTGGCCCATCGCATACAATTCATCATCAGAAACTGAATTATTATCTAAAACTTCCGCTGATATTCCGCGAAAAGTTTTATAAATTTCGCTTATTCCGGCCGTTCTATTTTGTAATTGAGATATTATAATATCTAACGTTGTATTAAAAACGTTTATTTTAAACCAGTCTTCGTTAGATTCGATTTGAAAATGATTTTTCTTTTCATTAAAAAACCGTTTGGGCCTTGTTATTCTTTTTTTTGAAAATTCCGCTTTGATCCCCCATTCCGCAACCAAACTACTGGATTCACTAATTAATACATCAAAATTATTTCTTATCGTTTTGATATTTTTAAGCGCAGTAAGAAACATTTTTGATGCATGTTCAATGTTTTGCTGTTTCTTTTGCAAGAGTTTTGAAAGAGCGTCAGTTAACATTAAAATTTTTGATTGGAGAACTATTAAAAAGACAGTTTCAAATAATTCAAGTTTGTTTTTTAAAGAATTAGCTTCATCAACTTCGATGACCAACGTGTTGGGTTTAATTTTTTTAGGGTCGTCTTATTTTTACTGACAGAGTTATCAAAACATTTACTTAAGAGGGCCCACCTTTTTATGCTGTGTCCAAAAAAAATGTAATTACTTTCAACCAAATCGTAAAAATTTCGAATTTCATTAACAGACTTAACGGAGTCATTAATTATTAAATTTAGGTTATGAGCCGCACAATGTACATATACTGCATTAGAAACAATTGCTGATATTTGAGCTTGTACACCTTTGTATAACCCACTCATGTTTGCAGCTCCGTCGTATCCCTGACCGCCTAGTTTTTCTAAAGGTATATCGTTTTCTGTTAATATTCTTAAAATAGTATTGGATAAAGCCGTTCCAGTTTGACTCTCAACTGGTATAAATCCTAAAAATGACTCATTTATTAATATTTTCGTTGGCTTCTCGTCTACGTACTCAACCGTAACAAAGCGGATAACAACACTTAACTGATCAATTTTTGAAATATCTTGCGTGGTATCCATTATAATTGAATAAAACGATGCTTTTTTATTTGATCAATTATTTCATTTTTTACAGCAGTACTTAATAGTCCAATTATTTCATTTTGTATTAAAGGACTTAAATATGTAACTGATTTTTTTTTCTTATTCTCTAATAAAGTTTTTAAAACCAAATCGTATTCAGAAAGCAAATTTATAATAGATAAAAATGGTCCTGGATTTGAGGAATCCAAACTTTCGTCATGTCCTCTGAATGGCATATTACTAGAAGCCAACGTAAGTGTAACTTTAATAACACGTTCTAAAATTTGTCGCCATACGGATACTTCCTGTAAAATTTTTGACTCAAGCTCATGGTCCATTGTATCATTCCTTCTCCATCGGTCATAAACTGCACAAGATTCGTTATGGCTTTGCTTCTGCTCGTGCCTAGTAATTGCCTGATTTAGGTGGAACCAGTCATTAAATCTATTAGAAATACTATCTTTTTATCTAGAAAACAACCAGCAAGGTTGGCAGTAGCATTGGTTTAAAATGGGCGAAAAACATAACCAGAGACGTTCGGTTTTTATTCCAGATTTATTAATTTTAGTATAAAAAAATGTAGAGAAACTTCTACCTTTCTCGTCTCGAATGAATGGTCCTAATGGTCGTGATGGCTTATTGTCAATAATAATTCGTTTTTGATCACTTGTTAATTCTCGTGTATAATATCCTTTATCAGTCTGGATTTCGTCTATTACATTAATAATAGCGTCTGATTCACTTACCAACGAGTCTAAAGTAGAGTCAATACTCTGATCAGCATTAATATTTGTATCAGAACTAATCGAAGAAATGTGCTTGGATTGCTCAGTGCATGGCTCTTGTGATTCTTGTGTATGAGTGTGCATTTCCGACGTCGGCGTCGTTTCTAACTGATAACTCTCGGTTAAGTTGTCACTATTGTCAACTACAATAATTTAAAAAAATGTAAGGGCTTTTTTATTTAAAAGAAAACAGACTTACCTTTTTTTGATGTCGAGGCACTAAAAAAGTTTGTTATTCTAGGGAGTTTTTTGCTTTTTTCTTGTAATGCATCGCGTTCTTTACGCTTTTGCGCACCAGATTTATGCTTATAGGTGCTCATTCTAAAACAGAAAAATACCGTATTAAATAAAAAATAATATACTAATTTACATACGTACCTTTAGTAAAATTATTCCCAGATTCCAGTAGTACAGTCTATCAGTCCCAGATAGAATTTATTTATTAATTAGAAATAGGATCTAATTTAAAAACACCAAACACGAAAACGAAACACGTATCCAGTAAATCCACTCCACAAACTTTATTAAAACTAACGTTGTTTACCAGCCTTGTGTTCAGGGATTCCCCGATAAGCAGACGAAATTTTCGAAACAAAGCGACATCTAGACTCTAGAGGGTGTACGAAAGAAAACGCTTAATGCAGGGATCTTGAACAAGCATAATTGGCATACTATGGAGTGTTTCGGCCGTAAGCCCTACTAATGAAATTCTTTAAAAGAAACACGATACGCGAAAAAAAGTAAAAAATGGAGTTTTTAGAAAATATAAAGGAAATCATTTAAAATCTATTTGGAAACGAATAAAGAATAGTTTTTTACTTAGGTACATAGATGATTTTTATAAAATTAAAGTTAAATATTTTTTTTCACTTAATAGGAATCTTTGATATGTAGAACCGGGCCTCTTGAAGTACCGGGCCCGTGTTCCGCGGAACACGCGGAACACTGGTGACTACGCCCCTGTGTGTGTGAATGTGTGGTGTGTGTCTTAATAATAAAGGGATTTTCAACATTAAACTTCGCTGATAAGCTTCAAATAATTTCCAAAGGAAGGGCAAAACCGCCTGTAAAAAATTTAACCACAAAAATGAAAAACTGTATTTGACATTTTTTTCTGGAAAAACAATACGAACAATTTAAATGGCTAACAGGGTATGAAAATATAAATAAATTATTTTGTTAGCCATATTTACCTTTTGAAAATGGAAAAGGTCTCTGGAATAAAACTGGTTTTTCCGATTTAAACAATTTCCATAAAGCTGTATAAAGACACATTATGTCCAAAGCGCATTTACAGGCCGTCGTAAAAGAAAAAGTCTTCGGCAAAACCAAAATTGAACACGCCCTTATTAAACAGTTGGGAATTAGTCACCGCCAACACAGTAAACTAGTCGATAAAAATATAGTTGGCGCATTACCTTTCTGGAATGACGTCACGCTGGTTTCAAATAACGTATTTCTTATATTATTTATATTTCAGCTATGATTCCTAACCTAAACGTATGCAGTGATGTAGATAGGAGGGGTGCGTTCAGCACTGGCTAAAGCGAATTTAAAATTGGCATTTTCTGTACAGAAAGCGCTGCAACTTGTTGAAAATGGCTGGCAAAAAAATAACACTCTCATTGCCATAAAAAAACCCTCATTTTGCACACTTAATACAAAAATAACTATTATAACTTCAAAAACTAAAATTATTTTGCAAATAAGACTTTACTAATATAAATTCTTTCATCTTAGTCTTATTCTTTGTTTGCAATGTAATAAATTGACGCCAGTTACCCATTTTCATCAAAATTATTTTAATTCTCAATTACAGACAATACTGAAAAAATATTAAGAAAAGGGGAATAACGAACGATGAATCCTTTACCTCCAGAATGTTTCAAAAACAAAAAGAGGTAAAAACAAAAATCACAGATTACTTAAAGAACAAAATAAGAGATATGATCTATTGCGTGTATGCTAAAAATGAATATGTTACAATGCAGACTTTGCTTTAAAAACTAAAAGAGGGAAATTAATGTATAACTAACTAACTTTAAAAATAAAAACTACTCCCCTTCACTGTCTTCAGAATCAGAACTAAATTCTTCATCGTCACTGCTGTCTTCGTCGGTACTAATTACAAGTGGCGCAATGTCTGAAGCATCACATATCTGTATTGTCTTCCAAGCTTCTTGGATTACCCTTTCTGTGTGGCTGACATAATTTTTCCAATGCTCTGAAGATACTTCATTTATCGCTTTTTCCCACATGGCCAAAATTTCCGATGGTGTCCCCTTCAGACTAGCAATGTATTGGTCGTATTTCCTCTTACACTCAGACCATACCATTTCAATAGCATTAAATTGACAATGGTATGGAGGAAGTCTTAGTATTTTGTGGCCCAAAGGTTTCACATATTCGTCAAGGTAGAATGTTTTTTCAATGTTACAATTTTTTTCTACAATGCTCCATATTTCATCCTTCATGGCCCTCTCTGGGAAGTCAATGTTCTTTTCTTTTAACCATCCAATCAATCTCTGCTTTGTCCATGATTTTCTTGGAATATCCTCTAAAAGGCCGGAATGATAGCTTGCGTTGTCCATCACTATCAAACTTTTTGGAGGAAGATTTGGTACCAGCTGATTTTTAAACCAATTTTCAAAATTTTGCTTGTTCATATTGTCATGATAATCTCCGCTTTTTAGTCCACTTTTAAATATTAAACTGGCCCCCTTAATAAATCCTTCCTTTGATCCAGCGTGAACTACAATATATCGATGACTTTCACTAGCTTTTTTAGAACTTGTAGACATAGTGTTATCCTGCCAGCTGTTTCTAAACGAACCTTTACTAAAAATCCAAGTCTCATCAATAAATACGGTGGTATAAGCATCTTGTCCTAGATTTTGATTTTTGACATATTCCCTCAAGAAATTGATTCTCTTGTGGACGATGTGGGGCAAATCAATCAGGTATTTTCTATTATTTGATTTCTTCCACTTAAAACCAATACTTTTTACGTATTTTCTTAGCGAGGTGATGGAAAAATTAAAATATTCATTTATCTCTTTTAGTTTTTTAAGCAAAGTCTGCATTGTAACATATTCATTTTTCGCATACATGCAGTAGATCGTATCTCTTATTTTGTTCTTTAAGTAATCTGTAATTTTTGTTTTTACCTCTTTTTGCTTTTGAGACATTCTGGAGGTAAAGGATTCATCGCTCGTTATTCCTCTTTTCTTAATATTTATGATTGTTGTATGGCTAAGTTTTGTTGCATTTGAAGCTCGTTCAATTATATTATCAGTTTGCGGAAGGATTCCATTTTTAGCTTGCTCTTTTTCCAATTGAAAAAAAGCCAAGATATTCAAAACTATTAGCTGTGATTGCTGATTATATCTTCGCGGCATCTTGCAAAAGTTTAAAAAGAATCACAACAAATCAATGTCAATTTTGACGAATATATTCTGAAAGACACATAACCAAAACCGGCATTGACTGTTGTAAAGAAACGACAATGAGTTTTTTCAAAATGTTTTTGTCACTGTCAGTTAACATAAATCAAACAAAAATAACCAAAAATGACGTCATTCCAGAAAGGTAATGCGCCAACTATAGGCAAAATATTAAATCAATGTTGTTTGTTTTCTCGGACAGCACGAATTGGGATTTAGAGGTTATGACGAAACAAGGGTTTCTTCAAATAGAGGAAATTTTCAAGATTTACTTAGTTTAATGGCTAAATATGATGAATGCTTAAAAAATCATTTAGAGCAGTCTAGCGTTTTTCGCGGAACGTCGAATCGAATCCAGAATGATTTAATTTCCGCTGTTGCAACCATTATTCTAAAAATAATTAAGCAGGAGATTGGCCAGGCGCGGTTCATTGCTATTGTTCTGGACGAAACAACTGATATCACTAATTTTAGCCAATTATCTATAGTAATACGCTACGTTAAAACAGGTGGAAGTATTCAAGAGCGATTCTTAGGTTTTAAGAATAAGTAATCTATAACGTTACTAAAGAAATTAATGGAGAGAAAAAATTAGTTGCTCAAAACTATGATGGAGCTGCAGTGATGGCAGGACAATTAGGGGGTCTGCAAGCTAAAATTCGAGAAACTTTCCCAAGTGCTGTGTTTGTCCATTGTTTTGCTCATAAATTAAATTTAGTTTTATCCCAGTCCATCAATCACATTAAAGAGTGTAAAATATTTTTCGTTACTTTAAGTGGCAAGTCAACAAAATGTACACAAGCTTTGGTCTCCATTGTCCACAAACGATTGCCCAAAGTAGCTCCTACCAGGTGGACTATAATGGAAGACTTGTGTTAACAGTATCTGAAAATCGTGAATCACTGATTGAACTATTTGAGAATATAATAGAAAATAATGAAACGTGGGACTCAGAAGCAATAAATAGTTCGAGGGGGTTTTTGGACTGTTTGAAACGAGATTTTAATTTTAATTATTTTTTGAACATATTTTCAGAAATATTTCCATTCTCGGACTATGTTTTTAATATATTACAAACTAAAACAAATGATATTGCTTTTTGCCTAAAAAAAGTTGATGATTTTAAGTCCATGTTAAGCCAAGAAAGAGCTGACTTTGACCTATTTTGGGAGAAAACGATGACGTTAAATGTAGAGCCACAAGCCAAGCGTCTTCGAACAGACAAGGTGGGGATGTTCAAACATCATACAGACGCCTCTTTTATAAAATAATCGATCAAATTCAGCAACAAATAAACTATAGATTTAACAGTTTAAATGATTTTAAATTCCTGGAGCTCTGCAAATTTAATGCATTTAAAGAAAAACTTTTCCACAAGATGCGTTTAAATCTCTTCTTCTTCATTATGGCCAGTTCTTCGGCCGAGTGTTACTGCGATCTGAACTAAAAGTGATTTACGAAACTGATGACATTAGCGCAAAAAATAACGCTAAGGAACTAATGCAATTTTTAAAAGACAAGGAGCTGGAAGATGCCTACACCGAAGTGCCGAAATTGTGTGAATTAGTATTGACAATACCTGCCACAAGTTCATCAGTGGAACGCAATTTTTCAACATTTAAACGTATAAAAAATTTCGTCAGAAATTCAACGAGGCAGGAGAGACTTTCGCATACATCGCTGTTGTCCATTGACTCCAAAATATGTCGGAGCATATTTTTCCAAAGAATTAATAAAAAAATCAATTATTTACAACGCCATAAAACTTTACAATCATCTTCCAGAACATTTAAAAACAATCGCTATGTTTGTACTTTTCTGAAAAAACCAAAGAGTACCTCATTGAAAGACCTTTTTGCTGCGTTATTGATTTTTATAATAAATAACGTCATTCAAATGTTTTTTATTTGCTTGTTTACTTAAATCAACAATCTGATAGTGTGTTAACATTAATTATTTTTGTTACATATTATATTAAAGTTATACATTTTCTTTTTTTTTCTAATACATTTTAATTACTATATTAGTTCTGTATACAAGATAGAGTTTAAGGTCGCGTAATTTTAATTTCAATCAAAATAGAAGAGTTCTAACCACACTACACCACAACTTGTTACGTTCTGGACGCGCGTTTCGCTAACCAAGTTAGCATCATCAGCAGATGATATAAACAGTTTATATCATCTGCTGATGATATTGGTTAGCGAAACGCGCGTCCAGAACGTAACAAGTTGTGGTGTAGTGTGGTTAGAACTCTTGTATTTTGATCTATCTTCCACCACAGGTTCCAGTGTTAGGATTTAATCTCAATGTCACCGAAATTATTCACCTCGCATATGTATTGTTTATTTCCTTTTGCTAGGTCACTTGGATTCATTAACCGCTTCACGGCAATGTTACGAATATAACGAATGATTTTTTTTCGATCAATATTTCGTTTTTACATTGTTTTTGTTTTAAGGTAAATTTCGCTTTGTCCATAAAATTGTAATAATTTTCCTGCGACAATAAAGCATACTTTTGTTTGTTTGTTTGTATAAAGAGTAGAACGTTTACCCTTGTACTTGCGATTAATTAGAAAATGAGTTTAATTATTTTACACGATTTCCGATGGAAGAGCAGAGACTCAAAAATCCAAATGATGAACACATAGGGGCGTGCAGTCCATGGAAGCAAGGGAAGCAGTGCTTCCCCAAAAAAATTACAAAACATCTTCTAAAATGTAATTTTTGAAATAGTAAACCATTAATTTAGTTTATATTAAAAATGCTAAAATATTATCTTAATTATCAATCCCATAATAAATGCGGCCTTGACTCCGACCGAGCTTTTCTGCAGGCAAGTCCTGTGCTTGATTTCCTGTGAATCGAGCGTTTCATTACTATTGTTCTGGACGAAACAACTGATATCACTAATTTTAGCCAATTATCTATAGTAATACGCTATGTTAAAACAGACGGAAGTATTCAAGAGCGATTTTAGGTTTTAAGAATGTGTCCGAAAATCGTACAGCAGATGCATTATATACCGTAGTTTATAACGTCACTAGAACACTAGAAATTAATGGAGAGAAAAAATGAGTTGCTCAAAGCTATGATGGAGCTGCAGTGAGGGCAGATGGCGATCTATTAGGAGGTCTGCAAGCTAAAGTTCGAAAAACTTTCCCAAGTGCTGTGTTTGTCCACTGTTTTGCTCATAAATTAAATTTAGTTTTATCCCCGTCCATCAATCACATTACAGAGTGTAAAGTATTTTTGGTTACTTTAAGTGGCATGGCTGCTTTTTTTTCCAACTCAACAAAACGTACACAAGCTTTGGACTCCATTGTCCACAAACGATTTCCCAAACTAGCTCCTACTAGGTGGAACTGTAATGGAAGACTTGTGTTAGCAGTATCTGAAAATCCTGAATCATTGATTGAACTATTTGAGAATATAATAGAATTTAATGAAATTGGGACTCAGAAGCAATAAACAGTTCGAGGGGGTTTTTGGACTGTTTGAAACGAAATTTTAATTTTAATTATTTGTTGAACATATTTTCAGAAATATTTCCATTCTCGGGCAATGTTTTTGGTATATTACAAACTAAAACAAATTATATTGCTTTTTGCCTAAAAAAAGTGGATGATTTTAAGTCCATGTTAAACCAAAAAGAAAAGATGACTGACCTATTTTGGGAGAAAACGATGACGTTAAATGTAGAGCGACAAGCCAAGCGTCTTCGCTTGGCTTGTGGGAGATGTTCAAACATCATACAGATGCCTCTTTTATGAAATAGTCGATCAAATTCAGCAACAAATAAACTATAGATTTAACGGTTTAAACGATTTTAAATTCCTCGAGCTCTGCAATTTTGATGCATTTAAAGGCAAAACTTTTCCAGAAGATGAGTTTAAATCTCTTCTTCTTCATTATGGCCAGTTCTTCGACCGAGTGTTACTACGATCTGAACTAAAAGTGATTTACGAAACTGATGACATTAGCGCAAAAATAAGGCTAAGGAACTAAATTTTTAAAAGACAAGGAACTGGAAGATGCATACACCGAAGTGTCGAAATTGTGTAAATTGGTATTGACAATACCTGCCACAAGTTCATCAGTAGAACGCAATTTTTCAACACTTAAACGTATAAAAAATTTCGTGGTAAAATTCAACGGGGCAGGAGAGAATTTTGCATACATAATTTTCTGTTGTCCATTGAAAATAAATTTCTCCAAAGTATGTCGGAGCATCGACGTTTTTATGATGACGTCATTGACGAATTTGCAAAAAATGATCGAAGAATCGAATTACATTACAAATAGGTAAGTTTCTAAAAATTGCTTCTCTTTCTTAAAATTTGACCGCACGCCCCTGTGAACACAACCTCTTGAATTGAACTGTTGAACTGATTTTGCAAAATAGAGTATGCAGCATTAATTTAACTGAGTGTTTCCCAGTTAAAATAAAATGCGGAACACTTTTAATTTGACACAAAATTGTTAGTGTACGTACCTAAAGTCAATATATTGAATTTAAAATATTTATTTCGATTTTTCTCTTCTGAGGTTAAAAAACCTTTATGATTTATTATAAATTTGAATAGTATTAATGTTAAAAACATCTTAAAAAACTAAGGAAACAATAAACAAAAAATGTATACAAAATAAACATAGGTATTATATATTTTGCAGAAATATAGATAAAACCCGATAGCACATTCTGAAACCTAATGAGATCAGTGTGATTTTTATATCCGGCCTGATGGATGACAATTAAAGATGTATATCAGGGGTAGCATTGAGTCTGTTTCTGTATTTGGTTTTGGTAGACATAGTGTGAAAATGAAAGTTGGGGATATTTATCACGTAAATCTCCCCAGAATGTAATAAGAGAAACTTCTTTAAATTTTTGTTTCAGTTGACTATCTGAAGAGATCTCAATAACTTCTTCGAAATTGGGTCCAGAAAGTCCATTGGGCTTTTCTTTAACTTAAGCCATTAGGGGCATTTTGAACCCACGGTTGCAGTCTTGAGCATCACTAGTTAAGAACGGAAAATACTATTTTAGTGACATTGTTAGGTGTTTCAATTGCTCCAAAATATCCTGACGAACATTTTCTTCTACTTCATTTGCATTAAGAATGTGCGTTAGAAGTGAAAGTCTATCAAACTCATTTTGTTCCGCAACAGATAGCCAAAAGGTCAATTTTAGTGACAGGGAAATATTCTTATTTTTGGAACGAAAAGTATTTACATCTTTTCCCTGTAATGATGGAACCAGGATAATGACATTAATCTATCAGACAAGTTCGTAGCGCAACTCAAAGGGTCGCACCAGAATTTTTCCTTGCGATAACGATCTAACTTCGGTATGAAGAAAGAAATATTCAAAATACATTAAATAATACAAAATTTTGTGCACAAAACAATGACAGCAACTCTTGCTATTATCTAGTAGAGTATTACTACTCCGGAAAAAGATATTCCAGCCAAATTATGGAGTGGATTTGGATGTGGTGGAGCAAGATGAAGGTAGTGCACTAGGACAGGCTGACGAAATATCATAGCCAAGAAGCTGATCGAGACGATCAGAATTAAGAAGGGGTGTTGTGACGTTCGTGCGAAAATTATCCAAATGCTTCATTAAACGTTTACGTACGCGGGCTTATTTAGATTATAATGAATTCCTAATGGCTGGGAATTGTAGCAGGGGCGTGCGATGAAATTTTAAGAAAAGGAAGCAATTTTTAGAAACTTACCTATTTGTAATGTAATTCGATTCTTCGATTGCAATTTCGTCAATGCCGTCATTATAAAAACGTCGATGCTCCGACATATTTTGGAGAAGTTTATTTTCAATGGGCAACAGCGATGTATGCGAAAGTCTCTCCTGCCTCGTTAAATTTCTAAATTTTTTTATATGTTTAAGTGTTGAAAAATTGCGTTCTACTGATGAACTTGTGGTAGGTATTGTCAATACTAATTCACACAATTTCGACACTTCGGTGTAAGCATCTTCCAGCTCCTTGTCTTTTAAAAATTGCATTAGTTCCTTAGCGTTATTTTTTGCGCTAATGTCATCAGTTTCGTAAATCACTTTTAGTTCAGATCGCAATAACACTCGGTCGAAGAACTGGCCATAATGAAGAAGAATAGATTTACACGCATCTTCTGCAAAAGTTTTTCGTTTAAATGCATCAAAATTGCAGAGCTCGAGGAATTTAAAATCATTTAAACCGTTAAATCTATAGTTTATTTGTTGCTGAATTTGGTCGATTATTTCATAAAAGAGGCGTCTGTATGATGTTTGAACATCACCTTGTCTGTTCGAAGACGCTTGGCTTGTGGCTCTACATTTAACGTCATCGTTTTCTCCCAAAATAGGTCAAAGTCATCTCTTTTTTGGCTTAACATGGACTTAAAATCATGCACTTTTTTTTTTTAGGCAAAAAGCAATATCATTTGTTTTAGTTTGTAATATATTAAAAACATTTTCCGAGAATGGAAATATTTCTGAAAATATGTTCAACAAATAATTAAAATTAAAATCTCGTTTCAAACAGTCCAAAAACCCTCTCGAACTATTTATTGCTTTTGAGTCCCACGTTTCATTATTTTCTATTATATTCTCAAAGAGTTCAATCATTGATTCACGTTTTTCAGATACTGTTAACACGAATCTTCCATTATAGTTCTACCTAGTAGGATCTACTTTGGGCAATCGTTTGTGAACAATGGAGTCCAAAGCTTGTGTACGTTTTGTTGACTCGGAAAAAAAGCAGCCATGCCACTTAAAGTAACGAAAAATACTTTACACTCTTTAATGTGATTGATGGACTGGGATAAAACTAAATTTAATTTATGAACAAAACAATGGACAAACACAGCACTTGGGAAAGATTCTCGAACTTTAGCTTGCAGACCCCCTAATTGTTCTGCCATCACTGCAGCTCCATCATAGCTTTGAGCAACTAATGTTTTCTCTCCATTAATTTCTTTAGTAACGTTATAAACTACGGTATATAATGCATCTGCTGTACGATTTTCAGACACATTCTTAAAACCTAAAAATCGCTCTCGAATACTTTCGTCTGTTTTAACGTAGCGCATTCCTATAGATAATTGGCTAAAATTAGTGATATCAGTTGTTTCGTCCAGAACAATAGCAACGAACCGCGCCTCGCTAATCTCCTGCTTAATTCTTATTAGAATAATAGTTGCAACAGCGAAAATTAAATCATTTTGGATTCGATTCGACGTTCCGCGAAAAACGCTAGACTGCTCTAAATGATTTTTTGTAGCAATCATCATATTTAGCCATTAAACTAAGTAAATCTTGAAAATTTCCTCTATTTGAAGAAACCCTCGTTTCGTCATGACCTCTAAATCCCAATTCGTGCTGTCCAAGAAAACAAACAACATCGATAAGTCTTTTTAATATTTGCCTATTTTCATCGACTAGTTCATTGTGTTGGCGGTGACTAATTTCAAACTGTTTATTCTGGTTTTGCCGAACACTTTTTCTTTTATGACGGCCTACAAATGCGCTTTGGACATAATGTGACTTTTTACAGTTTTATGGAAATTGTTTAAATCGGAAAAACCAGTTTTGTTCCCGGGATCTTTTTCATTTTCAAAAAGTAAACATAGCCAACAAAATAATTTACTTATATTTTCACACCCTGTTAGCCATTTAAATTGTTCGTATTGTTTTTCCGTATAAAATCTAATGTTGAAAATCCCTTTATTATTAAGACACACACCACACATTCACACACACTCTTCTTACTAAATTCTCCAACATTTTCAACGTTATTACCGACAGCCGAAGTTGACGGAATTTGCATATTCACGTCCGTATTATTGTCTTCCATATCGCACCATGCACGACGCGACGTACGTATCACACAACACACGGATAGCCGTTCAAACAAAGAACCTACTCCATCGATAGCTTCCGCCCCCACTTAAAGCACTCGACTGAAATGCAAAAATCGCAAAAAGCCGGTGGAAGGTTCAATAACCTCTCGATTCACAGGAAATCAAGCATACAGGACTTGACTGCAGAGAAGCTAGAGGCCCGCATAGGTTCTGTTGGATATTCTATTGTGGCTGGGTCGGAGTCAAGGCCTCATTTATTATGGGCTTGATAATTAAGATAATATTTTAGCATTTTTAATATAAACCAAATTAATGGTTTCCTATTTCAAAAATTACATTTTAGAAGATGTTTTGTAATTTTTTTGGGGAAGCATTGCTTCCCTTGCTTCCATGGACTGCACGCCCCTGAATTATAGTGAATTCATAATGTATATATAAGAAAAGGAACGTTATTAAATGTGTTAGCGTAAAATAGTCGAGTTATATTGTAACGCAATGAGAATTGTGATGTCTTAGCACAAGCAAGACAATAAGAGGAGTCAACGTTACAGAGAGCGAGCTGGGACGAAAAACCGTCAAGAGGCGATAGTCTGTCTGGGGTTGCCACTAGAAGTACAGCCGTTTATTATACGCTCCTAGAAACCTCGTTCGCCATAGTTATTCTGAAATCGGATTTAAATTAATACTTATATAAGTAAATTCTGTAATATCTGACGAGAAATAGAAAAATTATTTTAGAAACTTAGTGTTTCATTTTCACTCGGACAACACAAGTATTTAACAGAATGAGTGTTTATCAAGAAGAGAAGTAATGTCTATCATCAAAAAAACCCATAACAATTCATTTTTCTGACATTCTCACTTTTGTTCGATCTGTCGCAGTCTGAGTTTCTGATTAACTAATCACGTTGCTAAATGTTTTGTGCAACCGGGTGGCAGTGTTTTGTTTATTGTGTTATTTTGAGGTTGTTTTTAAATATTTACCATATATTCTTAGATAAGTATATTATAAGATATTTGGCAATTCAAAGAAAACCTTGACGTCTGTGAATAAATGACTATCAGTAATCAGTTCAGGTGTTGCTTTAATTTTGTATTAGGCGATACTCGTACATGAAGATGAATTAATTGATTTAATTTTTATTAATATTTAAAGTTTTCTGTCGGTAATTTTCATTTACTCAGAACTTCCCTCTTAAATCTCTGAAACTTTGCTTTTGTTAGGAATAGTGAAGTGTGGCCCAATTTAGTTCGGTACATAACATACATTTTCGGACATAATTTAAAATAAATTGAATAAGCAGTTTTTACACTGACAGCTGCCGCCAATTTGTTCCGTCATGTTGAATTCCTACCAGTTTATTCCTATATCACATTAAATTTTCCTACAAATAATAGTAAGTTGAGTCATCTTGAATTCATACCACAACTTTACCAGTTTATCTCTATATCACATATAATGCTTGCAGAAAATTTGAAATAAATATAATAAGTACTTTTTTAGTCTGATTTTTTTTTGGTATTTCATAAGGACGCCATTTTTTTTTGTTATCCATAACAAAATGTTATCAGTTCTTTCCTATGTAACACTTGATTTTTGTGCAAAATTTGGGGTAATGTGAATAATTAATTTTTTTGACGTTTTACTATGCCGCCGTCTTTTGCCATCATATTGGATTTTTATCAAATTATTACCAGGTCATCCCTACGACCCTTAGTCTTTGGCCAACATTTGAAGGCAATCGGGTTAGTAGTTTAGCCAAGGCCGCCCTCCCTGGGCTGGCCAGGGCTGGTAATATTTTCTTAAAAATAACCCAAGAGTAATTAATCGAAAGTAGTTGTATATATTGGGAAAAAATATGAAAAATAAGACCTGGCCACATAAACTGAGCCCTGCTAAAAATGTAGTTCCAGCTACGGCCCTGCAGACTGACAGATAGACCGATGGATTTAATAAAACATTTTTTTTTGGCATCAAGGGGCGCTAATACGAGAAGATATGTAAAACCAGGGAGGATTACAAGCATTTTGTTTGGCCGCCATTTTGAATTATAACCACAATTGTCCTAGTTCAACTCTAAACCACAATTAATTAGTGCACAAAAGCTGGAATCAATGCATTAAATATTTTTTCAGGCAGAATTTTTAAATATTTTGTTATGCCGCCATTTTGTTTCTTAGATTCGCACCAAAATTTTGAACAGTTCTACTTCTTTTTATATTAGGGTCGGGTTTTAGTCCCGCCACATTTGACGTCATAATTCATGATAATAGCTGATTTTTGTGTAAAATTTGAGGTAAATTGGGTAAAGTATATACGATCTCAATTGAAATCGTTAAAAAACATTTGGAACAGAAATTCTTTGTGTCGGCGATACCGCCAACTTTGCGCAGTGGTGGCGCCGACTTCATTATTTATTACCACTAATATTTCTTTGTGAACAAATAAAAATATATTCTAAAATTATGGTTAGTTGGTTTGCGAAATACAAATATAAAACAAAATGATGATCAATAATATCTCATGATCTCAGAAAAAAGTAAAAAGATGTTTTGAATTTTAATGTAATATTAGAAATATTAAGTAATTCCTAATGAATATATGTAGGTACTTTTATTAATACTTAAATACTGTATGTCCAAATATACTTATTTAACAAATAATACGTTTTTAGCCAATAACCGATAACATATTTTCAAAATCTCCTGCAGCCATTCATTATTAGTTTTTGAAATTAATGGAATTTACATTACTTTCCTCAAAGGAAAGTATGTAATCGTGAAAAAATCGCCCTCCGAGATTTTTTCAGGCATTCACGTTTCAGGGTTCTTAGATGCCGAAAGAGATATTTTCTCGAATCCGTCGGTGTGTCTGTCTGTCTGCGGCGTAGCTAAAGAACTACTTGCCTGATTGACTTTAAATTTTGGTCCAAAATTAAGAGTCATATAGAGATGATCTGGTAATATTTTGGAAAAAATCCAATATAACGGAACAAAATGGCGGCTTAGTTAAATGTTTAAAAAAATATTGCTGAAAAATTACTTATTCAATTTACCTAAAATTTTTCAGAAAAATTAACTGTGACATGGGGATGAACTAGTAACATTTTGTTACCAATCCAAGATAACATAACAAACCGGCGAATTCATAAAATATTTGGGTCAAATCTTGCAACTTATTTTGAAGCTGCTCCCTTTATCGGAAGTGATTGAAATTTGGTATACTTACATAACCCAGATGACAATACAACAATATGTTGTCCAATCATGAATATCTTATACAGGGTGCTTACAAAATATTGCTAATAAGTTCAAAAAAGTTTCCATTTTAGAAACTTTAGAGAACTTGATGACGATACAATATTATGGTGTTGAATATCTTGTTTTGTATAGTGTACACCTATATAAACAAGTGACAATGCATTATTATAGTGGCAAGTCTAAATATTGCTGGAAAGTACAAAATAAAATATATGTGATAATATTTAAATAAACAGAACTTTTAAAATTTTTGTGTTTATGTAATTATATTAACCCGAAAAAAACAAATATTAAAATAAATTTAAATTAGCAAATATAAACAATATTTAAAAAATGTTATACTGGATTATCCAAGCCGTGGTTTCATTTAAATAGGGGTGGTAAGTAAATTAATGTATGTATCTATGTATGTATGTATGTACGTATTTATATTAGGTTTTATCGATAAAGTTATATTGTACTTTGAGAAAATGGCACCTGAAAATTGACATGTTTTACTGTTTAAAGCTCTGTAACTCCAAAACGCCTCAACTTACAGCAAACGGATTGCACTTTCTATCTTAGTTTTTAGTTACCTATCATCTGATACCAATTTTAACTTGTCAAATTTTGACAACTTCTGTCAAATTTAAAATTGGTATCAGGAGATAGCCAACTAAAAAGCAAAATCGATAATTAAAATCCATTTTGTTACAAATTATGTCGTTTAGGAGCTATAGAGCTTTCAAACGTCAAAAATGTCAATTTTCATCCTCCATTTTCTCGAAATTTGAATTTAGGTATAGGAAACATATATAAAAATATTTAGAATTTTCTGGCCGATATAAAATTGCAATAATATACAGGGCCTTCCATTTAGAAAACGGATGTCGATATCGGTTTCAGTTAGAAGCGGCAGGACCGCATAATTTAAAATATTTTAAAAATAGAGTTTGTGTTTACCTATGGCCAGAGCCAAATGTTGGAGACAGTCTGTTTATTGGTTCTCCAAATACTTCTATATATAACTACAAGCGGGTACCCACGACTTCGTTCACGTATGTCAACAATGAAAGGGTTGGAAAAAGGTACTTAAATCGTTTTATTTAAGTACCTCTTAAGATCCGTTTTTATGTAATGCCTTTATAAAATATGTAAAAAATAAAATAAAATACACTTGTTAAAGCTTTTTTTTTGAAAAACTAACCATTTTGTAAATAATAAGCAGGGCGGTTTTACCCCTTGAAATTTGAGATTCGTAAAATCCCCTTTTATCAAATCTTTACATCATACATTCAACCTCTGTGCGTTCAGCTTTTTACGTCAAGAGGTTTGAGTGGGATTGCGATTAATCAATGACCCAATATTGAACCATCATGTACAATTTTTTAAAAAATCTTATAATATGTAAAGTATGAAGATAAAAAATACCCGAAATTTTAAGCGTTTTTTTTTAATAGAAAATAATTTAATACTTAAGGGGCGGTTTCATCCCCTTACAAGTCTTTTAAAAAATCATACATTATATTTAAGCGTTTTTTTCAAAAACTAACCGTTTTGTAAATAAACAAGATTTTAATATTCAAGGGGCGGTTTCACCCCCTTGAAATTTAAGTTTCGAAAAACCTTTACACCGTACAATCAACCTCTATATCGAAATTCAGCATTTTATGTCAAGAGTGACCCGATTTTTTAAACACCATGTATTCATTTTTTAAATATCTTTAAATGTGTAAAAAATAAAAATAAATAACACCTATTCAGGCGTTTTTCCAAAAACTAACCATTTTTTAAATAAAATATATTGTATTATTTAAGGGGTGGTTTCATCACCTTGTAACTTAAGTTTTGAAAAATCCCTTCTTTCCGAACTTCTACACCTTGCAGTCGATCCGTGTACTAAAATTCCGCTTTTTACGACAAGCGTTTGAATAAGATCGTGATTAATCAGCGACCCGATTTTTTAAAACATCCTGTATAACAGTTTCGAAGTTTTAAAATAAAATAAATACACAAAATAAGATCTGATAAGATAGAAAAACTAACCATTTTTTAGATACAAAATTTTGTGATATTTAAGAGGGCGGTTTCACCCCCTTGGAATTTGAGTTCCGAAAAATATCTTCTTATAGAACTTCTACATCGGGAAATCAATCTGTGTGCCAAAATTAAGCTTCTTATGTAAAGCGGTTTGAGCAGGAGCGTGTTTAATCAGTGAGTCAATTAAGGATTTTATATATTAGTATAGATAGATAATAAAAACAATAACATTAAACCAAAGTTAATTTTTGACAATATTTCAAATCTGCTCCCGGAGCCTGCATATGGCATTTCTTAACCAATACTGAGTAAACAACTGGCACTATAGAACGAAATAAATTAGAGAGATTTAATCCTTTTTACCCTTTTGCAATTTAAGAATACAAAAATGTACGCGCATATGAAAATATCGTGTTAAATTTCATCAGTTATCGCCCATACCGCAGAAAATAAATGCATCCTAGAAATTTGGAACCAATGAAAACCTGTCATTGACCAATTGAATGCGTCGGGTTGAATAATTAGCTGACAGGTACACATCACGTCCACGTTGACCCCAGGAGGACGAATATGAGGAGCTGTCAAAAAAAAAATAATGCTATTTTCTCTAAATGTGTTTTGAGGTAAATTGATTTTTGAGCAATGAGCAATTTCAATTGACTTCGTATAAACTTTAAGTAGTTTTTTGATATTTATTTTTCAAGTCAATCTGGGAAGTAGTAGTTATGCCGCAACATGTTTTTCGGTATTTCTAAAGACCCTAAAACGTAAAGATCTGAAAAAAATCTCGAAGGGTGAGTTTTTTACCATTACAATACCTCCTTTTTACGAAGGAAGTAAAAATGCAAGAATTTCAAGAATAAAAAAAATGCTATGTTTATGTCATAGCCTCATAGCTCATGTGTTTTCAGTGCAATTGTTTTTTTAATTAGCATTTTACAATTCTGCAGAGAAAAGCAATGGCTATTTCAGTTTATTTTTAGACATAATTAGGTATAGTTGAAAAAAGGGCCCTATTCAGTTCTCGTTGGATGACACTGTACATCAAAATAGTTAAGCCACGTTAATCTTTTCCTACTTTCGATTTACCTTTGTGTTATGAGTTTTGCCACAGGTGGCTATATGCTGCTCCGTGATAATAGAGTTTCAAGTCCGGCGAAGATTTCGTATGTTCTCTCGGTAACAAATGTCGTTTTTTTCTCCTGTTGGAGACTCTGGTCTGGTTTTGTGTATTAATTTTGGCGCTAGTTGTACTCGTCTTTCAACTAGTTAAGACCTTAAGTCAGAAACACGTGTCTATAGTTGACCAAATTTCATTGCTTTAGCGGTCATCTCAAAAAATGTTGACCTCTTACAACATGTACAGTTTAAGAAAACATTCTTTGGACAAGCAATGAGATCACTTACTCATGTTTATAAAATTCGTCTTTGGTAATGAAGGTAAAATAAAAAATCATTCATTTGAAGATCTAAGAATCATTATATTTCTTATGCACAATAACAGTAGCTTTAAACTAAATACAACAGGAGTTTTTCTAATATTGTCTATTCCAATACAATTGTTAAAAACAATAAAAAAACAAACGGTTCTTTAGCAGTGGCATAACCAGAGTGGGCATTGCGGACAAGTACCTCCCACTTCCACAGAAACAATAATTTCAAAAATGAACACTTACATATTTAACGTAGAACGGAAGCTTTGATGGCCTCAATTAAGAATTAATATCTGACAGGTTCAGACGGGCAGACCAAACCGTGATCGTGTGTTAAGATCGGTTTCAGTGACGGCTCGTACTCTAAAATTTAGGGTCGGCCGAGGCTTAAGGCCAATCAAGGGTGGTATTACGGTGAGGGGGGGTATTGAGGTAATTACCCCCAGACTGAACAAACATCAGGTGTAATTTACACATTTTTACGTGAAAATTACGATTAAAAACTTGGCTAGGAAACACTATAACACAAGAGCGACCTGTTGGATTGGGATAAAGTATTGATGTAAAAATAATAAATTTGCTGCAGGAAAAAAATTGGACATTATTCTGTAACTATTTATTCGAGGCTTTTTTTTCCACTTATGCCACAACAAGTATGATACAAAATATGGGTTTTTATGTTGTTCTCATACCATTTATAACAAAATATATTAACAAACTTTTTCTTAAAATTGAACCCCCCTCCCCCCCCTGATAGGTTTCCGAAAATCGCTCTTGAGGCCAATGTGGTGTTAATAAAGCGGCACCACGTCCAAATATGGTCAAATACTAGTCTTACTTTTTTTCGTTTATTTTTTCAATGATAATTAGGTAGACATCAACCTATATATATATATATATATATATATATATATATATATTTTTTTTTTTTCTAGGCTAGAGTATAAATTTAATAAATAAGAAAAAAAATGTCACAGTAAAACGCTCTAGTCAGTCAAATTTAATTTTTTGATATTTTAGTGTATCTTGCCTCAAGAGGAAAATAAAATAGGTGCCAAAGTGAAAGCTACATACACAACCAAAAAAGTATATTGTCCAGCAAGAACCACGATGCGGCCGGCCGACTTATAAAACAAACTGCAAATGATATTTTAAAATATCCACTTCACATTTCGTCACTATATTTAAACATGTAACGTGGCGTGAAAATTCCTAAGATAATATATTAACCATCATTAGTCATGACTAGTATAAAGAACTAACAACTTAATTTAAAAATGAGTAGTATCATTTTATAATAATTACAATCAGTACCTTTAAAATCGTATGTAGTATTCATTTGGGAAAAATTCCGGGGATACGGTCACATCGAAACGAGCCGATGTTGGGTGATATAAGCTATGACAAACGTTATAGCCGAGGTTATAGCATTGGGATGTATGCGTACGTACCGCGTGAATCAGTAGAGAAAGTCTAGCATGAGAGATAATGGATTCGGCTATAACGGCGAGCCACCGTCTATAATAAATATATTAGAATATCTGTGGACGGTAGCCCGCGGACTGCTGCAATAGCGTTATTTGTATGTTAGTCAAGCAACGATAATAGAGATACTATTTTGCTATGTGCCCAGGAAATAATAATCTACATTTTGGTTTTGGCGTTATTAGGATGTTTGCAAAATTATTTTTGAAAAATATTTACTTTTTTAAAAAGATAATATTCCCTGTATATTTTCTGGTACGGCCCGGCCGACTCTGCCGCCCCTGAGGAGCCGTCACTGTCAGTTTCCACGTGTGATGTAGAGCGTAACGTCGGATAGTAATTCTAATTTGGCACGGTTTAATCCCAAGAACCACGATTTCTTAAATTGCGAATCTAATAGTTACACCATGAATTAAACATGTTGAACCAAATATTAGGATACTTTTTATTTTGCTCACTTAACAGGTTTCAAAGTTTTATATTCCTATAACTTTTTAAAAAAAAGGCTTTCTACGTCTGTATGTCTTCATTGTTCGATGCTGTAATAGTAAGTCATAATTGATGTTATAATGCCTTTTTTGTTATACATTTTTAAAATCTTTAGATTACCCCCCCTTGTTCTTACACTTGGCTACGTTACTGTCCTTTATCGGGGAAATGGGCCTCCCAAGGGTCTCCGTGCCTGTAGGCTAATCCGGCACTGCTGCAAGACTAATAATAGAGCATTAATATCGTTATAGAAGGCTTTAAAAAACTGCTTTAACTCTACTTCACTAGAACCTAAATGCTAGTTCAGATGATTGGTTGTTTGATATACTAGCTTTATTTCGAATGGACAGTCAAGCCACAGATCGCTGGAAGCAAGATTTTGGGCAGTTTAGACAGTAGCGCGATTTAGATCTATAGACAACCGAACCTAAGACGATCGTACATGTTAGAGTTAGAGGCTGCTCCAGGTTGGCATCCGTGACGGCGGAAATCTCTCCATTCTACTGAAAAAGGGATCCTTTTAGAGTGTATTTTATTTTCCATTTGTTGGATTGTTTATTCGTAGTATATCGGTCTTTGCTGGTATATAAATGTCTATATTAGTCTAGAGCACATTAAAGTAATAAATATTTAACCTTGTTTTAACAATGTTTTGTTCAGAATACGGCAGTTGTAGTGGATTTCCTTGGTTCTACTTTGATCCTAAACCCATCCGACCTCTTGAGAATGATATCAGCCTGCAATTTGTAGTCCTGTTCTTTGAGGTTTGAGCTAACTTTGTAGTTCCTCAGTATAGTCGAAAGAAGAATTTTGAGTTTCAACATAGCGTATTTGCGACCTAAAAAAAATTAGATAGTGTATGTACCATGTGTAACAAAAATTCTATTTTTTAACCTACTTCGAAAAAGTCATCAGTTTATTGTTTGTGGTCAGGGTTAAAAAATTAGAATTTGTTTATCTTTTAGGTAAGTTTATAGACTATTCCACTGTCGGTATGTAGAGATTAAACTTTATTAATTATTCTGAAAACACTCTCTTATATAATTGGCAGCATGGACAGGGCAATTATCATGTTGGTAAATTGAGTGCGGGTCCAAACATTATGAATCAAATCAGAAAACACAGTGAATACCAAAATGTTGTGTGATTCTTTTATCGAGCTATTAAATCTCGATGGGCTATTTACAAATATACAGAGAGAAAGAAAATAGTTTTTTTTAAATTTTATTACGCAATATTATTAAGATAGCCACTTAATATTATTTTGTATATTAAATGCCGAGGGACTAAATAACAAAATTCGCTAAATATGTATTTGGTTAAAATTTTTTGGTTGGCGAAAAGAAAAATACACAAAATGGCAAGCGCCTTAATAAAGTCGGAAAGCGGTTCGAATCAGTGGAACAATCAGGATATCTTCTGTTTATACAGCCACTTAATGAAAGTGAGATTTTTTTGTCAATCACCAAAAACTATGAGCCCTGCTTGACGTAAAAATCTAACCACTTATACAGTGTCATTTATTTAAATGCGGGCCACCCCTGTATAAATAAAACTTGTTTTATACTAAATTTAAGGGCCATGCATGTGAAAAATACAGGATATACAGGGTTATTCATGCAACCCGTTCATTAAAAGTTTTTGATGATGCCATTTAGATACATTAGATACTTCTTTTTTGAAATATTTTCAACTTCCTGTCACTTTCGGTTTAACCGGAAGTTGGTATCAACTTACTTATTTTAAATGGAACGCCCTGTATTTTATGATATTTTTGGATTCTACGGAGAATTTTAATGCTATTTTATGTAGCATGTCCTATACCTAGGTTCAAGCGTTCTTAAGATACTTGACCTTGAACCAAAAATGAGCCTTCGGGGTACCAAATATTAAAATTTCATATTTTTGTAAGTTTTGAAGATATAATCTTCATATTTTGCAGACGATCGGTAAATAACCTTAGGTTTCTATTTTTTTAATTGAATTTGTCTATTTTTATACAGGGTGTCCTAAATTCAGCGGCAAACATTCACATTTTCAAAGCCGCTAAAGTCCGTTTTTTTAAATGGGACACCCTATATCTATTCGTACCCCTTTTCGAAATAATCAGGTTTTTATTAAACTATCATATGTATTTGCTAAATGCTTACACCTTCCCGTAGTAAGTCATGGAAAAACAATTGTTGTTTTCTATTCAACCTGACAGCTGATTTGAAACTTTTAAATTAAAATAAAATAACACTCAAAAGCTGATATTCTCAATTTATTTTATATTCGCAGAGAATGTTACAAAATATTGGAGAGAACGTGCCATGTTTTTAATGAAAAACATCCTCATTTATCGCCCATGAACAAGAGCAAATTGAAGAGGATTGAAACGAAATTTTTCGTTTAAGTTATAAAAAATGTAATAAGTTAAAGTTATAAAAAATGTAATAAATTGTTTACAGTATTTTTAACCATATCTACTAAGTTCGAGACTTCTAAATTTGTTTTAGTGAACTTAAAAATTATAGCAATCTAACAATCAACAATAAATAAATAAAATAATAAAATTGAATTATAACAAATGTTCTATATGCTGTCCGTTCAAGACACATTTCAATTCTTCTTTGTACAGTTGCTGTGGCCCGTTGAATTTGTCCGTTTTCTAATTCGGCAAAAGCTGTTCGTATCCTGTCCAGTCAATCTTATTGGTTATTTACTGGGGAAGCATAGACTTTACCTTTGTGATAAATCCCTATAAATAAAACTCTAGGGGTGTTAAATCAGGCGATCGCGGGGGTCATCTCCAAGGGCCATTGGTACCAATCCAGCGATCTTCAAAAATTCGAGATAATTGGAGATAAACTGCAGCGGAATTATGTGCTGGTGCCCCATCTAATTGATACCAATAATTTTGCACCTCACCAATAGGAATTTCTTCTATAAATTCAGAAACCGTCCCTCGTAGAATTTCCAAATACTTATCACTGTTTAAATTGTCTTCATAAATACAGTACCTCACCTGATCATTTAATACTATACCGAAAACATCGAACCTCTCTTGAGAACGCGTTTCGCGTAAAGCGAATTTTTTGCTGCCCAGAAATGTTCGTTTCTTCTATTTGTTATTCCTTCTCTAGAAAATTTCGCTTCATCGGTCCAAAATATTTTTGAAAGGAATTGAGGGTCCTCTTGAATTTTCAAAAACATGAATTCGAAAAATTCTACTCGTCGGACGTCATCACCAGGTCTCAAGGCTTGCACGTTTTGGAAGGAATAAGGGTGCATATGATGTTCGCTCAAGATTCTTTGGGCAGATGAAGAAGAAGTTCTCAAATCGTTTTCTGCAGACGGTATTGAACTTTGCGGGTTTGCGTGGAAATAAGCTAATGTGTCTATTACGTTATCCTCGGCATTTGTCACTGGGTTCGGAACATTTTTTGTAACTTTAACCTTGCCAAAACGCAAAAAGGTCGTTTCAATCCTCTTGAATTTTGACTTGTTCATTGGCGGCAAATCAGGGTGGCGTTCATTAAACACATGACACGTTCTCTCCAAAATTTTATAACATTCTCCATGAATATAAAATAGATTGAGAATATCAGCGTTTGAGTATTCTTCCATTTCGATTTAGAAGATTTAGTTTATCACTGACAGCTTTCGATAAATAACGCATACTAATCATCTGTCATATTGGATATTGGATCTCAATTGTTTTTCCATGGCTCACCATTGGAACATGTAAACATTTAAGTAAATACATACGATATTTTTCTAAAACCCAATTATTTCGAAAATGGTTACGAATAGGTATAGGGAGCCTTAATACAGTTCGATAGAAAATGAAATTCTACATTTGATAATGCATAAAGTTATAGGGTGTCCCATTTAAAAAAACGGACTTTAGCGGCTTTGAAAATGTGAACGTTTGCCGCAGAATTTAAGACAAATTCAATAAAAAACATAGCCATAGCAAGGATCATTTTCTTGTTATGACGTTGGTGTTTTGTGATTCCATTTTGTGCCTTTGCCCTACATGGGGCTCGCTAGTCTATGGCGGCCTGATGAGCTCTAATAAGAGCGAAATCGCGATCGTCGTTTGACTAAAATGGATCATTGTGTCTGCTGTGATGCAGAACATGTTCCAAACAAGGATCATTTTCTTGTTATGACGTTGGTGTACGTGGAATGAAAACATACTCTCATTTAATGCTCCCAACGAAAGCCAGGAGTCACAATGTAATTCAATGTCGGTCGTGGTATCAGCCAGCGGAGTAGTTGTTTTTGTGATTCCATTTTGTGCTTTTGCCCTACACGGGGCTCGCTAGTCTATGGCGGCCTGATGAGCTCTAATAAGAGCGAAATCGCTATCGTCGTTTCACTAAAATGGATCATTGTGTCTGCTGTGATGCAGAATATGTTCCAAACAAGGATCATTTTCTTGTTATAACGTTGGTGTACGTGGAATGAAAACATACTATCATTTAATGCTCCCAACGAAAGCCAGGAGTCACAATGTAATTCAATGTCGGTCGTGGTATTAGCCAACGGAGTAGTTGTTTTTGTGATTCCATTTTGTGCCTTTGCCCTGCACGGGGCTCGCTAGTCTATGGCGGCCTGATGAGCTCTAATAAGAGCGAAATCGCGATCGTCGTTTGACTAAAATGGATCATTGTGTCTGCTGTGATGCAGAACATGTTCCAAACAAGGATCATTTTCTTGTTATGACGTTGGTGTACGTGGAATGAAAACATACTATCATATATATATATATATATATATATATATATATATATATATATATATATATATATATGATTTTTTTGGTTATATATATATATATATACCAAAAAAATTGTGTCAAATCTAATAAAAGGATTTTTAAATTAAAATTCACTGGCTAATATCCAGGAGCCAGTGGCAAAAGCTCTGAGAATCGGTAAAAGGAATGTGCAGAAACTTGTGCATGAAAAAAAACATAATTTACTTCCGAAGAAAATTAAGAAATGTACACGAAAAAATCCAAAGGCAAAAGACTTAAATTGCAATGCAAAAATGCATATTCTTAATGCAATTTATGGTTTATACACGTCAAAGACTAATCCTTCAGAAACTTTTTAATATTATAGACTAAAAAATATCATCATCACTTAAAAAGTCCTCATCTTCTGAGTCGTCCTCTAATGGCGCAATGATCATTGGTGCTATCTCGACATCTAGAACTCGTTCTCGATACCACCAATCCCATATTAATTTCTCCGTATGTTCCAGCTAGCCCATATTAATTCTATTGCGTTAAACTGGCAATGGTATGGCGGCAGTCATAAAACCTCATGTCCATTTTCCCGTAATATTTCATTTACGGCATATATTGTTGGTTTTTTAATAGATTTTGCCATTAAAAGAAGTTCTAGTTTCAGCATATTGGGTAAAGGATTTTGTTTTTGTTTTATTAGCCACTCAAATATCACTTTTCTTCCAGGATGAAGTATGTTGTTTATTTAAGATTCTTGAATGATAAGATGCATTGTCCACAATAATTAAAGTTGGAGCATCTAAATTTGGAATCAGTTGTTCTTTTAACCACTTTTCAAACAGTTCACAGTTCATATTATCATGGTAGTCCATACTTTTGGATGTTGAAGAAAATAGTAAACTTGCACCTGGGAGAAATCCTGTTGAAGAACCTGCATGCAAATTGATGAACCGTTTTCCCGTCCCATATCTCTTTTTTCTCTTGACACTTTTTACAGAGTCATCCTGCCAAGATTTCGAACCACTTCCATTAGAAAATATCCAAGTCTCGTCTAAAAATACCGCTTTTGTAAATTTTGAATTCACATTTTCCGGGTATTTCTTTAAAAACTGGATACGCTGGCTTGCTATATGTGGCAACTCGCATAAAAATTACAGTCCTTTTTATACCGAAAACCCAAAATTTTTATTAATTTTGACAACGATTTTAGTCTAATTTCCAATATGGCTCCATTTTTTAAAGCTTCTTTTAAAACTTGAAGGGTTATATTAGTTTTTGATGTGTATAAATCCTAAATTGCATTACGAACATCCTTTTTTACGTTGTCACTTAAGTCTTCTGTCTTTGCCTTTTTTCCGTGTACATTTCTTAATCTTCTTTGGTAGTAAATTGTGCTTTTTTCATGCACAATTTTCTGCACAGTCCTTATACCGAATCCCACAGGTTTTGCTACTGTCTCATGGATATTGGCCGGTGAATTTTCATTTTTGTAATATTTTGTTAGATTTAATACAATTTTTTTCGTTTGTGGATGCAAAAAACCCGAAAATTGTTTTCTGTTACTCATTTTGTCATTGACTTGTCAATCTGCCTTTAAAGTGACATCGCTCAAAGATTTTTGCAACTGCTGGTATTTATATGCTTAGCCTCTTTTTTATATGAAAATATCATAGGTCTATCTAATTCATCTTCCGGATTTTATGCGGATGATATGATTACACGTAATAAAAGAAAAATAAACTTAAAAAGTTTGACATTGATAAATCGTATGACCCGCACGATAACATCGCTTTTGACTATACCACTTGTCTCATAATAGAACTATACCTCTCGAGGGGCTGTTTAGGAGTGTGTAGAGTGCTTACACTTAATGCGTTCGGTTCATAAAAAAAATAGTCAAGAAAATAAAAAGAAAAGCCAATATCTTCCAACCAAAAATGTAGAGGCAGATTATTTCCTAAATAAAAGGTATTCATGTTTTTTTCTGCAGTCCTCATAATATTTGCAAAAATTTACTTCGAAAAAAAAAAATAGTTTTTGAGGTTATGTTACGTTATGTATCCACGGATGACTTCTTCCTAACGAATTTTGAATTATAAATAAAGAATCATTTTTACTTAAGTTATTGCAAAATTTGTTCACGCGCTTGCTAATAAATTCAAGAATTTTTTTTCTTGATGCGAAAAAGAGGGGACAGAAAATTAATGATGACTTTAAATTAACCATTACATTTCCGAAAAAATTATTATAACCAACATTTTTTAGTAAAATAATTTTGTTTTATCTGAAATATTTTGGAAGATATTGGACAAAAACCATTATTTTTTGGTAATTTTTTGTGATCCAGTTGGCCGATGTTTGAGTCCTCTGTATATTTTAAATAGCCCCTAAAGAGGTACCATTTAGAAGTTAGGGCATTTTAATATTTTATACGTCTCCAACCCCCTGGTTACTGGACTACTAAGAATGTGCTCTTAATTATATATATCATCAGGCACCCTGTATATACTTACCTACGCAACTTCTTGGCCCAGCGCTGAAAGGAATAAAGGCATAGTAATGTCTATTGGCAGCTTTCTCGGGCAAAAAATTGTCTGGATTAAATTTTTCTGGATCAGGGTAGTATTCCTCTAAACGGTGGGTTCCCAGCTGAGCGACAATTATTGTAGCACCGGCAGGTAACGTCAAATTCGGATCAGATGCTAAAACATGTAGAATTTAACAATGACACGGTTATATATTCACGAAATTTTATTTAAGTGTGTTTGTGCATATCGTCTGTATATGGGGAAAAATATATTGTTGGTTTGAAAAATTATTTCAGTGTCATTAAAAGGGGAAGCGTTAAACCTCCCCTCCTTCAAATATACGTCTTACCTAGTTTAACTTCCTGGCGAAGTTGTCGCGCGATAACAGGTACTGGAGGGTACAATCTAAGGGTTTCCAATAGACACCTTTCCAGGTACTTCATTTCCAAGGTGTCTGCGAAGGTGAGGGCCGCTCCGATCCCTGGAAGATCTCGCTCAGTTCCTGAATTACTCTTTCCTGAATATCTGGATGGGCGGCCATTTGACACAAGAAAGCTAGAAGCAGCAGCAGTTGTGTCGTGACCTTCGAACATTATCGTGTCCACTTGTTCCTTGATTTCTTCGTCATTGATTACGACACCATCTTGAGAAGCCTCGATGAGCAAGTCCAAGAAGGCCATCCTCTTCTTCTCCCCCACGTCATCGTCAATATCGAGATCGTCTTTTAATCCAGAAGACTGTCCGTAGGAAGTTCCTTCGAGGGTACTTGTTTTGTGAGAGACGTTGTTTTCATATTTTTGAGTTTTAATTTCGTCGGGTACTTCAGCGGTGGATCCTCGAATACCTGTAACAGAACTGTATTACAACGAAAATCAATTATTACAATGAATTTTGTTTAAACAAGTAGTGCAGATTATTTGAAAGTTAATCAAGAAACGATAAAATTAAAATTCATAACAAAAATAATAATGTGAACTATATAATGACAATAATAATAACCTCCAAACAAATCCTTGATGTTTGTGGCTTTGACGTGAAAAGCCTGCCTATATTGTTCTCTTTTTCTAGGAAGTTCGTTTTGGTAATTTAAAGTTTTAACATATTTTTTAGATGTATCCATATTTTAAAGACAATATCTCATGTTTCATCCTTTTCTTTTATTATTGATGTTTAAAGAGCACGTTTTTGATATTTTCATGGATAAAGATCCAGCGATCGAACTGTATTAGATAAAATTTGTATTTTTGATAAGGACCTATGCTATATACCATTTTAGGTCGGTCATTTTGTACACTGAATTGCATTGAAACTTATTAGGTGCTTTTTACGGTTTTTTGGTAATTTGATATTTTTGTTGAATTGATAACTATATTCTACACGCAAGTTTAATGTCATATTTCATTAACTTGGATAATTTATTTTAATCAAGTTGAAACTAAAAAAAAAACAAAACATTGGAGATCCACTGACAAACAATTAATATTATTTTAATGGTAACAAACCGATTTCACTAAAATTTAAAAAGAAACAGCGTAAGTAAATTTTTAAAGGCTATATATTAAAAATATTATTTGGTAAACACAGCGAAGTGTCTTTTATAAATATTAAAATGAAAAATATGTTTAATACATTTTCCTTAGTTTCATTCAAAAACAGAAAAGAAATCTGAAAATGTTTACACGAAGTTTAAGGAATAGTGTCAACGAAATACGGTAAATCATATATTAGAAAAAAAATATGCTTTTCTATTTTCATGAAGAGGGGGAAGAGTTCTAAAACCTTCATCTTTGTGGTCAGAATACTTTATGATAAAGACCACGTTAGCAGTCAAAGCGTTTTTGAAACGAAAATCCAGGGGCGTGCCGTCCATGGAAACAAGGGAAGCAGTGCTTCCCCAAAAACAATTACAAAACATCTTCTAAAATGTAATTTTTGAAACAGGAAACCATTAATTTAGTTTATATTAAAAATGCTAAAATATTATCTTAATTATCAAGCCCATAATAAATGTGGCCTTGCCACAATAGGATATCCAATAGAACCTATGCGGGCCGCTAGCTTCTCTGCAGCCAAGTCCTGTATGCTTGATTGTGTGAATCGAGCCAGAGGTTATTCAACTTTCCACCGGCTGTTTGCAATTTTTGCATTTCAGTCGCGGGGTTTAAGTGGTGGCGGAAGCTATCGTTGGAGTAGGTTCTTTGTTTGAACGGCTATCCGTGTGTTGTGTGATACGTACGTCGCGTAGTGCATGGTGCGATATGGAAGACAATAATACGGACGTGGATATGCAAATACCGTCAACTTCGGCTGTCGGTAATAACGTTGAAAATGTTGGAGAATTTAGTAAGAAGAGTGTGTGTGAATGTGTGGTGTGTGTCTTAATAATAAAGGGATTTTCAACATTAAACTTCGCTGATAAGTTTCAAATAATTTCCAATGGAAGGGCAAATCCGCCTATGAAATTTAACCACAAAAATGAAACACTGTATTAGACATTTTCATCCGGAAAAACAATGCGAATAATTTAAATGGCTAACATGGTGTGAAAATATAAGTAAATTATTTTGTTAGCCATGTTTACTTTTTAAAAATGAAAAAGGTCTCTGGAATCAAACTGGTTTTTCCGATTTAAACAATTTCCATGAAGCTGTAAAAAGGCACATTATGTCCAAAGCGCCTTTGCAGGCTGTCATAAAAGAAAAAGTCTTCGGCAAAACCAGAATTGAACATGGCCTTAATAAACAGTTCCCTAAATTAGTCACCGCCAACACAATGAACTAGTCGATAAAAATAGGTAAATATTAGAAGACTTATCGATGTTGTTTGTTTTTTTCTCGGACAGCACGAATTGGGATTTAGAGGTCATGACGAAACAAGGGTTTGTTCAAATAGAGGAAATTTTCAAGATTTACTTAGTTTAATGGCTAAATATGATGATTGCTTAAAAATCATTTAGAGTAGTCTAGCGTTTTTCGCGGAAAGTCGAATCGAATCCAGAATGATTTAATTTCCGCTGTTGCAACCACTATTCTAAAAAGAATTAAACAGGAGATTGGCGAGGCGCGGTTCATTGCTATTGTTCTGGACGAAACAACTGATATCACTAATTTTAGCCAATTATCTATAGCAATACGCTACGTTAAAACAGACGGAAGTATTCAAGAGCGATTTTTAGGTTTTAAGAATGTGTCCGAAAATCGAACAGCAGATGCATTGTATACCGTAGTTTATAACGTTACTAAAGAAATTAATGGAGAGAAAAAATTAGTTGCTCAAAGCTATGATGGAGCTGCAGTGATGGCAGGACAATTAGGGGGTCTACAAGCTGAAAGTTCGAGAAACTTTCCCAAGTGCTGTGTTTGTCCATTGTTTTGCTCATAAATTAAATTTAGTTTTATCCCAGTCCATCAATCACATTAAAGAGTGTAAAGTATTTTTCGTTACTTTAAATGGCATGGCTTTTTTTTCCAAGTCATCACAACGTAAACAAGTTTTGGACTCCATTGTCCACAAACGATTGCCCAAAGTAGGTCCTACTAGGTGGAACTATAATGGAAGACTTGTGTTAACAGTATCTGAAAATCGTGAATCACTGATTGAACTATTTGAGAATATAATAGAAATAATGAAACGAGGACTCAGAAGCAATAAATAGTTCGAGGGGTTTTTTGGACTGTTTGAAACGAGATTTTAATTTTAATTATTTGTTGAACATATTTTCAGAAATATTTGCATTCTCGGACAATGTTTTTAATATATTACAAACTAAAACAAATGATAGTGCTTTTTGCCTAAAAAAAGTGGATGATTTTCAGTCCATGTTAAGTCCAAAAAGATGATTTTGACCTATTTTGGGAAAACGATTACGTTAAAATGTAGAGCCACAAGCCAAGCGTCTTCGAACAGACAAGGTGGGAGATGTTCAAGCATCATGCAGACACCTCTTTTATGAAATAATCGATCAAATTTCAGCAACAAATAAACTATAGATTTAACGGTTTAAATGATTTTAACTTCCTCGAGCTCTGCAATTTTGATGCATTTAAAAAAAAACTTTTCCAGAAGATGCATTTAAATCTCTTGTTCTTCATTATGGCCAGTTCTTCGACCGAATGTTACTGCGATCTGAACTAAAAGTGATTTAATTAAACTGATGACATTAACGCAAAAAATAACGCTAAGGAACTAATGCAATTTTTAAAGCAGCTGGAAGATGCCTACATCGAAGTATCGAAATTGTGTGAATTAGTACTGACAATACCTGCCACAAGTTCATTAGTAGACGCAATTTTTTCAACACTTAAACGTATAAAAACTTTCGTGAGAAATTCAACGGGGCAAGAGAGACTCTCACATACATAGCTGTTGTCGTTAAATAAACTTCTCAAACTATCGATAA